>JBAMIE010000041.1:4259860-4276417 GCA_037177295.1 Kaempferia parviflora | reverse complement strand
CGATTCAACCAATCGATTGATATAGATAAGAACCTTCTACTCAAGGACGCTATTATACTTAGTTATTTGGCACAAATACAAGTAAGTATAATAACCATAAAGAAATGCCTTTATCAATATTTAGGAATATGATACAATGAGTTCATGCAATAATCATCAAATGATTGACTCTAGGGCTCTCACTAACAATTTTGACCCATTAGAATTTTCCATGTTAAAGTGACTTGCACACATACCTAGCATATCAAACATATAATGTCTAACTTTAAACCCTTTGCTAGACATCAAAATACAAGTTTAATTATTGGTACTAACTGCACAAACATGAACTTGGGTTAAAACTTGAACATGTTTTTAGGTTTTTCGGTATACCAAAAGCATGAACAAATCACATATCCAACCTAGTGCAACCATACAAGGATCTATGCCAACTTATTTCTCTATTAGATACCTAGGCTTTACATTGTGTTCTTAGCTTGATATCTGGCTTATTTTTGTCCATATTTACCACAAATAGATTATCTAGGAGATTGATTGAAGGTGTTGGGCCTTGTTCTGCAAAGGAACTCGACAAAATAAGATTAACTGAAATTGATGTTTGCTCCCATGAGTTCATGGTAGTCATGGTGTTAGGAATTTATCCTTGTAAAATTGTCCCTGCCTTGCAAATGATAAGCTAGATGCACATAGGTTCAAGAAGTTAGGCAGGGCAATAGTAGAGAATGTCCAGTGGTATAGCAAACTTTGTCTACAATGGTTGTGGTGGAAGATTAGTTGTGAATTCTTCTCTTTTCTTCTTTATTGGGAGAATGTGCACAATATGGTGGGATTAGAGCTGGAAGAGCAAGCATTTGGGGTGGCAAGACTTCATTTATGACACAATAGTGAGGGTGGGAGTAGGTTTCAATTGAGAATGGGAGGATCATTGTCCAATATCATGAGGTAGGAGAATGAGACACTGATACATAATTCAGAGTGCTATGAGCATAAGCGCAAGAAGGGATGCATTGGAAGGAAGTAGGAGATAGTTAGGTTGGCGGGTTTTATTAGGAGGAGAGGGGGTTGAGGAATATTTGTGGCATGAGGTAGGTGATGGGCTACCATAAAGGTCTTTTTCTTTAGGGATGATGGCTACAATAGGAGGGCATGTATTGTCTAAGGGCTTATACACTTTTATGGAAAATACCGTGGACAAAAAACTGTGGATGAGAACAATGAATATAAATTTCTTTCATTGTTTACTTTGGTGGAAAGGATCAATGTTAAAAAAAAAAAATCTAATTTTCGCTTGGATGTTTTACCTTTGAAAAATTTGCACCATATATCAATTTGTTACAAATCTTCTTTTGCACTTTAATCATTGGAAACACCTATTTCATGCCAACAATTGTACTACCCATTCTTCTCCAATGGCACCTAATTTCTGTGGCCTCGGGCAACATCACACCCATAATTGTACCTGTCATAATTGTACCATGTCAAAGGTATTGGTTTCGTTTTAGCATACTTTCATACTTCTACTCTTCCTCCCAAGCAAATGATTCTTATCCTGCTAACTAAATAATGTGTTGGGGAATTAAATCTCACTCATCCTTGATATCTTTTATCCTTCCTACTATCTATTCCCACAAGTAAATAAGGTTTAGAACTCTACTTTTGCTCTTGCTGATGTAGTTGTGATTCTTATATGGCCTTCAAATAGGCCATATTACATTGATAGAACGCTTTGAGGAGTTATAGTGGGTCATGATTAGGATTGTTGGCAATAACAATCACGAAACCTCAATAATCTTATTGATTTCCTTGGATCATGTCCTCCACTTATCTTATCCTTGCTCCTTCACTTGTGGATTTTCTTGACTGCATCTCTTTTAACAGAAGCGACTCTAGCAATGTAATACCCCTCCAACTTTCTATTTTTATGTGGTTAGCTATGGAAGGATCCCCATTAAAGCATTCTTAACAGCTAGAGGCATCTTAATCTTGTTGCTATATTTCAATTCCTTTGGAACCGAGGATATTGACTGTCTTTTGGGATCTACTTTACTCAACATATTCAATGTATCTCCTCCCTCATCTTTACTATTTAGACATTTAAGTGATACTGAATAGTGGTCCGTAAACCTATTTTGGTGTCTCTTTATGTGCATCATTTTAGTTAACACTCATAACATTGTTGTCTATTATCATGCTTCTTCGATAGTCAAGTCCTCTGCAATAAATTTCCATTACTTTGCTCTCTTTGTAGTTTTCCTTATTTCATTTTCCTTCTGTTTATTTGCCATTTAGGTTTTATCCCACCTCTATCTTTCTAATTCTAATGAAATTTGTAGTTTTAGCCTCCTTTTCCTTAAAAGGATGTACAAATTTCATTTTTTTTACAATAGAGGGTCCATTTGGTAAGATGGAATGAAATGCTAAGTGGAACTCCATTTCTTTATTTGATTGCATTTGACATGGTCTACCAGACATGCTGACATGACTCCATAGTTCAACCCTCTAACTCATCAATAAGCTGGTTCATTTTTTCACCAAGCCTGTCGAAATTGGTCTGGTTCACTCATTAAGTTCAACATGCTTAAGTTGCCTAGCTCATCTAATTCACTTGGTCCCATTGGCCCCTAATCGATCAATCTGATTGTCCCGACATTGCCTAGTCTGATTCAATTAGCATGGCCGACCTGACTTGCTTGCCTGATTCAACTAGACTTGCTTGACAGATCCGATAGATATGACTAGTCCGACTAATCTGATTGACCCAACTGATTTGATTGCCCTGATTGATCCAATTCGCCATCAATTCGGTTGCCCTAGTTGATTTGCTTACCCTGACTGATCCAATTGCCTTGTTTAATTTGATTGACCTAGCTGATATGATTGGCATGCTCAATTTGACTGAGTTGGTCGATTTGATTGGCTTGATTGATTTGATTGGCCTTACTAGCTCTAGCAATTTGACTGCTTGATTGATCCAATTGGCTTGGTCACTATTCTACTAGTTTAGCAGGATCGATTGACTCTATTAGCCTGACTGATTTGACAACCCACTTATTGTGATTGGCTTGCCCAACCTAAGCTTCCCACCTGCTCCAATTGGCTAGCCTAGTAACAGCTTGTCCACATGGCTAAGCTTGCTTAATGCACTGATTTTATTTATCTATATTTTAAATTTGAATTGATAGCAATGTTATATTTAATGGAGGTGGAATAAAACATTCCACCTCTTTATAGAATGAAATGGACCATTCTTCCAAATGCGCTATTTACTTTTAAACTGTTCATCAAAATAGGAGAATGGAATCATGAGGGGAATGAAGCATTCCCATTTCATTCCATTTCACCCTACTAAACACATTGTTATTGATTTTGATATCTAAAATCTTGTTGTTGTCTCCTTGCTGAACCACCTAAATAGCATGAACGAGCAATTGTATGTTATGTTCACTTGTGATGTGTTCTTTGATGTACTAAACTTCTAGTACTTATAGTGTGACATATGGCTAAGGATATGTGCAATTCAGAGTATGGGTGGACACAGTTTAGTTTATTAATTTATTTGATATTTTCAAACTAAATCGAATTGATGAAAGCTGTTTATTTTTTGAAATTGTAACCCAAGTAAACCAAAACTAATAAGCATCTGAATAGTACTGAACATGTTAGCTTCAGTTCTGTAAAATATTAACAGATATATGTATATATGTATTCATATATTCATAACTATCTACTTGTATGTAAATATATCTATGTATATCTTCACTATCTGTTTTTTATACTTGACAGGAACCTGAAAAATCAATGAACTGATTTTTTTTATAGGTCAGTTTGAATTTTTAGATGCTCACACTTAGGCCTTAGCACAGGAGTATAAGCCAGCATTTTAAATCTATTTGTACAGCTCCTTTGTTTGAGAAATTGTCAGCCGTTCTATGACCTGATTGTTACTTGAATACAACATCACATATGGTCTATGTAACCAACACTAAATAATTGGATCACATGAATTGATGTCAGTCTTTGGGTAGCAAAAACATTATTTGGACAGTAACATAGGTTTCATTCATGTTTGCATATGATCTGATCTTATGTTGGTTGTGCAAATCGAGGTACAATTTACAGCCATTATTTGAGAAACTACAAAATATAGATCTAGGAAAATTGAAATCAAGCTTCCAATCTTGCTTCTATGGTTTTCTTTTTCTGTTTTCTTCATTTCAGGCATTGTTTTCTCTTCGCTTTATCATTATATGTTATGACTTTGTAGTTGGGATTTTATATATGCTGAATATATCATGGAAGCTGGAAATCACCATAGAGCTATTGTCTGGCAGGTGCTTGTTTTGTCCTTTTCTTTATTTTCTGGTTAAGAAAAAAAATCTATTTTCTACAATACGGGTCTATCTGAAAATTATCATTAATTCATTATTGATACGAAGAAAAGAATTTTTTGTGCACAAAGCTTATTTTTGACCTTAAGGAGGAATTATTGAAAAAAGTTTAGAACACTCTTTCAAGGTTTAAAATTTCAATGAGCGCTGAAGATTTTGCTTATAACTGGAACATACGGTTTGGTTATATATATATATATATATATTAATTAAAAAATATTTTTATTAATATTTGATTAATATAGATACTTACTATTGAGTTGTATTTGAGATGTTGAATTATGATTTCATGTTTTGATATTATCTTGTGAAATATTTAATGCTTATTGAGTAACATAGGGTTAGTTGAAGTATACTAAGCAAATATGACAAAATCAAGTAGGTTTAAATTGGATTAATTTTGATCAATTTTAAATTAATCTAAATTTATATATAGAATATTCTAATTATATTTTATAAGGTTAGAAATTATATTATATTTATTTTTTTCTAACAATCTTTTTCCTCCAATTTAAATTGTTTTTTTTTCTTTGTTTACCTTGTGGACCAATGACCCAATGTAATCCGACTCTTCCCTTGGACTTCGCATTAGTGGGAGCTTCAGACTCTTTTTTTTACCACGTGGATAAATAGAGTGAAAAAAATTAACTAGCTGTTTTTTTTTTCTCCCTCTGTTTATCTCTTGGATGGATGATGGATGAAACAATTAACCATCTTTTTTTTGTATTGTTATTCTCGTGGATGGATGGAGGGAAAAAATTAATGATGAAGGAAAAAAATTAAGAGAGGAGAAGAAATAGGGAAGGGAACTGGAATTAATTGTCCAAAAAAAAAAAAATAGAAATGAAAAAAAAAAAATCCGACCTCTTGGGTGCTTCCCGAGGATTGTGTTGACATAGAGAGGAAGGAAATGAAGGGAGCCTTTGAGTTGCCTAATGCTTTGTGTTGGGATAAGATATTTGTTGCCTAGTGTGTTGTGTCAAAATGAGATGTGCAAGAGTTGTAATTAATATATGAGGGGATTAAATAGTAGGAGGGTAGCTAAAAGATAGTGAGAGTTATGTCTTATGGTACTAATAGGTTTAGATTATTGAGTTTGAATAAAAATGAAGATCTAATAGAAATGCAAATCAGATTATAATTTATAATGAGCTTTAATTAGGTACAATATGAAAAAGGATTTAATCAATTTTAGAGTAACGAGGTTGGATCCTAATGACTTTGACTTGAATCTGTTAGGGATTTTAATTTAGGATGGAATTTAATTTGGGCTGTAGATCAAATTTGATTTTTTTTTTTTGTGTTTATTTAAAACAATTGAATTTTTTGTTCTAATTAATTTATATTCACTTAATTTTGTAACTTATAAATTAGATTAAAGTTTAAATTATTAATTCTCAAATATTTATATAAGAAATTAATCTTGAATTTCAGTAGTTCCAAAACTGAATTCCAAATTACTTAAAAATCTTGAAAATTAATTTTATTTTTTGAAACAATTTGAAAAACTAATTTTGTGTCCTGAAAATCAGTCAATAAATTAAAAAAGTAATTTTTAATCTATTTAAATAATTAAATACAATTTTTTCTCAATCCAAGAATGATTTTGATATTCAAGGTTTTGATTTTACATGCAAGATTATATTTTAAAAATTAAACTTGAATATATAATTCAAAACAAATTGGTTATTTTCAACTAATTATTTACAACTCAGTGGAACATCATTACGCAATTACATTGTAGAGTTAAATCTCTTATAACTCTTGATGTAGTGATTGCCTATGCACACATGCGGTGTGCACATTGAAGACAAGGTTTGGTTTATACTTTCTACAGACCTATCGTGAGGTCGACTTGACCCATTTTTATCCCTTTGAAAATTCTAGTAAACTTTTAATGTCAATGAGAAATATGCTAAGGGGTTGATGCACTACCACATGAGGATAAGCAAATGTGCATCAGCCTGCTCTTAGGAAGCTCTCTGGTTGAGGAATCTTAGTAGCTAGATGATCTATCTTTTCTTGCCCATGAACTAGACATAAATTACAACCTACCTAAAAGGCATAGTTTTCCTTAGTTAGCATCTTTGTGGTGATCATTAGGGAACTAGAAAGAAGAGAGATGGTTTAGGAAGTAATAGAGGAATATAAAAAAAGTTGATTTGAGGGGAACTTTTAAGGGGACTTGGGGGGAGCTCTTAAGGGGAGCTAAAAAAGGATAACCTATATGTTCCTTATAGACCATTAATTAAGGACTTACACTAGTATAACAGATCAAGGCAGTAGGTCTCCACAGTGAAAAGGGTAGCAAACTTTGGTATCAAGTAAAGAAATAAAGGAACTTGTCCAAGAAGATTATACCGGTGGAGTTGTGTATAGTACAATGTGCAAAGATGTTTAGGCGTAAATAGTCTATATGCAATGTGGGATGATGGAGAAGAACATCGAAAGTGGGTGTCGATACGGTATTATTGTCTGTATATGGCAAGAGACTATTATTGAAGGTGGGAGTTTCAACATGAAGTGAGCACCAAGAGGGCACTAGAGTTTCCACATCACCATTTGTTTCCTCTTGCAAGAGGCAGTGACACCTCATGCTGATATGAAAGGCCCATGAGGTGTAATGTTAATTGCAAGTTAGGGAATCACATGGATTAGTATCCTCCTTGATACTATGTTAAAGTTATATGAGAAAATAACTGTATCTTGCCATAGTATTTTCCTTTATCTATGGCTATTACATTGAGAAAATATGGGTTCTCAATTGTGGTTGGATTATACTATGTTGTTTGATGTCTTGGCAATACAAGTTAAGTTTGATATGTATTTAATGTTGATGTATCAAGTGTGTAGACTTAGTTTTGTCAATGGAAACTTAACAGTAGGTAGCTTGGATTGAGTGGATGTGGAGCTTAAGGGCAAGTTAATCAAATCGAGGAGATGCTTGGATGACTTAAGGGTAGCTAGTTTGGATCGAGGAAGCACTCGGTGGACTTGAGAACATGTAGCCAGATTGAGGAGCTTAGAAGATTCAAGGGCAAGTAGATCGGATCAAGGAGACACTTGGATGACTTGATGGCAAGTAGCTTAGATTGAGGAGGATCTTAGAGAATTTGAGTATAGATCGCTTAGATGTAGGAGGTGCTTGAATGACTTGTGTATTTAAAGGGTAGCTTGACACATGAAGCTTTTGTGAGTGCGGGTCTTGAGGAAGATCAGACCACATTGGTCTATTGTACTCAACCCTAACTTTGCAAGAGGCCGTTTTCACGAGATTGGCAAGTAAAATAAGAAGAGAACACATCTATATTCTTTAACTCCCATATGAAATGGGACAATTTTGACATTATATTGCCTCAATAAAAGCTAGAAAAAATAACAAACACTATTTCATTTTCATCTTGACATTTTTTTATAGCATATCAAGAGGTTTCAAATGTTAGTATGATGCAATACTATTCAACATGATTGACACAAGCACACGATGGATATGCTTCAAGTAGCTTTGAATAGTTTTGAGTTTGGCTAATTTATCAGAATGATAAGTTTCAACCGTGCTACTTGACACTTTATGAGATTCGAAACTATGGTCCAATTGTGCTGATCTAGTTGATAAAGTTATTAGAATTTCAGTTGAATGGAGGTGTCTAGTATGTGAATAAGAGCTTTTGAGCTTGAAGAATGTATTGTTAATCATCTAATTCTTTTGTTCTCGACAATAAGTGCCCAAAGGAATTCAAGAGTTAAGATAAGATTGAAGAGTCTAAATAAGATTGAAAGGGAGAATTGATATTGATATTTATTGAGTGAAATTGTGGTTAGGGTCAAACCCGATTGTGAAATCCATTAGTTGGGTCATGATTGGTACCTTGGAGGTGTTTCCCTCAAATTGTAGACACTTAACTGTTGTCTTTTGTGAAGGGATGGTAAAAGTGGATTACAATAATGTTCCTTAAGCATTTTAGGCTCTGGAGTAGGAATAGAATCTCTGAACAAAGTAAAATCTATTTGTTAGCATGTGTGTTATACTTTCTTGTTTGTTTTTTGCTACATTTTTTAACACGTTAGATCTCACACACATTCGTTACTAACCTTGTTTTTAATTTGTCTTTGTGTGAGAATTAGGAGCCGTTTATTCAACCCCTCTAACTGGACAATTCAATCCAACATATTATTTATTGATGTTAAATTACACTATAACTTTCTGATACATGGCATTTACAATTAGACCCCTTGTATCTATAATTAAGTGCCTTTAACAAATATTTCTATTGGCATCTTTAAAGCTTGATGATGAATAGGATTCATGTAGCAAACCCTAAATAGTTGGCATAAAGACAGTTTGTTGATGATGATGAATGCCAAATATAAGTATGAATGTAAAATTATAAGTTTAAATCATGATTAAAAATTGGAATGCTAATAAGTTATGAATACCACATATATTTTTTGATTTATTTATTAAATTGTAAAATTCTAAACCTTTCTGTCATGTTTAAATCATATTAATCTGTCAATATTCCATGCTAGGTCAATTTTGGCAACCTTGCATGTAAAATTGCTCTTTATCGATACAGTGTCTAAGTTATTAATTAATGTCCTTATCTTCCTATTGAAGAGTTATCGATTAATTCACTCTATTTTACCTGATATTGTCATTTAAAAAGGGTCATGTATAAAATTGCTGTAGATAGCTGAAGATTATTCTCACTGTGATCTGCTACTCCGGCTTCCTGGATATTGTCCTAGTATGTAAAGTGGAATGTCCTATTATTCAAATTTCTTTGTTTTCAGCTCTTTAACATTGTTATGTCTTTTCTGTAAATATGGTCCTCATTCACTTACAGTGCCTGCGTTCAGGGATCTTATTGATGTTCCGTTAGTTGTTAGAAGATTACGCAAATCAAGATCTGAGGTATTGCAGGTGAAGAGAATGATCTCTTGAAACACTCTCACATATCTGATATTTTTAACTTTTTTATGCAAGGTGAGAAAGGAACTTGGAATTGGAGATGATGTCAAAGTGCTTATTTTTAACTTTGGCGGACAGGTAAGCAAATCTCACTAATTTTTACTTTTTTTTGTTACACGTATATATTTTGAGCTGTGATATTTTATGTAAGTTCTTATACAAACTTATATAATCCATTTTATCTATTTATTCATGCACAAGGACATATAAGAAGAAGTCAAAGAATATATTTATCCACCTCAATCCATGGTGACATATATGTTAGCAAGTCACAGTGCTCCACTTGAACTTGTATATATATGTATAATATAAAAATAACTTAGAGAGCCCGAAATAATATTCAATAATAATAATAACACAAGAATATGAAAAATTGACTAAAGTTCGAAGTCAACGGATCAAATTTTGGTTTCGCTAGTTCCCTATATTCTCAATTCCTATGATATCTATGACTACTGAATAACTAATTTATTTATTTTCTATTCTAGACAACCCAACCTAAACAGAAATTTAATAAAATAACATATATACCTCACGACTTTCCTTTGATTGACAAAACAATGAAGGTGTTTTGTTGATACAAAACATTTGGCCAATCGAACCTAAACAACAAATCGTAATTAGTCCAAATTAATTAGTTATTTCTCGATATCAATAAAAACTTATTTCTCCAATTCTTACCCTTAATTGATTTTCATATGAACAACAACCTTGTTGAACAAGGACTTTGAAGGGCTGAGGAGCCAGCTGTGGGTTTTCCTGTTGTTCTCTCTAGAGGCGATGATAGCAATAGCTGATAGGAAGGAGTTGTTAGTTATTATTGACTGGAAAAAGAGGAAATAGGGCTGTTGGGGAAGGTGCTGAACTTGTTATTGCTGGAAGAGGACAACAACTAAGTTGCTATTGCTGCTGTGAAGAGAGGAGGAAGCTTGTTGTTCGCTGGAAAAGTGGGAAATAAAATGCTGGAATATTGACCATATTGCTAGAAAATGGTTGGCTGGGAGATGGCTGGAAAAAGGCAGCACTTAGATGGAGAAAAGGCTGTTGTTGTGGCTCGTTGTTGGTGGCTCAGCCGACTCTTGCTCTTGCTGGTATAGGGCAGCAGAGAAAGGAGGATGTTGCTTCTGGTCTTGGTGGCTTGGGGAAGGAGGAGAGTTAGGGTTGCTGCAGTTGAGATGGGAATGAAGGCTGATGCTGGAAAAGAGGAAGAAGAGGGGAATAAGGAGGAGATGGGAGGGTGGTGTGTGGAAAAGGAGGACGGGGATTTATTTTAACCTGATCGAACCGATTTAACCCTTTAAAATTTGGTTCAGCCAATTAGCCAAATTAAACCCAAATGGACCTCGGTTTGAACCCACAAAATCCTAATCTCAATTTGAAAACCACATTTTAAAAGGAAATTTTGATAATTGATACTTGAATGCCATATGCACCACTGTAACTTGCTATTCATTTTCGTCATATGCTTTGATTTTTGTTGTTCATTTACTTGATCTTGGAGTGTTTACTAAATTGTTCTAGTTTTTTCCCTCCCTCTTACATTTTGGGGCTATTGGAAGAAAATGCACCTTATCAGATCTGAGAAATGTATTTCACTGGAAGTAACAGTTTTTTTTCATTCATCAATTATAGCCAGCAGGGTGGAATCTTAAGCAAGACTGGCTTCCTGATGGTTGGTTATGTCTGGTATGCTCACGTTGCAGTATTTGACATCATAATGTTTGTGGTGCATCTGTTAAAGTGTTATTTTGTGAAGGTTTGTGGTGCATCTGACAATCAAGAACTTCCACCAAACTATGTAAAGCTCGCAAAAGATGTATATACACCAGACTTTATTGCTGCTTCTGACTGCATGCTTGGTAATATTAAGGTTCAAGAGTTATTGAAGATCTAGCAAAATGCAATAAACTTTGTTTTCATTCTCAATTGGTTGATTTTTGCAGGAAAAGTTGGTTATGGCGCTGTTAGTGAATCTTTGGCATACAAAGTGCCATTTATTTTTGTACGCAGGGATTATTTCAATGAAGAACCATTCTTGCGCAATATGCTTGAGGTTCAGCTAGTTATTCCTGAACTGGTTTATAAAATCATAAATTGTATTTCATTTTTTATGATATATTTGTTTCTTGTGCTAAACAGCATTACCAGGGTGGTGTGGAGATGATTAGGAGGGATTTACTTACAGGCCGATGGGCTCCATATCTTGAGCGTGCACTCACTCTTAAGCCATGTTATGAGAGAGGCATTGATGGCGGTGAGGTAGTTATGTTTATCTACTATGGAATATATACTTTACAGTATATCATTTAGTGCGCTGCAACAATAATTTTCAACTGTTGCGTGGTCTAGAAATTTTAAGAATGGTTCTCATTCTGTGAATGCGAATATTTTCAAGAAGTAACACATAAGGGTATGAACTATAATTGAATTCCCCTTGATATGCAGGGAAAAATGAATCTTAGTTTTATGTTTCTGTTTGTAACCTATTAAGTTCATCTGTCTGACTGCATTAATTCATGAAATACACCTGTTCTGATGAATTGTTTTTCTTAAATATTTCAACTTTCTGTTTCTTATTTCGATTTGGGAACTTTGTACTTTGTTTTCAGATCATAGCTGGCTTACTGCAGCATATTGCTAAAGGAAAATATTTTGTTTCTAATCAGGTATGTGCCCAAATAAATAACCTTTGTTCCATTATTTCTAACATCATTTGAAATTCTATCTCAACAACATAATCAATCTTGGTACACATAATGTCTTTATCTTGTTGACTTTTTCCCTCACAACTTCATTTTATTTTGAAGTTTATGCTTGTCCTTTTGATAATTGTCAATTAACTCTATTATACATAATAGTAGCCTTTGTCCCATCTAAAGACTTTCAACTGATTGATTCCATTCTATATAA
Organism: Kaempferia parviflora; assembly: GCA_037177295.1. Taxonomy (NCBI): domain Eukaryota; kingdom Viridiplantae; phylum Streptophyta; class Magnoliopsida; order Zingiberales; family Zingiberaceae; genus Kaempferia; species Kaempferia parviflora. The sequence continues at coordinate 4,264,147 of JBAMIE010000041.1, read as the reverse complement.
TTTTATAAACAAATAGTTTGTAGTCAATGCATCATGTTCTGTCCATATGCCCCTTTAAGGCTTTCAATGACTCATGCAGTCGATGATCCATCTGCAGTTAATATGATTTTGTTTGTCTTTGCAATACTTCTAACACTGCTCTCATTTTCTTCAGTTTTATGCTAAGCTAAATATCTTTTTTATCAATATACACCTGAATTTATTTGTCTGTTGCATATCCTGCAAACTCAACTAATAATCATAATGACTTCCTAGCTATTGAATTAATCTGAAACAAGCTTAGGATATTGTTTGCTGCACCTCACTTCTATTAATCTGTTCCTCCAACTCTTAAACTTGCATTCTTATCTATCGAATATGGTGGAGACCATTTCATTCAAAATGACTTGTCATTTACTATCTTATGATATACAGATATACTGGACCCCATTGTACTTGCCCACATGGGACCACTGGACATGGAACATCTTAAGATTCAACAAACCCTTTCATGCCCATTTTGACTCGAGGCATGAGCCTAGCTTTTGATGTCATGTTAAACTGTGATGGAGTCCATTTCATTGTAGAATGACTAGTGATTTAGTACCCTTTTTCATATATAGCTATAGTATTTGCACTTATGAGATTAATGGACGTGGAGCATCTAAGTTTCAACATTATCTACTCCTGCAACTTGTGTAGGCATCCACCCTCCTGCTCAGATTACTCTGACTTGAAGAGCAATTTCCCGACTGACCACATCTTAAAGAATTTAATAAAGGAGGCATCAAAAAGTTACATCCAATTTTGGATACTCATACCCCAGGAGTAACAGTTCGCTGGTATATCATCATCAATCCTATTTTGTAATAGATCTTCCAACTTAGCATCTTCATTCTCTTTTTCCCATCTATAACATAATTTAAAAGATATTTTGTTGCTCATCTATTTCTTTGGAGAAATACTCTATTTTAATGTGGCAAAGCACAATGTTCCACAAGAGAACCCCTCTATTTGTAGTTTTAAGGCTGATATCGAATTGAGGAATATGACCTACACATAAAAAAAGGCAATGTACAATGTGCTACAAGAATTACCAGTTAAAATTGGCTAGTTATTGGAATCAATAAAATAAAACTAGTCTGACGTCTCCATTACTGGAGTATTTTAGCAGTTACTTTTGATGACTTAGGGTTTTCCCACCTATGGAAATCTTGTTTATGATGGTGTTATTTTTTACCTCTCTCTATATTATATATATGAGTTTGATTATGAAAAAAATTAATTTTCTTGTGCATGAAATTTTAAATTCTTTAACCATACTGTTTTACAATGATGCTGATTGTGTTTTTTAATGTATTTCTGCAAATGTAGTTGAGTGGACCAAGGAGATTGCGGGATGCCATAGTTCTTGGATATCAGTTACAAAGAGTTCCAGGGAGAGATATGGCAGTACCAGATTGGTATTCTTTGGCTGAGAATGAAATTGGTCTTCAGCCAATGTCATCAAATGCAGATATGAATGCGAAAACTCTTTCAAAATTGTGAGTTCTACACTTTTATAACAAACTTCATGCTTTCTAATGCTTTTCAGTGTATTAACCTTTTGCTCTGTTGGAAGATGCTTTGAGGAGTTTGAAATACTTCATGGAGAGTTTCATGGTTTGCCTGATACGGTTGCTTTTATAAAGAGCTTATCTGGACTTGCTAAAATAGCTGACTCAAGTTCTCAAAAGTGCCCAATGCGAGAGCGTGTTGCTGCTTCAGCACTCTTTGACTGGGAGGTTATGCCTTAGCCCATTCACTTTTTTTTTCCCCTTTTATATCATTCTTATTTATATGACTCACAAGTAAGATCTTTATAATTTGTCATTCAATGACCTGAATCTAAATTCCTAATGTTGCACAAAAATGAATTCTCAGATCACAGAAAATTAAGATGGAATTGATGAAACACAGGATAACTATCTCACATAAGAAAGAAGCTCATACAGAGATTCACGCAAGGATTGAAAATTAAAATACTTTATTAAGTGAAGGCCGAAGAATACACAGACCTATCATACTTTTATAGACTAAGTACCAGATAAATTTACAAAGAAATAGCACTAATTAATCCCAATAAATTCTTGTCAAATCAAATGGTAATCGTTAATCTACTATCAAATTAAAAGATAATCCTATCAAAGTTTAACATACCAAACTAAACTATATAACACTTAAAAATAAAATATAGTGGAAGATATTTTATTTTATTTTATTTTTCATTTCATCCTAATGTGCGATTGAGTTCTACGCTTATCATGTAATAGTAGTTATAAACACTTTGCTAGAATTTTCGGATGACTCCTACGTGCTTATTGTTAGCAAATTGAGTTTGTTCCTAAGCAATCATGTTATCTCCATGAATAATCTTCAATCATAACCATCCAATACAAAAATATGTTAGAATCAAAATGCCTATATGTTTTAACATTTCTAGGCCTATAAGTTAATTTCTCCCTAATCATAGGCTAATGCGATTGAGGCCTAGTGTGTATGTTATGATTACTCATTTGAATATCCTGTTTTAATTTTCATGAAATTAAGCTTTTCCTACGCATAACCTGGTTATCATCTCACTCCTAAACTAATGTATCTGGGGACAATTGTGTTGTTTCTTATCATCAAATTGAGCTTAGATTATTGAGAAGTGTTGGTGATTATAGAGGAAAATAATGCGATAAATTAAATACAATGCAGAAAAATAGTATGATAAAAAAATTAAAATGCAAGTAAAGGCGGGATGCTAAGGATCTATTTTTTACCTTTTCCTTTTGATGATGAGCAAACTAACTTATAAGCTATCTATATGATAGTTCTTTTGTGTTGTTTTTGATGAATAATGTACAATTATATGTAGAAACTTATGAGAATTCTATTTAAATGTAAGAAATTGGAAATTACTAACTAAATAAATAAGAATAATTTTGGAGATAGAAGCGGCAAATTTACCAAAATTATGCTAACTTTCTAATGCCTAAGTTTTCATGAAGTTTGAACTTGGTCAATAGATCAAAGAGCTAAGCTTCTTGCAATTTAGAAACCTTTGCACCAATGTCTTGGAGAACATCCCACAACTTTACTTTAACAATGTTACTATAGGAGTCACTCCCCTTAGTTTCTTTTCAAGTAAAGAGAGATTTGCTCATGTTACGTTGCCATGATATAGGCGTCTTTATATCTTTGTTGAAGGAGTTTTGTTGGATAGCAATACAAAGCTGGCATAATGAGGTTATCAATTGGGGGAGAGAGTGGGGCTAATAGTTGTGTTGAAGGTAGCATGGAGAGGGCGGAGGCCAAAAGGCACACACCTGATGTACTTAGAGAGTAGGTGCAATAGGGCAAAGGAATCACATGAGGCTGGTGGAAGCCGAAACTATGGAGGAGTTAATGACTATTACAACGGCTCAAACTAGTGCATCCAACTAGAGGGGGGAATAGCGATTTGAAACATGCAAATGTGATTCTAGTTACTCTTGGTATCAAACTAGCAAGGTCAAACACAATAAGTGCAACGGAAATAAAACATTCAAATAATCACACTTACCATAATAACTATCACATATGTCTAATGATCATTAAGAGATCACTCTCGGAAAGCACCACTATCTTTTTGCTTCTTGGTTAACTATTTGAGGTGGAGAAACCTCTCATATGCACATGGATTACAAGAGTATAAGAGAAGGAAAACACAAAGAAAACAATGCTTCTACTAGAGTTTAACCAACTTTGTCTCTAGCCTCTGTGTCAATTCGGGTGGGTCAGGTAGGATTCGGGTCAGGTTGGAAAAATTTTTTTAGACTCAACCCAAACTCGAATTCAACTTGAAACTCTTAAACCCAAACCCGACCAACCTAATCGGCCCGAATAACCTGAAAACCCGAAAACCCAATTCAAAATGGTTTTTTTTTGCTATTTTCCCGATAATTCTTCATTTTTATCTCAATACTTCATCATTATCATACTAATATTGATATTAATATGCATAAAATCATCTTATTTTTCAAAATAAAATTTGATTTAACAAAAAAAACCCACTAAGTGACTACACCCTAAATTCGGGTCAAACTGGGTCAATCCAAACCTGACTTGACCCAACCCGAAAATTTTCAACCCGAAATCCCTCCAACCTGAACGTGACTGATACACCCACAAGTGTATGGGAATATCGAAGTAATATAAAAGATTTATCGTATCCACAGATAAGTGTTATTCTAACCACCAATTAGTCTTACTCCGGTGGAATATCTAGACGAACCATAAAAG
>JBAMIE010000041.1:4199201-4216830 GCA_037177295.1 Kaempferia parviflora | reverse complement strand
AGTGTGCATCCGAGAGTTCTCGGAAGTGTTGTGGCGAGGTTTCTCCACCCACAAGGAGCTACACGAGCTAGCCGGAGTTTCCGGGGAGTCATCCACCGACGGATTGGAATCGCCCACCTTACGGATAGCCGTGGAGTAGGAGCCCTAATCTCCGAACCACGTAAATCGGTTTGTCTTTGTTTTCTCTTTCTTTTGTTAGTTTTATTTTGTATTTCCGCTACGTAAGCTAACGAGTATAGGAAGACAAGGGTTTTGGGTGGATCGTCTATTCACCCCCCTCTAGCCGGCGGTCAAGGTTCCAACAAAGTAGTCTATCAGTGCAACCTTGTGCAGATTCTCAATTTGTAAGTTTTTAAGCAGTTTGCAAAATCCTCTTTGCTGTAATCCTCTATGTAAACTTCTAGTGTTCCTAGCTTGTTTACGACTTGTATCCTAGGTTGTTTAAGACTTGTAACTTATAGTTATCTTTGTGAAATAAACTCCTGAGTATGCATAACTAAAAGCTGTTATTAGGTTTGAGACGATTCTACCTTGTTCTTTCATACTTGTCTCTTTTTAAACCAAATCTTCTCTTTTCTAACCATACGGTGAACAGTATAAGACTAGCAAAATTCTGGCCAAATAAGCCCTATGCAGGCTAAATATGGAAGGCATATTGTCGAATTCCTGAACAAAAGCAGGGCATTGGTTTTCTGCAAGGTCCTCACAGGTGAGACTCATTGGATGGAACCACATTAAGAAGAATTAGGATAGAAAAATAAGATAACCTATCTCTTGACCTAGTAGGCTAGTACCCCTTTCAAAAACCCAAAACAAACCAAAATTACCTCAAAAATAAACCTCCTAATCCCTTCAACTCATCCACAAGTCTCAAAACAACCAAAATAGACACTTGTTTTAGAAAAATAACTCAAAAGACAGCCTAACTCCTACACGAGCCACAAGCTGAAATAAAAAATTGGTCCGTGACGCTATCTCACAAGACGAGAGATCTACTCGATAACTATTGATCATATATCATAGAAATTATAATGTCCCTAATAATATTCGATCCGTGACACCATCTCACGAGACAAGAGACCTACTCGGTAATCATTGATTATATATCATAGAGATTATAATGTCCCTAGTAATGATCAATTTGTGACACCATCTCACTAGATGAGAGACCTACTCGGTAATATACACCATCTCACGAGATGAGAGGCCTACTTGATAACTATTCATCATACATCATAGAAATTGAAATGTCTCTAGTAATAATCGATCCGTGACATCATCTCACGAGACGAGAGACCTACTTGGTAACCATTCATCATAGAAATTACAAATGTGTGCCATGTTTTAATTTATTCAATTTTTTATGTTTGATATGTCTTGCGTTTTATTTATTTTTTAAAATTAAATTAAAAAGGTAATCCTTCAAAGCTATGGTATAAATTAATATCAATAACTAGTGTTCTATTCCAGTATTCTTGCGAAGTATGGATTAACTAGAGAACACAAAGTGTCATCTTGCAAATAAATGGTCAAATATTAATCCTATTTAAATGAACTAAACCAAATCAGCATCTTACCATTCGCCTATACGATAATGGCAGAAAGAACACCGATCAAGAAAATTCAAAACAGCGAGTGGTCCGTTCCTCCATCGCCTAAGAGCATGGAGGTGTTGTATCTTAATCTCAGGGAGTAACAAAAGAAGTTGACGGAGGAAATGAAAGATCCAAAGGGCGAGATGAAGTTTTTGATTAGGAGTAGTAAATACGCTACATAGGAATACGTCAGGGACATGTTGCTGGAGGAATTTCCTCTGCCGAAGATGTATGAGCTATTTTAGAATGCGTGAAAGAAGAAACTGCTCGTAAACCTATCTTTGTGATTGTGGTTTCCGATAGCTCTTCTACGCAGTGATTTTATTTTGGGTTTACATTATGATGTTGCTCTATTCTTCTGCGCTATGAATAAAAATATGTTTTATGCTATCATCCAGCCCGGATTATTTATTTTGAAATTGAGCTTATATGATAGATATGAATCAGACTAAAAATCCAAAGCTAATATTCGAGTCAAAGTGAACAATCAGATTGGTCTAGATTGGATAAGATCGATCTGATTGTTCACTTTAAAGGAGCGAGGCGCGCTGGTAGCGGAGTCCTTGAAGCGGAGAGGAAGCGGGTGGAAAGCGTGTCCTTGGATTTGTCCTGTGTCATTGGTGAACTTGATGAGTCCGTCGCCAGTGATCTTCGCAAAACCATTGAGGCTCAGGTTTGCCCTTACGAATCCATTGTAGACGAAGGCCTCATCGATGGAAGCACCGCGGTTGCTACTGCGACGACGATGAAGGGGAGGACGGAGGAAAGCATGGGTAATTGACTCATCGTTGGCAGAAGAACTATCTAACCGCAATTTCTCATGCTCATCCTGCATAATTAAGGACTTAATTCTATGGGATCAATCTCACTAAATAGAATTTGATTTATTTGTTTTCTCTTTATTGAGTGGTTTAAGATGAATAAAAATCAGGTTATCTTAATTTAAACAGGATAGAACTAGGCTGGTTTATGTGGTCGAGATTGTTCATCCTTTCATTGTATAACGCTACCACTTTTATTGGGGGTTTTTTTTTTTCTGCATAATAAATACAAAGCCAACGACTGAGGAGATACTATATGTCACTGAAGGCTTGATTCATGGAATGCTCGACATCCACCTCTTCGAGAAGGAAGAGAATCTAAATGGCTAGATGCCAGCTAGAATGACATTCTAGCTGGCCAGATTCTAGCCATTTAGCACTGTTCCATCGGTAAATCTAAATGGCTAGAATCTAACAAGCTAGAATGCCTTTAGCACTATCCTTCTTTTTTATCGTACAAACCCTTGTGTTGCATCTTTGTATCCTTACTATTGTCTGTGGTGCATTTATTTGCTTAAGCATAAATCTACAGACTTTCACAGGCTCTTCCTCTACTGCTTGCTGCTGTAGAATCTTTATTCTTTAGTCAGCATTTTTTCAGTACCCTCTAAAGCTACGGCCAATTATCTACTTGAGTTTCCAACTTGGTATCTGTCCACCAAATCACGAGTACTGGCTCAAATTGAACTCCGGAGTCTCAATGAGGTGATCCATGACATAAAACTTTCTTATCTATAGGGGAAAGGCTCATTCCAGTATTTTTTTCCCCTCCATGAATATCTAACCCTATAGGGTATATCGAATTTTCAACTGTGTCATCCATAGTTTGTAGGATCGTGATCTTACGCATGATTGATTTGGGTCAAGATCGGATTGATAGGATTGGATTGTAATACAATGACAAAAATTGTTCAAGCCTCCAAAAAGACTTTGAACGATGTTTTTTGGGCTTAAGACGGAGCGGTTACGAGTCACACCGGTAATATATTATGCGTCCCTTGATTCAATCTAAGTTAAAAGTTATGACGGCTCAAAGTGTAGAATCGTAAGATCATAGAATCATACCCATCCCACCGATCTTGTACGATCCCAGCCATCGTACTCTAATTCCACTACAAAATCCGATCCCAATCAATCCCGGATAGATTTAGTGCTTCTAGATCATAAGATCCTATGATCCGGATCATAATTTTGTAAGCCATAATGTCATCTGTAATACTACAAGGAGTCGATTTGTGGTTTGGACATGTTCAGCAAGTCTCCCTTCAAATGCTTAGATGCTTTGGGGAGGATCTTTGGTAGAATACGATGTAGGAATTTTAGACATAATTAGAAGAATCAACAATCTTGTCTTCTTATCCAAATGGTGATGGTTGTTCAGGGAGAATCTGGTAGAATATGATGTAGGTACCACCGTTCTTGGCCAATTTAAGGTGATTTGATATTGCCAACTTTTGGATAACCAAATTATTAGACAATAACAGATTGACCTTTGGAATCTGGATCGGAGCAATGCAAATTGGGTGCCACATTTCTATCTATGGTGTTGAGCGACAAACATAAATCATGGTTCAACAGTAATAATCTACAATAATCAAGGAGAAAAAACAAACAAGTATGATTTTTCATTATTTCAGAGATAGCCTATATTTTGTATGATCTAGAGATGTTGTATAAAAGTCTCATTGATAAAGTTATACCTGATACAACTGGCAATATGTGATTTGGTTGAAATATTGAACATAATGGTCTTGTTCTTGGCTAATACAGGCTGACTTGACATTACGAACTTCGATGACCAAAATTCTATAACAGATTGGCCTTTGGGATCTGGATCAAAGTTATACAAATTAGCTGCTATATTTCTATGTTGTTGAACAGTAGGACATAATACACATAAATCATGAATCAACAGTAATAATGTATAATAATCAAGGAGGAAAATGAGGAATAAGAAGTAAGAGCATAACTTTCTACTTCCAAAATTTCCTACATGGTTAATATTAAGCAAAATGTACTGTTATTTTTATAAAATTGTTCTGTTATTTATCATCTTTCTTCCACGTAATCATGGTAAATCATAATGGCCTCTGCATAAAGGATGCAAAAGATCAATAAAGTGACAAGGCATTGTAGACAATAATGGTATGGATACGAGATTCAGTGACCAATGCACAAATGGGCAAAAAGGAAAGGAAACAGCTCCCAACCAAATGAACACATAATAAATTGACAACACTTGTTAGTGTTTGTATCGAAGACTAGAAGAATGTTCAGCATGGAGTTGGAGTCCAAAGTAAATGTTAAGATTGTAGAGCAAGATGATAGAACGCATGAGGAGACAGAGTACAAGAAATGGCAACTCCAAAATTCTTATTTATGATGGTCAAACGGAAGAAGACAAATATCCCTCAGCCATGGAGATAGCTATGGCATATGCCAAAATTTTCTAGAACCAGTTTTATTCTTTGCCTTTAGCTAATATTTTGGAAACAACCTAAGAACAGAAAATAGGTATTGGGTCTAGAAGACAAGGAAAATAGAAATTGTTAATCATTTTGCATCAATGTAATTGTCAAGATAGCCAGATAGGCTTAAGGCTAAAGATAAATACTCAAATATTGAGGAGGTCAAAACATAGACACAAGCATACCGATGCATCATGCTCTAAGCTAATATTAATATTGCAATTGCACCAGATGATAATGGATCGACTACAGGACAAAAATTCTAAGAAGTTAAATGATTTGATCAGATCTCCAGCGGTAAAATGTTCTGAATAACACCTACCAACATTTTCAGACACAGATCGACCAATAGTGGTCGCACATTTGTCTCTTGCGAGATACGAGTTCACATCAAAATACCCCTTTTAGCACTTCCAAGCTAACTTAATGCCATATACTTCCGTTGAATCAAGATCCGAACAGAAGATTCAAGCCGATAACTTAGGAGATAGTCAGATCTATAACGACAGGTGAAGCATGAGAAAGATCGGATCATCACTTACCATGGCCTTGGTCTTGGAGTAAAAGGAACCGACGAAGTTGGACGTGTCCTCCTCCACGAAGCCGACGGCATAGTGCTTGTCGTCGTACTCAAAGATACGCCCGGTGGCATAGTTGATGAGAATCAGGCCGCGCTCGCGGCAGACATCGGCGAGAGTGAGAGTGCTGACGACGTTGACTCGGATGGTTTCCACGCGTTGAGTCTCGCACCAGTCGACGTTGGGCTGGCGTGTGACGTCAGCGGCGTTGAAAACGTGGGTAGGAGAGTTTGCGGCGATGTCGGCCTTGAGCCGGCTGGTGCCGTAGGCGAACTTCAGTTTGCGGCTATTAATTATACCAGACGGAAAACTGATATATCACCACCCTCGTAGCGGTTTCGGAGAGAAATCCGGCACGTAACTATGCCGGGATGACGTTACGAGAAAAAGGAGAGGCATCTCCAAATGCTGACATTTTTTTTCCCCTTCAAAATGTACACGTGGAAAACGGTAAAATTACAACTTTGACCTCCATTAAACAAGAATTTTAATAATATAAAAAATTCCTTTTCTTCATTAGTATTTGCGCAATTAGATGGTAATTTGAAAGGACGAAATAAATATTTTAAAATTGAAGGAGATATTATTTTATATTTATAATCAGGGTCTTTTAAAAACTTGTTAAGCCTTGGGGTGATTTTTGTAAATTCATAAAGTTTTATTATATATAATTAAATGGTGTTTTGTACAAATCTTAATGTGCCAAATCAGCACATTAAAATAGAGATGACCAGAACTCAAATTCCGTTTCCCTGTAATTTGCTCTCATCACGGCCGTCAAACGCCGTTTCTCTTTCCCGTCCCGTCCCGTCCCGAACAGCGCCGACGACTCCCACTGCAGTCTCTCATCTTCTCGACTATAAAAACTCGCATTTTCTTAATCATTTCCTTGACGAATCATTCGGCTCCGAGGCGAGCGTCGAGCGATAGAGAAGCCTCAGCGGCATGGCGACCCACCTCGGCGACGAGGGCGACACTCTCGAAACCCTAGAGCACCTTCTCCAAGTTTCGCAGACCGCCGCTGGCCGTGCCCGCCTCAACGCCGAAGGAACCCTCACCGCGGTTCTCCGCCGCCTTTCCTCATCCCCCTCGCCGCTCCTCCTCCCCCGCCTTTACCTCGTCCGCAACCTCTGCTACTGCGACCATGCCAACCAGGAAGCCTTCCTCGCTGCTGGCGGCCTCGATCGGGTCGCCTCCGCCCTCATCGGTGAACCGTCGGTCAGCATGGAAATCGTCCGGACGGTGCTTCAGGTTCTGGTAAGCGTCGCTGCAGGTGGCGAGGCGCACATGGACGCCGTGTGGGCTCGGTTCTTCCCCGTCTGGTTCCGCGAGATTTCTAGGTCGAGCGACCCTGCCATCTGCGATGCCCTATGCGGGGTTTTGAACACGTGCTGTACTGCAGGGGAATGGCGCCGGAGGCTGAGCGAACTTTGCGAGCTTGAGAGGGGATTACCTATTCTCTTGAACATCGTCATCACCATGTCCGGAGGTCAGCTTGTACCGTTTGTTTGCTGCAATGTTTATATTCTTCACAGAAGTTAAAATATGCTGGCATTGTAAACCCTAGTTTAAGACTATGATACTATTTTCTTAATCTTGAAACCTGCCAGTGTCTGGCACAAAACAATATCCTCTTTCTATTTGATTTGCCTTTGAATTCCTAGTCCTCGTATATCAGCAACGCAAAATTTCAATTCTAGTGGTTTTCGGGCAAATATTGTAAATGTGTTAAATAAAAGGCGAATTTCTTAGCTTGATCCAGATTCGTTCTGTCTAATCCTTATTTTAGGCTTTATGCTGACAAAATCCAAAGTGAGATTTTGCTTTACAGTAATTTTAATTTCCTCTACTCTATGACCACTTTTCATATATATATTTCCTTCTCTCTATAATTTAATCTGAAATGATCTGTAGGTTGCGTTTGTGTTATTGAAGTTTTGCCATCATTTTGCATTAAATTGCAGTTTGTGTTCTTCAAAAAGAAGCGTATTTCTACTGGCTCCTAGGTAAAGTTTGCATCGAGGAAACATATTTTACCCTTGTATTCCAGGGCTTAAGCTCGGTTAATATCATTGGCATTGCAAGTTGTGGTGTTGACTTCACCAAAGAGCAAATCTTCCTTCTTGAAACACTACTAGATGGCATGCTCTCTTTTCCCATTTCCAAGAATTTTGCACTTGGTGTTCTTCAAATATTGATAGAAGCTTATACTATTACCACTGCTAGTTCCTTAACCAAATCTGATGTTGAGACTGGTCATGCAAACACTGCCCTGCAGTACTTGCTCCTGATGCTGAGGGACATATGTTCTTGTAAACAACGTTCAACATCCACCGAGGACCCTGCTGACTTATTTCAATGTGAAGATCTAATAGAGCTTCTTTTAAGATTTCTTCGGGAACTCGAGCCTCCAATTACTACTGATAGTCAAGAAATACAGCCTCTGTCAAGCTCTAAATTGGCTCCATACCAAGGTTTCCAGAAAGATGTGGTATCTATCATTTGCAATTATTTACACGGAAGAAAGCATGTTCAAGATGAGATCAGAAAGCAGGATGGAATCCCTCTTCTACTGCAACAGTGCATTGTGGATGAAAGTTATCCTTACATGAGGAAAATTGCCACATTAACCATACGAAACTTGCTGGAAGGTAATGTAGCCAACCAGTATGAAGTTGCCCAACTTGAGTTGAAAGAGCCTGTCATCACACCTCAAATTGCTCAAATGGGACTGAGGGTGGAAATAGACGAGGACACTCAGCGCCCAAAGTTGGTAAATATTTTGGTAAGTTTCTATATACATTTTTAACGTACATAATCAGTAAAGAAATAGATGAGAACACTCAGCATTATTTCTCTTGTTTGCTTTAAGACTATTTTTGAAGTTTCTCATAATAACTCTCTGTTAGTGCTTGTTTGTGAGGTTGGCATATCAAATCTTTTCAACAAACACAAATTGGGCTGTCATGTTGGTTATGGATAATTTTGCATAAGGCATGGATGTTATGTGATGTGATAACCGGATTTAGATGCTCAAACTTTGGCACAGTGCATATATGAATTTGACTTGAATGTAGCGTTTCCTAGGCTAATGAGAGTGCAGAGTTGTTGGGAATGGGATGCTCTTGATGTTAATTTTGATGTAATTGGATAAAAACCATACAGTATCAATTGTATTCAATCCTAAGAATGACAATGCAATCTAGACTAATTTACAGATTTTTACAACCACATAGCATTTAAAGCTTGATATTAGTAGACACCTACCTTTTTCATGTCATGTTATTGGATAAAATTTTCTTTTATATGATATTCATTTAATTTCCAATTGGAAGACCATGAGTCAATGGAGAGCTACCGTCGCAGAGAAGATTGCGGGTGACACGATGGTGAGGGGCCGCACAAAGATCCTACACTTACTTAGCAAGAAGTTAGAATGAACGTCGAGGTTGGACTCATCATATCCTCTCCCATACTCAAGTTAGCACAAGGGCTAAGAGAAGATGAAAATAGTGTAGTAGAGGAATCCAGATCGTTGTGTGCGTGTACTTGCGACCGTAGGAGTTGGCGACCTTTTATAGGGCCGCAATTATGCCTTTCCATTCTTCACATGCTCCAATATGAACACTTACGTTGCTCACGTCCTCCGGGAGAAATGACTACATTATCCACATCCTCTAGAATAAACAACTACTTTTTCCACGTCTCTTGGGAGAGAATGACGACGTTGTCTGGGTCTTATGGGGGCACGGCTCAACGAGCCACATAAGATGTAAGTCCTACTTGAAGGAGTTAGTCACCTGATCCTAGGGAGTCGGGAGACTGATCAGGGTCTGATCAGGAGTCGCGAGACTGATCTGAGGGAGTCGGATGCTGGTTATGTTTATGACCCAATCCAATATATGCAACTTACACCTGACTTAACTTTTGACCAAGCAACTTGATTCTTGACCCGTCCTTCTATATCCGCCACATTAGATACCATATATCAAAATTTAGTACATATGATTAAATTCTAAATTTAGAAGTTAATTATTATGATAAATTTAAAATTTCAAACAGTCTTAAATATTTATAATTCTGCATTTTGATTCTATAATTTGATCCTCAATGTTGTGGTTGCTTAACACTAAAAGAAAGTAAATCAGAGGATAAGGAAGAAAAAAAGGAAATAAATAGCTCAACACTTTGTTTACTTGTTTTATATGATAAAGATGAAAGAAGAGGAGAAATTACAATTTCACCCTTTTCTTCCTCGCCTTTCTCAAGCACACAAGCTCACTCACAAAACGTGTCTGTCGTTATCGCTTGACTAGTATTCCTTGAGCCTACCCTCTACTCAACTCATGGGTCTCTAAGCTCTCCTACCTCTTACTGTTTGATCTTTAACATTACACAAATCCACTCGCCCTGCGAGCACATTGTATGAACTTTACGTCATTCGCCATATGAATTCCAACACCTTCCACTACATGATCTCAGATGCTCGCCCACATCACTCGCCGCCAAAGCTTTGATTCCATTCACCGCTCGAGCTCCAACAACTCTTGCCACTGATCAAGCTATAAAGCCATCCTTAAGCTCTGATAGTGTTTGTTGCCTAAGTTGTGACTGTTGCTCGACCTCCCCTATTTGAGCTTGTCGCCTAAGCAAATGCTTGCCCGACCTCCTCACCGTTATTTGGAATCTGTAAGAGGGCAATGCCAACTTTTTGATCGGATTCCAAGGTAGGAATTTGCTTCTTCCTGCTATTCCTCAGATGTTGTTTTACCCAAATTTGGTTTCACAGAATCAAATTCTTTTGTCTTTCCTCCCAAATTTGGACAAGGTAGATAACGGGATGAATCTCAAACTTTACGAATTCCTTTCTTTTCCTCTCAATTCCTTCATAGTAAACATAACATAAATCTCTCCCCAAGTAGGATCATAGATTCATAATCCCGATAACCTTAGCTTAGAGCAAAAATTGAAGCCATTTTCTCATACAAATGTGTTTCATCAACGTAGCTGACTTCTTTGTTTCTATGTGACATGACGCATGGCAAGAAAAGCATGTTAACCTGGGTATACAGAATATATCTGCATTGCCTGGTATGTGAAAAATATCTATACCTGCCTTGGCAGTGCTACAGTCTCTGCACTGATTGTTTGTCAGATCTAGACCCAAAAATATGTACGGTGTATGGTATATGTAATTTGGCAAATATGTTTATATCATTCATATTCCTGGTCTAGAGGTTGCAACCAGGCCAATTAATCCTCTAATTTGACTATCAATCTAATGACTCGGAGTTTTTCTAGCTGTTCAGTCAGTTTTTATAACTATGCTTCAGCTAAGCCAAAATGATTTTTTCATTAACTATTTTGATTTTTGAATTGAATCTAAATTAGGTTCTAAAACAATTAAAAGGGCATAATCTACTTAACTAATTTTCCTAATAACAAAATCTATTTTACTGTCAAATATGATATATTTTTTAAAAGCTTAATTAACAAATTTTGACAGTTTAAAGCTTTCTAATCTAAAACTTTTAATTAAAACTTTCTAGTTTTAATCTATCTTATCCCTACTTTTAAATCACATCATGTATTTGCTATTGTGGTATCCTCCCAAGTTCACATTAAGATAAATGTTCTTAGGTACTAAGCAATCAAACAAGTATGTGAATGACCCCATTATCCTAAGAATGTTTTACTAATATATGACAACATAACTATTATAAGCCTGTACCAAAGTTCAAAATTCTTGATTGGATGCTTATACTAAGGATAACTTAAAAGGGTTTTCCAAATGACAGTTATAAGCATTCTAATCTTTAGCTACAATTTGTACATGTATAAGCAAGTAGGAAAGTGAATGGGTAGTGGAAGTGGACTTGAGAATGCTGGCTCTCAGATGGGCCTCCATGTGCACTTCCCTGATTTACCCTTGCCCAGGTTTGACGTTTCCTGACCTAGTTAATCATTTTTTTTAATAGGAAAGCTAATCACTCTACAAGCACTAGGATTAGAGGTTCCTTAAACGAGCCAACTCATGACCTAGGACCCCTTGTTTAAGATTTTTTACAGATCAACTATTTTCTTAAGTACTTTTGCTTACAACTATGAACAATTTTAAATTATTGGCACTTTTTGTTATTTTTTTAAAGATTTCAAATTATTTTATTGTGAATAACCCCTTGTTGACACCTTTTTCAATGGTATCCACTTACTGTTGTTCCTCAGGATTTATGAAAGTGTTGGACTGTCAGCAACCTTTGGCAAGCTTCACAATGCATTAATTCCATTCTTGCAAAACCCTCTTAATAAAAGGCCCCTTATCAGTAGTGGTTCAAGCAAATCTAAATGGATCCACAATCATACGTTAACTCTTGTTCACCCTATGAAGCAGACATATAAACTTGCAATGATTCTAAACAAAGAGGAACTAACCTCAAAATTCATCCAAATTTTTTAAAAAAGAAAGATAAAGAGAGGAACTAACCTTTTGAGGTCTTCTAGGTCAAAGCTTGCTTGGAGGTTTCGAGGTTACTCAATAAACTCAAAACTTGCTCTTGGACAAAAAAGAGAGGAAATGAGCTCAAAAGCCCAATTAAACAATTAAGAAATAAGAACTTTAGGTGGCTGTTGGCAGTGCATTTATGCTGCTAGGTGAATTAGAGAGGTGTTAAAGCCCTTGGGTCTGAATAAAAAAATATAACATTCTGAGAACTAGTGTGACAGATTAGACAAAAGGTTTAAAGGGCATGTTGATTAATTGACATCTTCTCTGGCTGACAATTCAAGTTTTGGTATTGGTCCCAATTCAAGTTGATACTATAATGGTGTTGACTCATATTGCACACATATCTGGTTGTGCTGAACTTACAATCCAGCTCTTTTATAAATACTCATCTGTCTATAATTTAATTCATTAAGATTATAACAATGGACTTTTAAGGGTCAATATTTTTTTAACACTACCTGATTCATGATGCATGCTAATCTACCTGGACATTTCCATAAGAAAGCTTGTTCGGATTGAATTGTACATTGAGAAAAAAAATGAAAGATGGTATGTCATATCTTTTCTTTCATCGATAGTTATCTAAAAAATATTTGAGAATACTCATTTTTAAAGTTACAGTTCTGAAGAGATTAAGATTTGAAACATAGACATGCTATATTACGTATAAGTTCTTATAGTTTCTTTAATTTAATAGCATGCAAATTAAGATTTTTTTATTAATTAATCTCTTTATAGATTCTTTTTAATTTTACCATGTATGTTTGATAGGTATGATGTTTTTGGTCATGTACTTGTTTTTTGAATCTTGTATCCTATCTATACTATCTACAAACTCCTTATTAATCGTACCATACTTGTATCAGTGGTAGTGTTTCATATTAGACTACATAGGCCAAAATGTTAAGTATCCTGTGTCATTCTCATACTGGTCCTGATATAGTACTGGAACAATGAAACTTGCTCGTATCACCTAATACAAGCTAATACTCAAATCTACAATTGAGGTTTTTGCCCAAATGGAGACCAATATGGATTCATGAAAGTGATGAACTGTTTATTTCTGTCATCTCTATATGGCAGTGGTAATTGAAATTGGATTATTCTAGTAGGAAATGGCTTTTCCTGCTTGGATGTCTATTAGATGTGTTGGTGATTCATTCTCAAGTTCTCGTCAACAACTAAACACCCTTCTATTCTTTCTTAGTTGAAATATGTGTTTTATGCACCATTGAATATTAATGCAATACTATAAAGATTCAAGAACTCTTGAAAGGCTAATTTTTCTAGTAACTAATATATATGATGTAGGATGGATGGATGCAAGAGGAAGGAACAAGGTGGATAAAAGAATGAAACACAATGATAAAGCACTAGTGAAATGGATCATAAACTTGTCCATTCACATCGACTTATACCATTAAGACAATGTAAATGCATCACTATAAGACAACAATTTTTCATAGCTAATTTTGAGTCTCAAAGTTCAATTAGCTTTTCGCCCAACTCCATGATTGTGCATGGATGCGTCGAAGGCCATGGATCAGCCATTGAGGTTTACGTGTGCAGATATCTAGGCACTATCATTTGGGTATCTGAAGTATGAACTATTTCTCAAAATTTGTGGTATTGCAGATGCTTACTTGAGTATATTGGTTTTTGTCCTACAGGTCCAAGAAGGCAACTATGGTTGATATTCGCACTGATCGGAAATTACCTTTGTACCCCAAGAAGCTATACGACATTCTCCTATCTGGATAAACAATGGATTGCCCTTACGTCAATGAGACCTTATAGTTTTTTGTATCTCATTTATTCCCTGTTTTGTAAGGGCCTCATTGTTAATGCATATGTTGGAGAAAGAAAAGTTGAACTTTATTATGGTACATAATCCCGTTTACAGGAGTTGTATTTTTCTCTTTTTTGTTTTTGTTGTTTTCTTAAACCGTAAGAAACTATCTGGAAAGCTGTTTGTAGATAACCGACAATTTGCAAGTATCTATCTCTTGTTACCCCTCTGATTAGTGAAATTTATGGCTGAGCTTCTACTGTTTTTTTTTTGGGTTATGAATATGGAGCATAGATTCATGAACCATTATTTATTTATTTATGTTGAACCATCATTTTCTAGCTGAAGGAATGAAAAAGTGTGACAGGATTTCAAAGGGCATGTGCATCATCTCTGAGAGTCATTCTTTTACACAAAGGCTCGACTATTTGGAATAATTTACAGATCAAAATACATTACATGAGGTCTGGGAAACCATTTGCAACTATGAAGATGCCGTTATTATTGTTTCTATACTAAAGCTAGACACATAGCTAGCTTTGTTTTCTCCCTTAATTTCTCACAAGTCAAACTTCTAATTTTTGCATCACCTTCCCAGTGCAGAAAGAAACAAGCCTTCATCAACATGAAGGGTGAGCATGACCCTATGTTTGACAGTTTTCTTCTCATCCCACAGCTTGTATTTACATGCGAACAGAAGCGTCGCGGCAAGGATCTTCATCTGCCTGTATGCGAAATCCCTCCCCAGACAAATTCGAGGACCGGCCTATAAAAACCACCAAGAGTAAGCAGAAGATCATCTTCTGATCAACTTGTTTAGAGTTAGCATCTTGGTATTTTTATTGGTTTTGCTCACCTGGAAAGCAGTGAACTTGAAGGGACTTTCCGGCACAAAAAGTCCATCGTTGTCGAGCCATCTCTCTGGCCTGAACTCTTCTGCATCTTCACCCCATAAGGACTTCAATCTTCCCATGGGGTATGGCTGATAGTTTACCATGTCGCCTTTCTTCACATCAAATCCATCTGGTAGTGTATCATCTGAGAAGCAATACTTGACATCCTAATTGAAACATAAGTTTGTCAACTCAGAGAATTATTCAAAATTCTAAGCTAATTTGGTACTGTCCTATGGATGATGCAATCAAAGCTTTACGATGGATACTGATAGCAGTATAGCACAAATTTTAAGCTAGTCATTTCTAAATCTCTTCTCGTATCACTACTGAATTATAAGAAATGGCATCCATTCATGTTATTTGGTTGCCTAATCTATGCAAAATCAATTCAAAGATATATCATCCAACGACAGAGACAACTAACCAACGGAACAGCAGGGTATAGCCGGAGAGTCTCCGTCAGTGTAGCATGTAGGTAGTGCATACTGTTGATGGCTTCTTCACTCAGGCATTTGGCAAATTCATCGATGGTTACTTCACCTTTTGTCTTGGTTGCCTCTTTCACCTCTTGAGCCACTTTTTCTTGTATTTCAGGATGCTTGCAAAGCATGTAGAAGAGCCACGAAAGCGTCCCCGCGGTTGTGTCTCGGCCGGCGATCACAAAGTTCAGGACAATGTCTCTCAGGTACTTGTAGCTCATCTCATCAGGATTCTTCTCTCTTTCAATTAGGAACCTAGACAAGATATCTTCCTTCTCCATCTGCCAAAAAACCAAACAGTCAAACATGTAGAAGAAGACAATAGAACCAAGATGTTAACATCAGCTGCTGACATACAAATTCAACACCATGTTTAGACTTCTGTTGAATCTTTGCATCGATCAGTTTGTAGACGAAATCGTCGATGACTTTGAGGTTCTTCTTCATCTGGGCTTCTGAGCCTACATTCAGAAACCTCTTGAATTTCCAGAGCACATCAAAGTATCGCACAAGCACTTGAGCACTCGAATCATCGAAGGCCTTCGCGAAAGCCCTCCCTTCTTTGCTTGATCCGGACAGCGTGCTCAGTTCCACCCCAAACCCTATTTTGAATATGGAATCCAGTGTGCACTTCATGAACAACTCCTGAAAATGGAAGATGTGAATGAGAAATCTCATTCACAATAAGCCCAAGAAGACAATGAGTAGAACTAGGGCTCACTTGGATCTCGATCGCCTCGTTGGATCTGGCCGCGTCTGAGATAACCCTAGCGAGCTTAACGGCGTTGGTTCTGAACACCGCGCTGCTGTAATTCCTCAACACCTTGGTGGAGAACTCGTGGCTGGAGATCTTTCGCTGGCGAGACCACTTCTCGCCGTCCACAACGAAGATCCCGTCCCCCAGCAAGTCACTCAGGACATCGTAGTTGAAACTGCCCTGGATAGCAAAAATCGACATCGCGCAGTCGAATCACGCCGAGCAACAGGATACGGGAAGGGGGAGGGAACGCGACTACCTTGCCGTAGTTGGCGAAATTGGTCTTGAGGATGTACTCGACGTTGGCGAGGTCGACGGTGTAGACGTAGTTGCCGAAGGGGGTGAGAGTCCGGAACGTTGAGTGCTTGCGGGAGAGGTCGGTCTGGAACTCCAATAAGCGGTCGAGGTTGAGGAGCTGGTGGAAAATTGTGCCGGCAACGGGCGGGTAATTGGGCTTCCTCTTGCGACTCCACGGGAGGGGATTGAGGAGGTAGAAGGCCGCTGCTGCTGCGGCCGCCGCCAGCAAGATCACGGCGAGGACGAGGAAGAATGAGAACATGGTTGACAGGGCGGCCGTAATTAGTCGTAGGCGACCGCTTTGTGGCTCGTATAGAGTGCGGTTTTTAAAATGAATTGGATTGCAGTGAAACAACGCCACAGGGTTAGGGTGTCGACCGCCCAACTCTCCTGGTCCACAATATCTGATTTTATCTGATTTTAAATTAAGAGGATTGTTAAAAGATTGTTGGACCAATTAAGAGGGACAATATATGAATCCTTAATTTGATTAAATAGTCCTTCTAATATAGACCAAAAAAAACCAAAGAAAGCAGATCAAAGTGCAGGGTGTTAGGGTTTACCTTCTTAATTTCTAATAAGATTGAATTTCAGTTTCTATAAATTAATTAATATTATTATTATGCCAAATTTATTATTATTGTTGTTGTCGTTGTCGTTGTTATTATTATTATTATTATTATTATTATTATTATTATTATTATTATTATTATTATTAGATTTTTACCTCATGTGCATATCTGTCTGTGGCGCATTCATATCTTTGGTGAATTGTTTGAAAGTGAATAGAAAAATTGAAGACTAATTGATGGTATTGGTGTTTACTTTTCTTTTTTCTATATTTCCTTTTTAATCTTTCTCATTTATGCTATTCCTTTTTATTCAATCGAATTAAAATTTAAATATGCTTTAACTAGTCATTATTTTTCATTTACGAGCACTTGAAATAAATTGATTTGGTTTAATTTTTACAAATATTTATTTATAAAGGGTAATCGTTCACTTTCTTTTCTAGGAGATGAATATAAAATCCTTCGGTATAAGAAATATATGTGTTCATAAAAAAAAAAAATAAAGGGACAAAAAGTCTTAAACGACTAACTTATGCATGATGGGTGCTCTATTATAATATAGGATGCTTTGACTAACTTGTTGAAGTATTCCTCCTAGAGGACTTCTTTTTTCTTAAATGATGTCATATTTGATTTGACCATGAATTATAAATGCTGTTAGAGGGATAAAATTGCCCTCGGGGCTATAGTGCAGCGGTAAGGGTGTTTAGTTGTTTCTCAGGTACCCACGATTCGATTCCCAGTTACGGCGCATTTTACAGGAATTTTCCTCTAAATGGGAATTGTAATTAAGGGACGCTGGGCTTCTGAGCCGTCCACCGCGAGCGCTTCCTGATTTACCCTAGTGGTCGGTGGGAAACTTCCGTGGGGCC
>JBAMIE010000041.1:3927903-3940715 GCA_037177295.1 Kaempferia parviflora | reverse complement strand
AGGCTCATGCCGAGGAGTCCGCATTGGGTGACCGAAGCTCTGCCAAAGGACGCTACCGTTGGAACGTACGTTGCCGTCTCGGAGAACTAGGTTCCTGGTGTTGAGTAGTATCGCCACCGTGGCGGCTCCTGGTGGGTTAGCCGACCAGAAGGTGAAGCCGTGAAGGTGCTCCCGCGCAAGCCTATCGACGACGCGGAGGCTGCGGTCGTCGGAGAAGATTGGAGAGCTGCGGGTGAGCCGGCGATTGGGTTCTCCCAGATGACGGTCCTCTGGGGGATGTTGTACTAGACGCCGAGGTAGAGGTCGCCGTCGGAGCTCCTAAGGGAGAAGAAACCGAGGACGAAAGCGCCGCCGTCGGATATCAAGGTCTCATTGGAAGGCATGAGTTGGCTGGGTTTACAAATTCAGAGAGAGAGAGGATTTTGGCGATGGGCAGAGATTTCGTCATTGTCTTTCTCATGCAATGAAATCATTGTTAGACATCGTAGAGAAGGCAGCGTAACGTCGAGAGTTGAGAAAGACGATTCATTCGTCTTCCTTAACGGTGGCTACAATTAAGGCAATAAAGCATCACTTGAAAATCGATGTTTTTCTTCCTTTATAAAGTACGTCCAATGCAATCCGCAGCTCGGTGCAAAGGTGCGACGGAAGGAAAAAGGTGATCAGAGCAAACGAAGCAAGCGGTGATTGGTTCATCCAGCGAGGAGAACATCTGTGAGAGAGATTTGGTTCGTGGACACATTTGAGAAGGTTCCAAGTGGTGATCTTCTCGGCGACAGCAAGCTTGGCAGCAGGAAGCTTTCCGTCCGGTGTCTTCACCGAGCTATCACCTTCACCGAGTCTACTTCTCCTTCAAAAGAGCACTGTGAGTTTATTTCGTTTCGTACGAAGTAACTTATTACATGCAATAGCATAAAATGAAAATCCTAACTCACTTGTCACAAGTTGAGAGTTAAAGAATATGACCTATATCTAGGGTTAAAACTGGAGAAAAAGAGGAGCTGATAAGAGGAGAAGAAAGTTTAGGATTTTGATTTTAGAGACAAAAGGTGAGTGAATAAAGAAAGAGCACAAACAAAGAAGAGAAATAAAAATATAAAAAAATTTACACCGTATCAGCTGATGATGTTTCCTAGGGGGCCATATATATAAATGAAACGTTATGTAATTAAATGTGTTTGAAAATTTGTAGCGAAAACCGAAAGTTCCCTATATAAAACAAAAACTTTCTGAATGCAACAAACAAGCAATAGGAGGAACCTCGGGACACCAACCGCCGCTTTACGCCTTTACCCTTCCTACCGCACGTCTTCTCTTCCATCATGACCGTCCACATACCCCGCGAGGGATGCGTCCGGCTCCCTCGTTCTTCCATCTTTCGGACACCAGGCCCATAATTCCAATCCGCCTCTCCTCCCCGCCTCGAGTCCGTAACCGAAGACAGGCCAGAGGGGCGCACTCCCTTCCCCTGCTACTCTTCCTCCTTTGTTTCGTTTGATTCCGTCAGCTATCGGTCTCCCGTGAGAGCGCATCGCGGTGAGTTTGATTTGCTTCTGTCTTTTTTATGTTTGCGAGCTCAAAATATGTTCTTGGACAGTTTTGTTGCCGATGCATTATGATGCTTCCGCAGTGACACTTTTTGGCAACATTTCATACTACTTTTTCTTGTGATTTAGGTTTGATTCCAGTGTATCTCTCTCTTTGGAGAATCGATAACTTGCATTTTTTTCTTGGCAAACTGGGATGAGTAGACTCTATTATCATATATTTATCCTGGGTCTCGTGAGTGTTTTTTTTTGTCATGCGGGTTCTTGAATCTTACCGCCACTTCACAAATTAGAATCTTGGTAGTTATAGTTGCAAATGGATTATCGTAGCTCGAGTTATGAACCCTTGACATGAAAAAAGTTATTATTAATCATTGTTATTTATTTGTTCTAACCTAGGTAAATCATATTGATATTTCAGTACCAAAAGTGACTGCGGGAGATTTGACGACTGTACCATGCTGATATCTATTTAAGTCTTGAGTGTAGTAGCTGTACACTGCTCATAACTTTGTTCTTTTACGAATTTCCAATTTGAAAATTACTGTACTGGTACTTTGAATGTCTAATCAACATTTTTGAAAATTTTGATTTTGATTTGTTTCAATTAGTACCGTGTACATGCCCATTGAGTAGGGATGGTAATTTCTCTCGAATATGATAGGGAATCCCATATCCTACCCGAATAGAGGGTATAGAGGGAATTTTTAGACCCGATTAAATAATCGTGTATTTGGGTATCGGTATTTTCGGGTTCAGGTATAAATCATACCCCTACCCGATATATGTGCATGTCTATATAAAATTTTTGATTTAAAATTGTTTGTGTGCTTAATACTATAACTTAATTCCTAAACCCTAAAGGCAAAATCTTATTGGTATAATCAGAGCTTAAAAAAATAAATAAAAAAAACTCTGCATGCTCTTAACGGATGAATTTAAAAAAAAAAATTGTAAGTAGTAATAGGATAATTGGTAGAATATGGATATCCGATCCTTCGATGGTATGGAGATGAGTATAAAAGTTAAATACGTGATGGGTATGACGTTGAATTTAATAAATGGCGGTGGATACAGAGGAGATGAAATCCGATCTAAATCCTACCCATTGTCATCCTACCATTGAGCATTTTACTTTATATTTGTATGACTATTATCCAACCTTGCCTATCCGTTTGAAGTTTGAACTATGCACAGTCTTGTTGGCCAAAATGTTTGACCTGTTAACTGGAAAGTAGTTCATCTTTGGTTTTATTTGTAGAGATGAAATCACAGATTGTAGCAAACTAGCAATGCAGCTTATCTATACCTATTTGTTGACTCATGGAAATTTGCTTAAAATTGTACGTGCTAGAATCATTTTTTGAGTGTTCTACTAAGATAAGTTTAACAAGTCTATCTATACTTGTATTTGCAGTGGATTGTCTTGCTTCCTTTTCCCTTGTTTCACTGTTCTTAGCATTTCATCACTAACACGTCCTATATCAAAATTCATGGAATTTGTGGAAGTTAACCTTAATGGGCCCATGGAAAGCATAGTGAAATGTTCTTTTGAAGCAGAGTCAGGCTTGGTAACGAACAATTTTACTTGTAAACATATTCAGGTAAGTGTCTTTCTCTTCTTGCTACTGATCTCGCTTTGACAGTCTTGAATTCAAATCTTTAACTCACCTCTAATATTTATCTTTATGTTTTGTCAAAGCTAGTATAACTTTCTGTGAGTATTTGTGTTTTGTACATTGGCAGTTTGTCACATGAATATGAATTTGTATGAGTAATAGTAAATTGATGAATTACAGTTTATGTTTTTTGGCATTAACTGTGATTGTAAAATTATTACCAAACAAAGACTATACTAGTTGTTTCTACCATACTAGATTTTCCCACTGTAAAATTGTCAGCGCTTATGAAAAATACTAGTCGAAGGTATTATATGGATGTGTTCCAAACAATTATTATTCTCACCTAGAAGTTACTCTTTGCTGTATGTTGTATCGAGAGAACAATCCAAGAAACATGATTACATTGTTACTTATATTGGATCTCCAATTTGTGAAACTTGAAATACACCAATAAATCTGTGTGTTTTTTAATGTTTCCTCTCAAATCTACCTCAGGTTCATGTTGATAGCCACTTTGATCCTACTTCCGAAAATGATGAAATGAAGGCTGAGCATTTATTTTTGGATCCACAAACTGAAATAGATTTGAGTGAGGATATTATGCTTAGGGACTCTGCGAATGATGAAGATTGCCTAGCTATTGAAGATTTTAAATTTGCCTCTTATTACATGGATCAGAGAATACATTTTGGTATACATTTCTCCCTCATCTTAAATGCATATTATTTCAGGAGCAATGATACGCACAGATAAAAATCTCAGAGAAAAACTCAGAGATAGACATATAAATTCATGGCCCACCATTTCACTTTTTGTGGCCCCCATGGCCCCCATCACATTATGAGTCCATCCTTAAGCTTTTCATTGAGATTTTTTCCTTCTGCAAATCATTTCTCTTATTTCAGTGTTCATTCAAACTTCTTAAGAACGTCATGGAACTTGGAACACCTGAAAATATACACTATGACTTACAAAATGACACAATACACATCATGATGCCTTTTAAAAAAAACAAAAATCAAATTGCTAATTTTCTTATTAAATGCTATTAAGCTAGTCAATTTTAAGTTGTTTCTTGCATCTCAAATTTTACAGTTCTTTCAACCGAGGAGTTTGACATAATGAAGTTTGTTATTTTTCATTCTTTATTGTTTCAGCTTGAAGGAGCTGCATGGATAAAAGTAACTTTATCCCTTTATGTATTTCTAAGTCTTTTGTTGAGTTCTGTTCAGCCAAATTTTCCATTGTCTCAGTTTTTATGTCAGTACTCTTCACATGAATGTATACAATTCGTCAGCCCCAAGTTTGTTTTTTTTTTGCACTTGTTAGTTGTTAGTGACAAGACACAAATTAATTCCTTTCTGTTTAGTTTATTCATTTAACTTTGTTCCATAGATTTTGATGCATTTGTATTTGTGATTCTTCTACAGGCAATTCTAATCCTGATGCTTTGTTGCTGCAGAAATATCAGGTTTGTTGTCTCAAATAAAGATGCAAATTACTTGCCTTTATTATTGACTGAAGTAACAAAAGTTTAAGATGTTGAAATTAAACTTCCTTTTATTTACATTTAGTCATAAATTTGGGAAGGTTCTGTTGTAACAATGTCATGTTAACTGCTTCTTTAGAAGAACTATAATTCTATGGCTTCAAGATTTCATGCTATGTTAGCCTGTAACATTAACCATCTGTTTTGGTATTTGCTTCTTTCAGGTTGTCAAATTCAGCATTATTTTTTTTTGGTGTGTAAATTCTAGGTCCTATATTTTTTATGACGCCATCAAAATTCATTTCGCTTTGTCTCGTCAAGGCATTTTCCAATTGGCTTCATTTTCTCACATTTTAGATTGAAAGATACATACTGTGTTTTATCTATTTGCCCTAGTACTGTTTGTAAGTCATGAGTATCTTTGTCTTTACCAATAATTCATTTATATAGATTGACTTGTATATGTTAGGACATGTATGAGCTAGAGGGGTGAATAACTCGTCTTGTTGTTGCAGCGGAAAACTTGAAGCAAAGACTCCACAATGCTAATACTTAGATTTACTTAGTATCCATCTCGGATTAATCCAAGGGTTCACTCACAACTCCATTATGAATGCTTCCTTCTCAGGTGGAGAAGCCTCGTACACTTATTCTCACAACAACACAACAAGCACAACAAAATACACAAGCGAAAATGAAAGTAAACACTTTACAATGAGATCTTTCTTAGCTTGTTATCTTGTTGCTTAGAAATGTCTCTTGATCGGTTGAAAATACATCAACATTTTGCTTCTAATTTCTCAGGAACCGGCACCTTCAAAACTTCACGGAACCCCCTTTTCTAGCATTTTTCTCGGGTTGGAAAACGGCTATCAATCGATTGGTTTTACCCTAATCGATTGTCACGTTGGATCAGACCCTTTAAACCTGTAGAACCGTGCTTTTTCGCCCAACCAATCGATTGGTGTTAGCCTCTAATCGATTGTCCTAATTGATTCTGAAACTTTCTGTTCTCATGCGAAAATACCTCCAATCGATTAATATGACCGATTGCTTTAGCCCCTAATCGATTGCCTCAATCGTTTCTAGGCCTTCTGTTAGCGGAGAGAACACTGCCTAATCGATTGCTTTAATCGATTGGCATTGTTGGGATCGATTGTTTCAATTGATTCTAGCCCCTTCTGTTTTCACGAATCAACCTCCCAATCGATTGGTGATTAGTGCTCGATTAGGTAGCAGCAAAACCTGAAATTTCATGGTTAGAGTTTGTCAATCGATTGACACATCACCCCAATTGATTGGTAACCTAAATTCAGCTGAATTCGGGTTGACCTCAATGTATCATGACTTCTTTTGTCAACATTCGGTCATCCGTGACCTGTTGGGACTTTTCGTTGCTTAGCATCCTATCAACCTTGACCTACCCGAACTTCCTCACTTAGGCTTTCTATCACCAAGTGTCTGTCCTCCACGATCTACTTAGACTTTTCCCTTGCCTAGCCCGCTATGACTTCCATTGCCTAGTTTTTAACTAGGTATTAAATTCCTAACTAGGTCTTCCACTATCTAGCCCAGCCAGGACTTCTATTGCCTAATTCCCAACTAGGTCTTCCACTACTTAGACTTCTATTGCCTAATTCCTAATCGATTGGCATTGTTGGGATCGATTGCTTCAATTGATTCTAGCCCCTTCTGTTTTCACGAATCAACCTCCTAATCGATTGGTGATTAGTGCTCGATTAGGTAGCACAAAACCTGAAATTTCAGGTTTAGAGTTTGTCAATCGATTGGCATATCACCGCAATTGATTGGTAACCTAAATTCAGCTGAATTCGGGTTGACCTCAACGTATCATGACTTCTTTTGCCAACATCCTGTCATCCGTGACCTGTTGGGACTTTTCGTTGCTTAGCATCCTATCAACCTTGACCTAGCCGGACTTCCTCACTTAGGCTTTTGATCACCCAGTGTCCGATCCTCCACGATTTACTTGGACCTTTCCCTTGCCTAGCCCCGCTAGGACTTCCATTGCTTAGTTTTTAACTAGGTACTTAGTTCTCAACTAGGTCTTCCACTATCTAGCTCAGCCAGGACTTTTATTGCCTAATTCTCAACTAGGTCTTCCACTGCCTAGCTCCGCTAAGACTTCCATTTGCCTAGTTCCCAACTAAGTCTTCCATTGCCTTGTCTAGCCCCGGTAGGACTTCCTGTTGCCCTCCTAGTCAGGTATCCGGTCCTCCTTTTTAATCTACTTGACTTCTCTCTCACATATTATCAAACATCGAAACTCAAGCACGGATCAACCCGAGCTTAGTCAAACTAGTCAACTTTGATCTGACAACGATTGCACCAATAGTACCTTCAATACCTTAATACTTAGAATATAGACTTCGTATGTCATGGTAGTTCCTTTACTAGGTACTGTTGGAGATTGATGCATAATTCACTGCTCCAATATTTATGTTTATTGGATTCAATTATTGATGTTTCTCTAGGTTCTCTTTTAACCTTTTATTTATTCCATTATTGCAGTTAAGCTTATTCCCATTTTTCTTGGTTTATCATATTTTTGCAGTTTACTGATAGGTTGTTCCGAGGAGTTAATGAGGAATCATTTGGCTTCCTAAACAATTTCTGCAGAACCACCTCCCCTGATCTGCTTTCTGGTAGCTTCCTTTCATTATAATGATGTGTACATGATTCTTGCTCCAACTGATGCTTGCAACTTTTCCCTAGTTATCTCTGTTATTAATATTATGGCTGTGTAGAATGTTTTCAGATGAACTCTGCCTCTCCGTGTACATCATGTATTAGAAGCGTCAGATATGAGTTGCAAGCTAAAAGCAGTGAGAAATTTACTGATCTTAATGAGATTTCTGACTTGCCCAATGCTCTTGATTCTCTTTCTGAAACTACACCCGACAGAGAGACAATTTTCATTAACAATGCAACCACCAAACAATTTCCAGATGACTTCAGTAGCAATTTTGGGCAGGACATGGAAATGTATTATGAGCAGGTTCTCGGGCATCATTCATATTGTGGATCTGGCAACCTTACTGAAATTGATAACTTTTCCAGTCCCTTCAAGTTTTTCTCTACTTCAAATGATTGTATTGATGAAATGGTTTGGATTCCAGAAAATCATTTTGGAGTGTCTAGTCAGTGCAGAAGTATGTCTAATGATATCCAGGTTGCTAAACAGATTGAACATTCTCTTGAGAATGGAGTGGAAAGTCTTTCTGAAGCACAGAATCGCGATGTTGTGCTTTTGATTCGGGAAAATAATGAAAATGCAGGTGTATCAAACAAGAAATTGTGCAAGACTACAAGATGTACTGAACAAGCTTTAAACTTTAAATCCAGATGCTACGGAGAAACCAGAGGTAATCATATTCATGGTATAATGGCTAGTTGTTCAGTAAATC
This sequence comes from Kaempferia parviflora, assembly GCA_037177295.1. NCBI lineage: Eukaryota > Viridiplantae > Streptophyta > Magnoliopsida > Zingiberales > Zingiberaceae > Kaempferia > Kaempferia parviflora. The sequence goes on along the minus strand of JBAMIE010000041.1, from coordinate 3,932,629 downwards.
AGTACTAGCCCATCTATACTGAAATTATTTCTTCTCTTGTTGTTCAACCTGCCTACCACAGGTGCAATTCCAAAGAAACCGAGAAGCCTACGTACTCCTAGAATTCGTCCAAAACTTGATGAGGTAAAACCACTGAGATGTGCAAATTTCTTTGCTGAGTTTTCTTCTGTTCATTTTTAGTTGAGTAAAAGAAAAAGAAAAAATGTTATAGGAAAAGAAGATTTAATTTTATATTTTGGTTGCAATTGAAGTCCTTGAAAACAAAGATCCATTCAGGTTAAAGAGACCATGATAGACGAGGACAAATTCTCAACTTCTGCAGCTGAATCTAAACCCACATATGAGTCTGAATCACGAGATGATGCATCAGAAAACTGGAACATGAGAATTAGAAATTTAAAATGTGGGTTTAGAAGGAAGAAGCACAATAAGATTTGGACACTTGCAGAGGTGATGAAGCTTATTGAAGGTGTTTCTCATTGTGGAGTCGGCAGATGGATCGAAATCAAGAAGCGTTCATTTCCAGCATTTGCTTTCCGCAATTCTATTGATCTCAAGGTCCTTGATGCTTCTCATTTCAGCATGCTCAGTCATATTTGACTCCTAAATTTATGTTGGTGTGAGCGTCTTTACAGGATAAATGGAGAAATCTGGTGAAAGCCAGCAATGCTGGGCTACATAGCAGGAGGCAGGTCAGGGTAATTTGTGTCAACCATGCTTTGCTACGGCTTTGAGACTATGTATTCGTTTCGTGATGTATACTTGTAGAACATGATGCCTGGATTTCTGATGTATTTTTGTTGAAGCAAAATCGTTTTCGGTGCCTAATTGTAGGTTGGGGGATGTAAGAGACAAGTTCCACAGACGGTGCCGGAGTGCCTCTTGCAACGCGTAAGGGAATTATCATTGATTCCAGCCAAGTCAAGGAACTCCATGTCTTGTTCTGATGCCAAACACAGGAGCTCTAGATGATGGTAGATTGAAAAAAATCTTTTCTTTCAGATAATATAGCTTCTACTTTTCTTGTGGGGTTTGAAACTAATGCCGTTTCTGGCTAAGGCGGAAAAAAATGCATTGTTATCTTTTCTGACTTGAAAGTTTGCTTTTACTCTCCACAGGGTACGTTTACCAACTTGAACAGAAAGTTTATCATCTCTTTTCTATAAAAATTGCATGAAAGGCCATCATTTCTTTTCTAAATACTTAGCGGTTGTCCGTCCCTATCCGTCTCAATCACTTCCGGTAAATGTCAAACAACAATTTTTTTTTTTACCGACTTATTTTAGTAGATCTATCTAAATTTTTAGTTTACAAATGGATCTTATATTAGAGGATGACGTGGGCGGTGACCCGGTGTAGTCTTTAGATTTTGTAATGAATCTTTCGTTGTTGGAAGACTATGTGCTTTATAATACATATATTAAAGATATTTAATATTTATTATTATCATTAATTTATATTAAAAATATCCTAACGGTGCAGGCACATGCGACGGTCAGGCTCGTCCGACAACCGTGCTGCATCTATTTTCCTTTGTTTAATTCATCTCCGAGGAACAGAGATCGACTTGACTAATTTATTTGTAAGAGATAACTTCGGAATATTTGAAGCATGGATTGCCTCTTATATTAAAAATATTCAATTTTTTAATCATTTTTTCCCTGTAAATCTAGTGATCCAGGTTGGAATTTCGACCAAACATGACAAACGATCAAAGTTTATTAATTGATTTATTCAATTATTTAAAGAAGTCACTATATTTAGCCCCGGCATTAGAACTGCTATTATTAAATATTATTAATATAGTTTTAATCAAAATTACTGCAGGTAAAATAATTTTGCCCAAAAAGATTAAAGAAAAAAAGATCTCCAAGCAATAAAGAAAGATTTGGCAAGGTTCGGTGGCCGTGTTTCTTTCAGAGAACCACTTCAAATACAAGGCGTATATTTCTTACGGCACTAGAACAGGTTTTATTCCTTTCAGGGAGGGGACCACTTTCAGATATCAAATCTGATTATTATTCTATATATTTTGATTAAAACAGTAGAGAAAGATGAACAAGTTCATAACGTAGTTTGTTTGTTTGTTTATTTTTTTTTAATACAGATCATTAAACTATATCGCTGTTTGGAAGCTTAGAAATCAAGCTGTTAAGGCCAGTGTTGAATTGCGTCTCGAACTGCTCCATCTCCGTCTTCGGCAGTACGACTCCGATCTCCACTCCGCCTTCCTCCTCCCTGCTCTCCGCCACCGATACGGCTCCCGTCCTCGCGATCGAAGTTATCTCCACCTTCTTTGGCCGCCCCCACCCGAAATCCACGCCGTAGACACGAAACTTGGGCGACCCAGCGACGGTAAGGGGTTGCTCGTTTAGTATAGATTCCACCCTCGCCAGCCATGTCTCTGCTTCTCGCATCGGATCTTCCACGAATACTTTTATGGCCTCGGCGATTGCTCTCGCCGCCACCACCACTCCTTCTTCTCCGACGAGCTCGCTGACCTTCAGGTCCACGAAGCAGGAGGCGAGGCAGTTCCCGAAGTACGTCTCCGGCAGCGGCGGACGCAGCCTCGCCTTGCAGTCAGCGGCGAACAGTAAGTGGGCCACTCTGTCTCCGTCGCCGTCGGCGCCGACTTTGCGGATTTCTAGTGATTTGGTGAGGCAGGACCAAATATAAGCGTAGGTCACCACGATCGTGGAGCAACGCGAGATGGAAACAAATTCCTTCAGGCGTTGGATTTGATCCTTTTTGAGCGTGAAGGAGGCGAGGACGGTGTCGGATAGAACAGGGTAATCCATCCACTTGTCGCTCTCGTCGTAGTTCCCGTAGAAAATTGGGTACAAGCCCCGGGGATCGGAGACCAAGCTCCGATCAATGACCGGAGGCGCTCCGACCACCGTGTCCTCCGACAGCGCGTACGTGGAAGCCCACGACAACATGAATTGGGTGGAGCTGGATCCGCCGCAGGCGGTGTGGTGAATCGAGATGCCGATGGCCACGCCTCTGTCCGGGAAGATGGTCACCTGAAGGGCCATAGCGGTGAATCCTTCGCCGCCGCCTCTGTTACGGAGCTGCGGAAGCAAAGGAAGGATCCTGTGGAGGTCGCGTGCATGGCTGCCGGAGAGTTGGTCAAAGTCATCGTCGGACTCCGCGACGGTGAGCGTGACGCCGTCTCCCTCTGCGTAGTGGATCTCGTATCGGTTGCCGTCGGGATCTCCAGGGGACCGGCGGATATTTCCGGCGAGGGGGTAGAAGTGGCCGAGAACGAGGGAGAGGGAGGACTTGAGGTCGGGGAGGATGGAGGTGACGAAGTGGGAGGTGGAGTGGGGGAGGCGGTAGAAGAAAACTCGTTCCACGGATCCTCCGCGTAACCAGATGGCGTCGAAGAACGTGAGGGGGAGAGTGGTTTCGCCGACCAGTCCCGGCGGCGGAGCGACGCGGGATCGCTCGAGAACTCGGAGCTCTGGTGGTTTGGCCATGGGTGGCGTTGCCTTGGGGTTGGCCGTTGGCGTGTGTGGATGGTCTGGTCTGGTCTGGTCTGGTAGGCATGGTTATCTATCATTTATTTATATACACAGAGCATCAAAATTGTCTCCGAGTGCAATTGTTAGCCCAATAATCAGAGATATAAGATTTGAGTCTTGGTTATGGTAGTGGGTCTAAAAAGGTTGGTTATCTAGATAAGTCACTATTAGTACTTCCTAATTTAGCTGATAGAAAATTTTTGTAGGGCAAATAGGTTCCCTCCAAGATACTTAAATTACTAAAAAAAAATATCAAAATTAATTAATTAAAATACCTTTTTCTCTCCAATATTAATAAAAGTCATGTACATCTTTATTAAAATTACAACTTCAGTTCTTATATACTTGACCTTCTCGAACCACTAGTGGATCCACTAATACACTTGTAAATTTTAAATGGAAAAAATCTCCAAAGATTTTTCTTATAATGATGTTTGGTTAAAATGTCTTGGTGGGCTAAAACTTTCTAGATTGATCATGTGAGGTCACTAATGATGAATCTATTAATTGTTCAAGTTATCTATTCTTACTCACCAACTAGCTAATTTGGAGGCTTTTGAGTCATCAATGTATATTTGTCCAAAATGCTTTAATGACCTTAAATTGTCCATAATGTTAATGGAAACCATCAATGAGTTAAAATAATACAAACAAAGCGTCTTTAGTTTTAGATGACCAAGTTAGAATATTTTTAGAACATTTAGGTGTTTTGCAACCTTGGTGGGCTGAAACTAGCTAAAATGATTATGTAAGATGATCACTATTAAATTCAAAATATTTTAACAACTTGGATGATCAATTTGAAGAGTTTTAGGTTCAAAATACTTTGTTAGGGTGAAGCTTTCAAATTTAATATGTAAGGTAATTTTAAAATACTTTTATGTTTTGTTTACTCCCAAGTGTGGATAAGGAAAGGAAAGAATTCACGATGGAAAATTATCCTCGAAAGAAGAGAAGAGAAAGAGCGAATAAATCTCTTCCTTTGTGTGCATGTTTACCTTGATCGAGGAAGGTGGATATATGCGACATAATTTTGTAAATAAAAAGGGGCACATGCATCATTTTCTAGGTACATGATGTAATTTTTGTTAGTGATAGCCCTGAGTGCCAATCATGTGTTGATTGGCAAGGACAATTTTGTATCATATTTTATTAATAAAGGTAAGTTTGGTTATTATATTTTATTTATGTGTGCCAGCTAA
>JBAMIE010000041.1:3870674-3892320 GCA_037177295.1 Kaempferia parviflora | reverse complement strand
ACTCATTTTTTTTCCTTTTAATTAAAAAATATAAATACTTACTTCTTCTCCTTACTTTCCCTTTAACTTTCTCCTCACCCCATCCAAACCAACCCTATGGAGCCTATCCGATAACCATTTTTAAATTTCAGACCTGACCATTTTTCTTAGAGTTAATACCGACAGTTGGTGTTTGGATGATCAACAAGAGCTCGAAGGTATAATATAGATTTTTTTTTTCCCTAATGTGAAGCTCCTCGATGTCTGTTTAACAAAGAGGGGTGTTTTGATGACGACTCAGAATTTTGGAGGATGTTTTGACAAATTCCTAAACTCTCTGACAAAACTAACATTTTGCAAGAAGTTGGTAAAAAATCCGGGGCTTGTTAAAATTTTCCATCGAAAAAAATATTTTCATTCAAACCCCGAAAATATTTTTGTTTTATAAGCGCGTGGAGTTTTGATGGCGTTATGCTCCCCAAGTTCTTCGTCTCAGAGACACGGCCCGTCTACGCCGAATCCTAGATCCGAGGGCTGCACCCTTCGCCGGCGCATCCTAGTTGGTCTCGGCTAGCGCCAGAAATCCAAAGAAGGTCTGGCTTCTTTCCTAATCCACTTTTCTTCTCCATGTTTTCTGGGATCTTTCGAGTAGGAATTAGGGGTCAGATATCTCAACTTATATTGAACGAAGTTTTTCTGCTCTAAAATTTTGAGATATCCTAGTGTCCGTTCTTATTCGTGTGTGAAGCGAGACGGAACTTGATTGTTAAATTAGTGAAGAAGGAAGGTATATGCAGAAACCCAGAAATAGGCCGTTGAAGAATCGATAGAGATCAAAGGTACACCGAATGGATCATTTCCATCCAAATACGATTTTATTATCCGAGATCTGAATAGGCTAGTTTCATATGAATTCTTCTAGTTAAAAGCGGGCATCTGACTGTTACTCATGAGCAAAAAGTCGAAAGTTTTTTTTTTTCCCTTTGTTGGATGTTTGCCATCGGCGTATTCACTGCCAAGAGACGCTCTCCATTCGTGATAGATGTGTTGTTTACGAATTTTTTAATTTTGGTTTTCTGATGGCATGTCTGTTCTTCCATGTGCCGGTTAGTTGATTTGTTTTTTTTTTTTTTGTGTCTTTATGATTTTTGTTTTTGTATGTTGGATTAGTGTTGAATTTCTTTTCTCGTTTTGACATAAGATGACTTAGTCAGATTTCAGTTTGCTGACAGGGATTTCAGTTCCTGCAAGAGCAATTCAGTGACCGATATGCAAGCTACTCACATTGGGATTTTGTCTCGCTTTTGGTACACAGGGTGAATCCTCTTCAGTCTGTAGCAATGTATGTTGACATGGAAAATGGATCAGGGGGATATCAAGAGAGGTCAAGGACATTCCCCAACATGCGGAGTAAATCACAGGCTCCCTTGGTAACATCCTGAATTTGGTTGTTTAATTCTCCTTGTTTCACCATTTTTAAATTAAGTTTGACTGGGACTCGACCTGTGATTGATTTTTTGGCTTGTGCCATTCTGCCAGTCTCTTTAATGGGCAACTCTTTGAATAACGCTTCATAATTCCTTTGCAATTCACATGTCTCATAAGGCATGTAAATGAGTTGATGAGAATTAAGATCTTTTGAACTAGAGGATTATTTTTCTATGTTTTTGATTCTTCCACTTGTTTCACATTCATGATAACTACATTGTTCTCTTGGACATTAGCAACTTCATTTTTTCCATTACAATTTGTAGGTTGCATCATGCATGCAGATGAATTGGCAAGCATTGTTGGTTAACATTAGGAAATTGTCTTTTTGAAACTGTAAGATAGTAGTTTGTGTTTTTGTAACCTGTTTATTTCTAACTTCTGCTCGCTTCTGTTTACCTTCTTCCAGATATTCCGGATTTTGTTGGGAATAAATGCACGTGTCTTGTATGTCCTATTGCTTTTGCTAGTTGGAATGATGTTCTACCTTGGAGCTAGTACTTCACCAATTATTTTCTTCGTGTTCTCCATCTGTATCATTAGCTTCTTCTTTTCTGTTTATCTCACAAAGTGGGTCCTTGCAAAGGATGAGGGGCCTTCTGAAATGGTTGAGGTATTTTTTCTATCTTGTATTTTTTCTTCTTATTTTTATGTGGGTATCTTTAGCCTGATGCTTCTGCTGCATGTGATATTGGTTTTTTTGATGGTCATGATTTAGATTCTTTGTTAAGCTTTTTGGCTTTTCTTTGTCTGAACTCTGAACATCATTTTTTTGGTCAATCAAAGCATTAAGAGTATCCGATTATTAACAAGAAATAAAAAGTCTTGCTGCAAGTCCAATTTAGCATGTCTTCTCAAAACAACTAATTGAAAATTTTGTTAATCTGCAAACAGAACCAGTATCCAATTTTTAACTCAATGGCTTCTTACAATCATACGTTTAACAGATACTTTCCACTTTTCCTAGTAAATTTCTTTACACTTTTTGTTCTTAGATATCTGAAGCTATACGAGATGGGGCCGAAGGCTTTTTCAAAACTCAATATGGAACTATTTCTAGAATGGCAATGTTATTAGCACTTGTAATTCTTTGCATATATCTATTTCGCAATATGACCCCGCAACAGGAATCATCTGGTTTGGGCAGGTGCTTTATTACTCTCTCTATTGAGAATTTTGTGCATTACTAAATATTGTTATCACCAAATCTTCTCATCCTCTTTATGGTATTTTAGATCAACATCTGCCTATATTACGGTGGTTGCTTTTCTTCTGGGGGCTTTATGTTCAGGGATAGCTGGTTATATTGGGATGTGGGTATCTGTTCGGGCAAATGTTCGAGTTTCTAGCGCTGCTAGGCGTTCTGCGCGAGAGGCATTGCAGGTTCTTTCAAATCTCGTGTTTTACCTTGCACAATGCCATCACATTCTAGTTATCTATTTTACTAATTGGCTCCAAAATCAGATTGCTGTACGGGCAGGCGGCTTTTCAGCAATTGTTGTGGTTGGCATGGCTGTAATTGGTGTGGCTTTTCTATATGCAACATTTTATGTTTTCCTTGGCGTAGATTCTCCTGGTTCAATGAAGGTTACAGACTGTAAGTATATGTTGAAAAGGCACTTCAGTTGTTACAACTTCCACAATAATACTACATAGAGTTAGGGCTGCAAGAGATTTGTAATATGTTACCTTTGGCATAAAAAAAAATACTATATACAGTTTCGGTCTGCAAAAGGCTTTTAATATGTTACATTTGGCATCAAAAAGTACTATATACAGTTAGGGTCTGCAAGAGGCTTTTAATATGTTACATTTGGCATCAATATTATTTGGGAATATTGTCAAACAACGAAGCTACAGCTATTGTGTAGATTGGTGTGCTACATAAAAGAAATAATTTAATCTATTACTTTATTAAGCCTGCACATTGGGGTCAGATTTTGATGCATATACCTTAGTCTGCAAGAACTTTTTTTTGAGTTTCTTTTTGTGAATTTAAAATAGAATGCAGATATTGTATGCCTTCGACATTTCTAAATCTGATCCAAGCAACCTTACGAGATTGTATATCATTTAGTCTTCTGACTTGGAAGGTAAAGTGACTATACTTAGGAAACAACTAAATCAGTGAGCTCAAGGTTGACTGCTCCCACACTGGTCCTTTTTTTTTTTTTTTTTAATTTTTCCTGTTGCACGAACTTATTGCTGATACCAACTCTTTTTTTACTACAAACTTCCATTTTGTTGCTGTTGTGAAATCGTGCAACCCAAGAATTGTTGCTATGGTTTAAATATTACAATGGTTAGAATTGTTTTAGTTTTTGAAGTGGATAATATATATTTGCAATCCATTTTCCAGTACATTAACAACCAAGCCTTATCCACTAGGTGTGATCAATTATATGGATCCTTCTACGCCATTGGATTCTATCCCCTACTATATTATCTATACTTAAATGAATTTTATCTTATTTATTGTTGCAAACAAAGCCTTTTTTGGTCATTTGCTTATTTGCCATAATTTCACATCCTTAACTAAGCATTTATTGATCCGTACTATCTTAAAAGTTTTTCCTCAATAGATGCAATTCTGACTTTTTCTCTAATATTCTCATTTCTTATTCTGTCAATCTTCGTATGTCCACACATCCACTTTAATATCCTCATCTCTGCAAACTCTCATCACTCATGTGCTCAAGTTGCAGCCTAATATTTAGCGTCATATAACAAATCTAACTGCCTATTTGTTGAACTTTCCTTTACGTTTTAAGGTATTTTAGGGTCATATAAAACACTCGACGCTCTCCTCCCTTTCAACTATCTTGCTTTATGTAAGATATTTTTCTCAATCCCTCCGTCATTTTATAAAATGATCGTAAATACTTAAAGCTCTTAGTTCTTGACAACTCGTTATCTCCTATCTTAACAATTGTTTCATTACATCTAATATTGCTAAACTTAAATTTCATATATTCTGTCTTTATTCCACTAAGCCTAAAATATTTCACTCCTAGAGTTTCCTGCCAAGATTCTAGTTTAATATATCTTTAATTACCAAAACAATATAATCTACCAAAACAATTTCATCTGCAAATAATATGCACCATTGTCTTGAATGTCTCTAGTGAGTTCGTCCATCATTGGTGTGAAAAGATAGGGACTTAGAGCTTATCCTTGATGTAACTCTATCTTTATTAAAAATGCTTTAGGTATCTAGTCGTTACATTCTCATTCATATCCTTAATTAGTTTAATATATAATTTTCCATATAATTTCTTTTGACTTTTTTTAAAGTCAATGAATATCATGTGTAGATCTTGCTTTTGCTCCGGATAATTTTCAATTAGTTGCGCAAATGTATAACTTTTGTTGTCGATATGAACCCAAATTGATTTTCGGTCATCGTGGTCTCCTTCCTTAATCTTTTTTTCTATTACTCTCTCATAAAGTTTCATAATATGCCTCATTAGTTTAATACCCCTATAGTTTGCACAACTGTGTATATTTCTTTGTTCTTATATAAGGGAACTAGAGTACTTACCTTGATCAGACTTTTTTTTTTTGTTTTTCAATATCATGTTAAATAATTTTGTTACTTATTTTCCTAGGCATTTCCATACCTTTATTGGAATATCTTATGGTTCAACAACTTTTCTATTTTGCATTCCATTTAAACCTTGCTCTACTTCTTAAATTTGAATTCTACGATAAAAATTTAAATTTCTATACTCATTTGACTTACTTAAATTACCTAAGTTAAGTTGGTAACCTAAACCTTCATTAAAAAGTGAATACTTTTTCCGCTGCTCTTTTATTTCTCCATCATTGACTAGTATTTTTTCATCTTCAATATATCTTATTTGGATAAGATTTCTTATCTTTCTCTCTCTCATTTTAGCTATTCTATAAATATCTCATTCGCATTATTTTGTATTTAATTTTCGATATAACCGTTCAAAAGTTTCATTTTTTACTTCATTCACTACTCTCTTAGCCTCTTTCTTAGCTATTGTATATTTTTTTAAAGTTTTTGTTATTCTTATAAATATATAATTTTTCTTTACTTTCTAGTATACTTTTTCATTCTACTACCAAGATTCCTTGCTGGTGCATGCCCCTTTAACTTACATTCTTGCTAATATTTTCAACTTTGATACTATCTTATCTCATTCCATATACTCATACCTTCTCCTTAAATATGTTTTACTTCCCATTTTTTAACTTTCACCACTTAATTCTAGGTGCCATGTGTATTTTCCTTCTATTGATATTATGATTGAGGCGTATATCTAATGTGTCAATTTTTGCATGTGCATGATTGTCGTCAAGTAATAAAATATTGATTCCACGATGACAGTTGATTAAACACTAATTGAATTCGCAAAGCTAGTTATCTAAAAGGTCAAAGTTGGTTGAGTTCATGAGAGAGAGAGAGTGTGAGAGAGAGAGAGAGAGAGAGAAAGAGGGCAACTGAGAGGTTGAGAGCAATTGAATAGTTGGGAGGGAAATTGGATTGGGGAACGATTATAGGACTTCGGTTTCGCTACGATGTTTGTTAACGCCTTAAGTATTGTTCACTTTCCTACCTCCATGCTTACTCATATATAAGGTGTCCTATCCCAAATTATCGATATGGAATTTGAAGGATTATAACGGCGTGCCTACCAAACTTGACACTTCTTAGTAAGGCGATAACACTAGAATGCCCGCTTTGTGGGACTACTCGTGTCACTAGGGCTCCACATTACATCGAGATTATCCCCTCTACTTCTTGATTTCAAATTGGGGCAAACCCATTAAGCCCTAAGATAGTTATCCCCTCATGGCAAGCCGATTTACATTCGTGGCGATAATGCTAGAAGTCCACTTTGCGGGACTACCATGTCACTAGGGCTCCACGGTTCATCTAGATTATCACCTGTGATTGTATCTCCATGTCCTATGACATTTATAACATATATAATAAAACCAAGAATAAAGTATAAACATATCATGTAATAGAGAAAGTTAACAAATACTTAGTTCTACGTCAACAATTACATTGTAGCTACTTACTCCTAGAATCCCTAGAATTACTACATGGAAATGGAGATACAACCAAAAGACATAAAGGAAAGCATCTAACAACTCCAAACGTAAAGAAGGGAGAAGAGAAAGTTTAGCGAGCTGGTGCCTATGCCTCCAGAAGGATCTCCACGCTCCGATGACTGCTTATTGTGGGGGCTCTTAGGGTCCCCTTTCGGGGAAAACCCTTTTCCACGAAGGGGTAGAGTCCCCGGTCCAAGATAACCTAACAATGGTTCCCTTCATCCTTTTATAGCTTACACTAGCCTTACATATCAGTCAGTCAGATTTTCTGGGCTTCTCCCAAATAGGTTTTTCGCCCCTTAGACGCAGTTTTTACGGGTTCCACCATAAATTAAACTTGTAGATCTTGACAGTATCTACAATTTGATAGATCGTGGACCCCGTGGTCCGAACCGAGCCGAAAGTTATGCCCGTTCGAAGTTTGGTTTGCAGGGTCACAGGTTTACACGACTGTGCTGGCGTGTTGACCTCGGGAATTTTGGAGCAGATTAACACGATCATGCCTTTTTGGCATGACTCGATTGTGTTGGAGGCTGTAGCTCTATTTTGACACCTTTTTACGTCAAATTTTGTCCGGAGGAACACGCTTGTGTTTACACGACCAAAGTATGTTCCTGGATTAAACTTCAATTTGATAGTCTTTTAGCAACCCTTTTCTTCCCATATGATCCACAACCATGTACTTTGTTAGAAATACACGTTCTAAGGCTTCTTTACTCCTTTTTAGCTCTGAATTCATGTCCTATCAACAAAAACAAGCAAAAAGTAGTTCTTCGAACTAAATAGTAAAAGTAATGAAAACAATAGAAAGAAGATGTATGTATGCCAAATATGCTATGAAATGACACAGAATGTATGCAAAACAATGCTTAAAAACACATACTAAATATACACATCAATATTCAACACTACTAACTTGGTAGTTAAGCTTTTTGCAGGGATGACTTTGCAATCTTTACAAATCTTTCTATCTTTCTTCCTAACCATAAGAAAGACAATTTGCGATTTATTATTCTCACTTTTGGACATTTCTTCTTTTTTCTTAAAAAATGTATTAGCTAGTATAATGTCATATGTTATCGCAAAATCTAATATAGTTTTCCCTTTTTCATTTATTGTTCCAAACCCATGACCTCTGCACCGTCTCATATTCTTTATTTTTCACTCCGACATACCCGTTAAATCACTTCCTATTAAAAACATTTCATTGGTGGAATGTTTTATAATATTTCATCTAAGTCGTCCCCAAATCTTGATAGGGTATCTTCATCTAATCGTACAGGTGCATATATGTTAATTACGTTCATAGTTTCTTTTGCCACTACTATTTTGAGAGCTATAATTCTATCCCCCTCTAACTACTTCTACAACTTCATCCTTTAATGAACTATAATTTACTCTTTTGTGTATACCATAATTTAAAACCGTTCTCTATCATCTTTGTCTTCTCTCTGCCCATTTTATCTCTTGTACATATAAAATACTAATTCTTCTCCTAATCATTGTATCTACTGCTTCCATTGCTTTACCAGCGAGGGTTCTTATGTTCCATATTCTAAATCTTAGACTATTAGTTTTCCTATAATATTTGTTCTTATCCAATCTATGGTGTGAGAACTCTTGCCTATTTAATACTACACCCAAGTTCTTATAGAGATGGAACAGTCTTGCCGATACGTTAACCTTGCAACGCGAACTCTTGCATATTTAACACTATACCCTAGTTCTGGGATGTAGCGGTCCTTGTCGAGACGTTTGACCTTGCAACGTGTTCCTTATAGGGGAACAGCCTAACATTAGCACAATAGTTTTATGGATCGAACATTTACCTTAGTTTAACGTTGGCTGACAATCTAACACAACCCTCCTCCTTTATCTGGGTTTGAAACCGACCATGTTGGATTACTCGTCATGGGCGGAGTTACCATCCATTTTCCAATACAACAACGACAACCAAGTCTTATCCCACTAGGTGAGGTTGGCTATATAAATTCTTTGACGCTATTGAGCTCTATCTTCTACTATATAATCATCTATACTTAAATAAAATTTATTTTGTTTTATTGTTACTAACCAAGTATTTTTTTGGTCTGCCTCTTTTGATATTTATGTTTATCATAGTTTCACATTGCTTAACTGGAATATTTACATACTTGTACCATCTTAAACATGTCTCTTGGAATTTTTCCTCAATAGATGCAACTCGGACTTTCTCTCTCATGCTCTCATTTCTTATTTTATCTATCCTCGTGTGTCTACACATCTATCTTAACGTCCTTATCTCTACAACTATCATTTTCTGCTCATGTGCTCGAGTCATAGCCTAACATTCAACTCCATATAACATAGCAGATCTAACTGCGGTTTTGTAGAATTTTCCTTCAAGTTTTAAAGCTACTTTACGATCACATGAAACACCCATGAAACACCCGACTCTCTCTTCCATTTCAACCTTCCCGCTTGTATTTTATGTAAGACATCTCTCTCAATCGCTCCATTATTTTATAAAAATAATCCTAAATATTTAAACCTCTCAGTTCCGGGTAACTTGTTATCTCCTATCTTAACAATTATCTCATTATGTCTAATATTGTTAAATTTAAATTATATATATTCTGTCTTTATTCTACTAAGTCTAAAACTTTCTCTTCTAGTGTTTTTGTTTCATCTACCAAAACAATTTCATCTACAAACAACATGCACCACACTATTGTGTCTGAATGCGTGCAGTGAGTTTGTCCATAATTAATGTAAAAAGCAAGGCTGAAGCAAATTAAAATCTTTATCTTCTGATTGTTGCTCTAGTTCTGATTGATGTATTTGAAAGCAGTTAGGCCCTCCAAAGTCCTCAATCTTTAACTCAAGATTTTGTTGAGGGTGAATTTATGACTATAAATATGCACTTAAAACTCAAATTTGCTTCCCAATTGAGACGTCCTTTGTGTGCTCGTGCAGTGCCTCTTCTTCTTGTGGGATATGGTTTTGGTGCTTCTTTTGTTGCGCTTTTTGCTCAGTTGGGTGGTGGAATATATACTAAAGCAGCTGATGTCGGTGCTGACCTTGTTGGAAAAGTGGAACAGGGAATACCCGAAGATGATCCAAGAAATCCTGCTGTGATTGCAGACTTGGTAATGCCTTTAATTTTGTTTATCAAAACAAAGTTACTCCTAATAGTTCACTTTTCAACATATTCTTAGTGCTTTTCTTATGTTGTTCCAATCAGTTTTTGTCAAGTGGTGATTTTTTCCCTCTTCTTATTCATATACCTTAATTCCTCCTCTATGAAGCTTTTTTAGAACTTTAGTGCCATTCTAGTTATGTCTTTTGCACCAAAGGATAAATGATTATGTACAGGAGAAAGCTTCCGATGGATTAAAATATTGTCTAGGCAACATCAAATATGAGTACTCAGTATGCAAACAAAATTTTTTATATGAGAACATGCTTACCCAATCTCAATTTTGAGAAGTGATAATTGAGGATTTTAAAACTTATTTTTTCATCTGGCTGAAATCTGAGTGATTCTTAATGTTAGAAGTGAAGATTAAGGACTTAAAAACTTGAGTGTGCATCTTGCATTAGACAATTATTTTTGTACTAATTGTTGTTGTGCTTACTTTGATATCACTGTATTCAGACATGCAAGTTGACTTTGCTTCTACTTAGTTCATCTTGTTAGAAGTTTGTATGTAAGAATATCATTGGTTAGTTTCCTTCATGATTGCTTTTGTACTTTTTAAATTTGTTATTTTATATAAAATTTTAATTACACAGCTGGTCTCATAGGTTGGTGATAATGTGGGTGACTGTGCTGCTCGAGGTGCAGATCTCTTTGAGAGCATAGCAGCAGAAATAATCAGTGCTATGATACTCGGAGGAACAATGGCTCAGCGCTGCAAAATTGAAGGCAAGGGCTGTTATTCTTATAAAATTTGTAGTTGCAAAGCTGAACTTCTGCTTCCACAAAAATTACATTTTTCTCTCTAAATATGTGCTGCAACATCCAACTTCTGTTATGCAATTATCTCATGTTTTCAATCCATGTTTCTTTTATCCCATTTTAAATTCTCTTGGGTTTTATTATCTTGATAGGTGTATTTATATGCTAATTGTGTAGTTGCTATTACTGATGTTAGTGTTTGTAAGGATATTAGTAGGTGGGATCTACTTAAGTTTTTGTTTCCTAGTACCTATTCATCCCTTTATATATTGGTCTTCCTAATTTTAGAGAGCACGAAAGTTAATCTTGCTTTCTATGTAGGATTGGACAAGTGTACGTGAACTCGGATTATGAATTGGGTTATTAAGATGTCATGATCCTATAATTAAAAAAAATAATACAATTCATTTCAAATATTATTTATAGATAACATCATCAAACATTTCATATTTGAAACAAATGATCAAACATCGATAGTAAAAATAACATCACACTGTTCATGCCTAAACTCAAAATATAGGTTTAAGAATCAACATCATTGATAACTAAGCATCAGATTTCAAAAATCGTGCTAAATAACATGCATGTTTTGAATAATAATGACAAACAAAATTCACGCAACTTGTGGAGCAACATCAACATCCTTTCTTATCATCATCATATCAGGGCAACTAAATTTTAAGTTGATCAATCTTTTTTTTTTGGTCTCTTCTCTTCCTTTGTCGTCAAAAACTAAGTAATCATTACTCGAGTGGTAGATTGCTACATGAGAGGAGGGATCAAATTCCCAGGGGAACAATCCCTTGGGGAATAAAATCCCTCCCACCTAAAGAGACACCGCTCCGTACCATGATTTACCTCCCTTCCAAGTGCCTTGGGGCGGGCGTGGAGGGGAGTTTGGGGCGAGCGCATCACCTTTTGCCACAAGAACTAAGCAATTATAGTCCTATAGTGATTTCAACACCCCCTATTTCATATGGGCATATATCTAGAAAGTTAAGAGAAAAATATTAGTAATTAGGACTATGGTAAATAAATTTATACATGATTTAAAAAATTCAATATTACCTCCTCTTGATATTTTTTAACATTAAATTGAATTCTCTCCTTTCCCAGTCTATTCCCTCAAAAATAAATCCCATTTTGCTCTCATTCTTCTGTGTGGACCATTCTTCTCAGTTCTTACCATTAATTAATGGAACAGTGGCATCTTTATGAGAATTTGCTATCAAAGTGCAATATGTTGAAATTTCCCCTTCAACGAGGTAGAGAGACTTTCTAGATTTTGAATCTTTAATCAGTTGAAAATCATCATCTTTGATCTTCATATGATTGAGGCATCCTGAAGTCAAATAATCTATTGCAAAACAACTTGTTGATGCCATAGTTAAATCTTTTCCTTTGGTTAGTTGCCTCAACATTGCAATAAGTGATGTTCTTT
Organism: Kaempferia parviflora; assembly: GCA_037177295.1. Classification (NCBI taxonomy): domain Eukaryota; kingdom Viridiplantae; phylum Streptophyta; class Magnoliopsida; order Zingiberales; family Zingiberaceae; genus Kaempferia; species Kaempferia parviflora. The sequence goes on along the minus strand of JBAMIE010000041.1, from coordinate 3,880,384 downwards.
CATGTCTAAGAGTTGTGAGTGATCATTCAACTTTTGCAGTGATCACGTGTAAATAAGCAATAACTTCATGACGTCCGCCAAAATAATGTCCAAACAACAAGCAGTAGATAGAGTCATCTATTTATTGCATCAATAATTCCTATGTTTGCCTAATAGTTTGCAACATTATCACTAATTACCTGTGCTACATTTTCCTCTTCAAGCCTTTCCACCATATCATCAGAGTTTTAAGATATCTTTTCTGCTGTATGAGACAAGCAAGACACATCGGCACATGGCGTATGCCAAAAATATTCCCATAGGCTATTTGCTTGACAATTACAGGTTAGAACGCCTGTTCTTGTTAATCCATGCACCAAACATAATTCAATAACCAAGCTTCCACTGTCTTATACTTCACTTGATCAACTGTGAGCTTAGCTTCTTTCTTCAAAAGAGGGTGGCTCACTCCTGTACATTTCTTGTTGTTGTCATGACGTGAAGGTGGAAGGAGGCTTGAAATCAAAAACCATATCATCTAAGACTATTGAAAATCTTTGCAAATTCAGGATTTCTAGTGCAATTGAATGGAATAATACCTGTATAGAAAATCTTTCTATTGGCTGAGAACTTTCTCCCCACAAATCATGTTCATCTTTTAGTGCTTGAGTGTATTTGGTGTTTACAGAGGTATTGAGTCCTTTTAACAAAACATCCATGCTTTTCCTCTTTTTTCACCAATATTTTCAGTGACTGCAACTCTCACAGTGAGATTCTCCATGTCTCCATGATCATGAAAAATTCGTCTCACCCTTCCTCCCCCTTTCCCATTCTTCCATTAAATTGCTGAACAATTACTCAGATCAGGAACACTTTTGCACACATGTTTTCTGCACATTTGTTTACTCCATGTCTTTTCTTCTACACACTAAATGGTGTTTAACATGATAAATATCACTGAAGAGAGAATTTTTGCAATGCTTGTAATTTACATTTCTTAGGCTATCTCTATTTTTTTTGACATGATCTCATGCAGTCTCACCAGTAGTTGCTGGAGAATTCTTCCTTTTGGCTAGACTACATGAGGACATCCCTGTTAAATCTTACTACCAAAAAATTGTACTATCTTTTTCATGTTTAATAATTGTTGCAAACAAGAAGTCAATAGGGATTATAGTACTTGATGTATATTAAAATTATAACAGACATAATGTAATGTATATAAAATATGATAATATCAAATTTATATATACACAATACAACACAACCATCACATTTTATGTAGTCAGTAGTACATTTGTATGACACATTTTATGATCTATCTAATAGGTCTTATTTCTTGATATAGATTTTACGATTACAAAAGATATTGATCATAGCTGGACAATCACATAAAATATGCTAATTTATTTGTGGATTGCAATTAGGTACAACACAACAACCACATTCTCTAGTACTTAGTATAATTGACACTTCTATGATATATCTAATAAATCTTATTTCTTGATCTATATTCTATATTCAAATTATATGTGTGATTATAAAACATATTGATCAAAGTTGGACAATTACATAGAATATACAAATTTATTCTTGATCACAATCAGGATTATATTGTCCACTGTGTACATAACAGTTCGACAATGTTCAAAGTTTAGCCTTTTCGGATAGAAGAGAGCGGAGTTATTTGAGTTTTTAGTTTGGTGCACAATAATATTTTATTTCTTATCCATAGAGAGCCACTGTTCTAGGATATTATTGACAATGACATGTAAGGGCAATGAGGCAAAGGAATTGGGTGTTGCATTTGACCATGCAAAATCTATGGCCCGTATGACAATGCTATGGAGTAGGGGATTGATTCCTAGGCAAAGCAAGGCAATGGGGAACAATAATTAAGCGATGACTTTAGGTGATTTGGTGAGGCAATGTAGTTTTCCATGTGAAGTCGTTGAGCCATGAGATAGTTGGATGATACCATGAATGAGACAAAGATTCAGTGCGAGGGAGATGAACAACATAAAGCTAGTATGGTGAAATGGTGGAATATAGCAAGGGATAGATGGAGAGTCATAAAGGAACAGAATCTAGTCAGCATTTTAGGCTATTAGGATATCAGATAATATTTTAATTTTCTTATAACTTTATTAAACTGGGTTGGATTTGGCTGAATCACAAAATCCAGTCATTTTTATGATATGAATTGTGTTCGAGTCTGATCCTGCAATGATTACTACTGAACATGTCAGCTGGGTTGTCTGAATTTTTTATTTTTTTCAATTTTAATACTGAAATGAGTTGAGGGTACTTTTCTTTTGAAAAGCCACTACAAAAGCTGTTTATATGAGCACTTATGCTTATTCAGTGAGGAAACACATTGCATTAGCTTATGACCACATAATGAATAAAGGATTAAGTGTGCTAAATGAATCCCATACTTGTTAAACTCTAAGTGGATACTAATTTTGCTTTAAGCCTTATCACAAAAAAAGTGGTTTCTATGGATAACTTATGTTAATATATAGAATTTTCGTATATTGATTGCTTTGTTGGTTAACATGCATTGCTATATGATATTTATTTTAGGTTATATTGTTTGCTTAGCAACATATATAAAATATACTACGAGATCGTGAATTTTTTAGAAGGATAATTTCGATGAGAAATTCATTGGATATTGATTGCTTAGGATGATTAATTTGATAACTTATCTGGTAGACATAAGTTGTATATTTTGACACGTGGCAAGAAGCATTATGGTCAATATAATTAGTATTATTTGAAAATATGGTTTCTATATCTTTCTGCTTACATGTGACCTTATATTGTTGCACATGTTTTTTGAAATCTTGATGCTTACCTTTCCTAGTTACTTGGGTGAGTTGTCAAATAATATTTTTGGAATCATATTGTTGATTCCTACGGAAGTCCATGTTCATTGTAGCACTTTTCATAGATTAAAATACCGTGCCTGCGGTCGTAGTGGACACACGACCCCGCAATCGTGCGACCCCGTAGTCGCGGCCATGCTGGTCATGCGACCCCGCAGCCGTGTCAGAGTAGCGTGAACTCACAGTCGTGCTGTAGTTATGTGACTTTTCTTGTGTCGCGAGTGAGTTATTTTTTTTTTTTAATAAAACTTATGTTGATTACTTTAATCAGCTCCTGGTTAAGATAGAGATAATATAAAGAGACTTTATTAACCCTAATAAAATTATCTAATTCATTATATATTTTATTTATTTTAGTTTTAAAAAATATAATAAAATTTTTATTTATTTATTTCCTTTTTTAAAATATTATTTTTATATTTTAAATATTTATGTTAAATATTTTATTTTTAAATTAATATAGTATATATTTAAAAAATAATGAAATTATATCGGTACGGTACGATATGATATCGAAACTGTATCGTTCCGGTCCATGACCGAAATCTCGGCACGGGCGAGTTTTTAAACCTTGGCACTATTGACATCACTCGTTACTTTTTTGCTTATTGTAACTTGCTCTTAGACTTCTTCAAGAATATCTGGATTGATACTTACCTAATCTAGTTATTTGGGTGAACTACTGAGCTTTCAAAATATTTTGGAATCATATTGCAAATTTTGTACAAATCTATGTTGTTGGACATAACTGTTCATGTCACCAAGGTTTCTTTGTTTACTTTTTGAAACTTACACATGCCCCACAAATGTTGCCTGGATTTGAATCTCCCTGCAGTTTTAATTATACATTATTGTTCATGTTTAAATTACATATCATTTTATTGATTAGATTACTACATCTTCACCCTTGTTTACTGGGGATACTTTACCCCTTTACCTTTTGGTATTCTACTCCTCTTAAATATTTCTCCGACATTCACTTGCCCTTTCTATTTTTCTCAAGTGAATGCAAGCTGTTGAAAAATTTTCTGGGTTGATGGCTAACTACTTATTACAAAAGTTTGATACCATATATGTGTGTGTAGGTGGGTATAGTTCATTGACTGAAACCCAACGCATGAATTGATACTATAATATTTGTTTGACATAGGCAGGATTTGACTATAGGACCAACTTCTCAAATGCTTATTTAAAGCTAGTTGATTAACTAACTAACACAAAAACTGGAGACGTAATGAAAAAGATCAATCTATATAGTATCTGTTTGACTATTGACCAGCTTTGATTATGATGTTATCTTGTCAACATAGATAGTGAGTTCGACAACGGCCTCCTGAGGATGATGAGGTTATGACAATTATACTTTTGAACCTAGATTGCTTTCATGCTAACCAACTTTTAAGTTGTTTTCAGGAATTTAAACTATAGTTACTAATCTCTGGTTTTGGAGGTGTGTGCAATCAAATCTTATCACAAAAATCCCTGCATGGATTTTTCATTATGGAGATTTTGAAACATACAAGAATATTTTGTGAGAAATTTTGCTTTCGTAACTTGTTTGAGAACAAGTAAATCAAAGAGGAAGGAAAAAAAGAGTGTGTAGGAGTGATAGAAGAGCTCCCTTCCACCAAAACTTAGTTACCCTTCTTCCAAAAGAGTGTTTTAATTGTGGCATGCACATAACTCAAAGTAATTGATGCTTACTGCATTTTACCTCTTTTAATCCTTTCTAGTTCAAATATCTTATCCTGAACTGGATGGGACAGGTAGAAAGGAAATGCAGTCAGATTTTTCAATTTGAAGTGTATAATTCTTTACTCCCTATATCATCTTCCAATTTTATGAAATATTGAATTGCTCATTTTTTGCATCTATTTTAAGTTTGAGGTCATGTTAAACCAAGCTGTTTTTTTTCCTATGCAGATCCTTCAGGGTTCATATTATTTCCTCTTGTTGTCCATTCTTTTGACTTAGTGGTCTCATCTATTGGGATACTATCAATTAGGGGCACGCGTGATTCTGGTATTGTAGTTCCTACTGAGGATCCAATGGCTATACTTCAGAAAGGCTACTCTGTCACGATCATTTTGGCTGTTCTGACATTTGGGGTGGTAAGCAACTTATATGTACAGATGCTACCTATATGAATACGTTATAGTATATGGTGATTTTTCACTTGGAATTTCCATCTTTTCATTATTTCATGGTTTGGTTCATTTGTTTTCACTTGTTAAATTATTATAATTATCTGAGCTATTAACATTTGTTTTAATGTTGATGTTTCAGTCTACTAGATGGCTCCTATACACAGAACAGGCACCTTCTGCATGGTTAAATTTTGCCTTGTGTGGGTTGGTAGGAATAATGACAGCATATGCTTTTGTTTGGATCTCCAAGTATTACACTGACTACAAGCATGAACCTGTCCGAGTTTTAGCACTTTCTAGTGCTACAGGTCATGGAACTAACATAATTGCTGGTGTCAGTTTGGGACTCGAATCAACAGCTCTTCCTGTTCTCGTGATAAGTGTAGCTATTATTTCAGCTTATTGGCTAGGATATACCTCAGGTCTGGTGGATGAATCTGGATATCCAACTGGTGGTTTATTTGGGACAGCTGTAGCAACAATGGGAATGCTTAGCACTGCAGCATATGTTCTCACCATGGATATGTTTGGTCCTATTGCTGATAATGCTGGTGGGATTGTGGAGATGAGTCAACAGGTACATGTTATCAAGAAGTTCACCGACCTCTTTCTTTTTATTTGATGGGCAATGTGCAAATCATTTCTTATGTGCGCCTGTAAAACCAACTGTTGTTAGATTGTGTTAAAGTTTAGTAGGTGGTGCTGATGCTGAGGGCTCAAACCCTTTTTTTATCCAGTGTGAAATATGGTATAACACATTACTTTTTTTTGCTTGCAGCCTGAAAGTGTTCGAGAAATCACAGACGTTTTAGATGCTGTAGGTAACACTACAAAAGCTACCACAAAAGGGTTTGCTATTGGTTCTGCTGCACTTGCCTCTTTCCTTCTTTTCAGTGCTTATATGGATGAAGTTTCTTCATTTGCTAATGTCTCTTTTAATCAGGTATCGATCACTCATTTTTTCCTCTAGTATATTTGTTTGCTATAATTTTCTATTATCTCTTAATGAACATCCTTGCCGGTGGATTTTAGGTTGATATTGCAATTCCAGAGGTTTTTATTGGAGGCTTATTAGGTTCTACGCTTATATTTGTATTTAGTGCCTGGGCCTGTTCTGCTGTTGGAAGAACTGCACAAGAAGTTGTTAATGAAGTCCGTAGACAATTTATCGAGAGACCAGGCATTATGGTAAGTATTCCAGGATATGTCCCACATAAATTGCAAAATTTAATGGATGGGTATATTGATAATAATATGTGCTGCCAGGACTACACAGAAAAACCAGATTATAGTCGCTGTGTTGCTATTGTGGCATCTGCTTCATTGCGCGAAATGATAAAACCTGGAGCTTTGGCCACTATTTCTCCAGTGGTAATTGGTAAGCATTTTTGCTTTAGAAGCAGTCATTCCAAGTGATTCTCCATAGTCATTTGCAAGCGTAGGAGTGTATCTTCTGTTTTGTTGATGGTTCGAGGATGATATGCCATTTGGTTGCAGGATTAATCTTCCGGCTATTGGGCTACTATACAGGGCAACAACTTCTTGGTGCCAAAGTTGTAGCTTCAATGCTTATGTTTGCTACAGTTTCTGGTATTCTTATGGCTCTTTTCCTTAATACTGCTGGAGGTGCATGGGATAATGCAAAGAAATATATAGAGACTGGTGCTTTGGGAGGCAAAGGCAGTGATTGCCATAAAGCTGCAGTGACTGGTGACACGTAAGCTTCTTAAATTCCTTTTCCTAATTTTTCTGAAGTTGCTGCATGTGACATGTATGTTTCTGATAGCTATGCATGGTCCCTTTGATGAATTTTTTTGGGTGCCCTTTCGCCAGTATGATTGCATATCTGTAACCAGGAAATGAAGTTCTGACAAAATATTGGTAGGACAAAAATGTATGCCTTTAGCATATGTTCGAGGCATTTGACAACATATGTTTATTCTCTATAATACTCTTTTAACAGGGTAAAAAAATTTATTGGATCAAATTTGAAATGTTTTGGACATAGTTGTTTACTTCAGAAGGTTTGGGAATAAAGTTGAGATTGTTGACAGAAGAAACATGAATTAAGAAAATTGAACTCTATGTTGGAACTAAGCATAAGAGTATCTTTTGCGAAGGGAATCTGACCATGCAGTTAATATGAAAAGTACTTCCCTTAGTTCCCTAGCTACTGTGAGCTGCCAAGTGAAGGAATCCAATGAGTATTCCCTTGTATCCTTGCTTTCAGGGTAAGCAGCTCAGTTAGTTTGCTTGTTGTCACTCAGAAAAGGCACCTCCCTGGTGAGGGGAGGAAATCCAAAACCATTCTTTCCTTTAGTTATTCGGTTAGTGGCACCATAGGAAGCCATTTTAAAATACTTCCAGGATTCCCAACCCATGTCCTCCTATATGGAGCCAATTTGGTCATTGACACAAGTGGGTCTGTGCTAGTCTTCCACAGCTGGAAGGCAGTGTACCTCTTCACTGGACAATTTCTTAGTTCGAAGAAAACCAAGTTCTGTTCTACTGATTCATAGAACATCTTTTTTATTTGCTTTCTTAGCTAAAGTTTTACAATGCAGGAGAGTTTTCATAGGCTGTAAAAAATTGTAAGAATATTCTTTTGTTAAACAATCCTGCACGTCTGTAAAATTTTGGCTAGTAAATTGTGTTCCAATTCTTAGGAAAATGGAAAAGGATAAATATAATTACATTTACTGAACTTTGTTTTTCACTCTTGCAGAGTCGGAGATCCATTCAAGGACACGGCCGGACCATCACTACATGTTCTTATTAAGATGCTTGCAACAATCACTTTGGTTATGGCGCCCATCTTTTTGTGATACAGAATAGAGAGGCTGCATATGCGGTCATAGAAATGTTGGTGGCAACTGCATTGTGTTATAGCTGTTTTCTTTCCAGATGTAGAGCAATATTAATAACTTGCCGTGAGTTAGTGCTGATATTTATCGATGAATTGACGACATTGATCGTACATGGTATAAAATGTTACGTATACCTTTTGCAGTCGGCTGATTAATCGATGATTATTGTCCATTCTAAAAAAAAATCACCAACTTTCTTGTTTTCATTGTTGATTTATGAACCTTGGTTCTTACTCTTACACTGGTCTTGAATTGAGAGTTGAACTCCGATTTGTCAATGAATTAACAGCCTTCTGTTCTTCTCGGACTCCATAATTATAAATAATTGAGCTTGGATAAATGTTTTTATTTTTGGATGAGCTTCCACACAAGCAAAATCGGGCATGTTAATTAATCAGAAATTATAGATTAAAATTTTGTGTTTCATTTATAGATTGGTACGCCGTGACGCATCTGAATGCATCGTGCAGGCCTAGTGATGTGTCTAGAGGTGTCATGGAACACAGTTATGAAGGGTGATTTTTAGCTTAGATTTTAATAAATAATTTAAATTAAAAATTTAAATAGACTTAATAAAAATCTTATAAAATTATACAATTAATTTATTATATATATATAATTATTTTATTATATATATTAAAAATTATATATATATATATAATTTTATTATTTTTAATTAATATATTTTATATTTAAAAAATATCAAAACTATATCAAAATTATATTATTTAAATAAACCTTCCCATTTTTAAATACTTCTTAAAATTCATATTTAAATTTGTTTGACTTACAACATAAAGATTTTTTGTTACCTAACTAAATGAATTACTATGTATAAATAAAATACATGTTATTAGAAAATGAATGTAAACATTTTTACTTATTTTTATGTTATATTTTCAAAATATTAGATATTGGCCCTTAGATGATCACATCCATCTTTATAGGCATAATTGAAATGGTAAATAGATAGAAGTTTGCCACTTGAGGTTGAAAGGTCAAATCTTAAGATTGACGTGATTTACTTTCTTTGTGTTAATCTTAGGATGAGCTGATAAAAAAAAAAAAAACGATAAACCCAGTTAGCCTCATTGACTATCTTTGGGGGTGGCCGGCCCGACCCCACGGAAGTTTTCCACCGACCACCAGGGTAAATCGGGAAGCGCTCGCGATGGGCGGCTCAGAAGCCCAGCATCCCTTATAAGATGAGCTGATAAAGACACTAGGGACGAGTGCTACATCTTAAATTGATGGACATTGTATGAATGTGTTTGATAGGTATAAATGGAAAGAAACCATAATAGTTTTTTTTTTAAATGATTTTATTTAACATTGAATAACTCAATCGATTCAATTCATTCCACTCTTTAAGAGAAATTTTCATTATACCTCTTATTGGAAATAATATATTTATTCATAAACTGTCATTTCAAAATTACAAGTGGTATATAGATAAATGAACCGATCAAACCACCTAGTTACGATAGACAAACCGCAACTTGGATTAGGTGAATTGAGTGAGCTATGCAAACCAAGTGAATCAGCTTAATTGGATATACTAGTGTGGTATTCAAGTACATAATCTAGGTGAAGTAATTTAGTTGACGGAACAATTTGGCCATGTAAACTGATTTGATTCAACAGGTCGAGTCGATCCATTGGGAACGAGTGAGATTGTTAAACTGGTAAACTGTATAAATTTGTTGGGTCAACCAAATAAAATTGATTAGGTATCTCAAAACAAACTAAACAGGTCATTTAAGTCAAATTGGCAAAAAAAAAAAAAAAAAAAAAAAAAAAAAAAAAAAAAAAAAAAAAAAAAAAAA
>JBAMIE010000041.1:3758594-3782297 GCA_037177295.1 Kaempferia parviflora | reverse complement strand
ATGATATTGATAGCCAAAGTGAGGTAGTAAATGTGGAGTTGTTGAAGTATATTAACAAAATGGGGGATTTGGAAGAGCATTGACAAGAATTGAATGCACAAAAATGATGAGAAATATGATTCGGGTAAGTAAGAACTAAATGCTTAGCGCTTATTACTTTATTTTGTAATTTTTATTGTTTGTTTCTTGATTTTGAATTTTTGTTTATTGTTATTATTTGATTTTTAGTTGGATGGTGGCATCTTTTTGGAAATTGTGTACCTAAATTACAAAAGATGGCTAAAAGGATCCTTGCTTTAACTACAAGTTCTTCTAATTGTGAGAGAAATTGAAATACTTTTGAGGGGGTAAGTACTTAATTACTTATTGTATACTTACTAGTAATTACTAATTACTAATTATATCTAAATATGCATTCAATATTAATATTTTTCTTTAATGTAGATTCATACAAAGAAAAGAAATATACTAAATATTGAAAGGTTGAACAATTTGGTCTATATTCAATTCAATGCCAAGATCATAAATAAAAAAAAAGACAAGAAAAAAAAGGAGTTGATGTGTTATTTGCTAGTGACTACGGCACAGAGATGGATTGTAAATGATGGAGATGAAGATATCATGACAAATATTGAAGATGTAAGAGAACTTCACGAAGAAGAATTTGTATCAGAATCAAATGAAGAAGAAGAGGAAGATGTCATGAATTTTGAATTTGAATCTGATACAAAGGAAGTGTTGGAGAAATATGGAGATGAACTAGAAGAAGAATAGGGATATAGGATTATATGAGTTATTTTGTGTCCTCTTACTATTTTCAATTTTCATTGTATGTTGAAGTTGAACGGTTAAAGTGTTAGACAAATTAATATTTTGAATTTTGAATCTTTGATTAATATTTTGGTCCTTATCAATTTGTGTATTTTTTTACTATTTTAGAATATTTCCATTGTATGTTGAAAATTTCAACTTGAAGTCAAATTATATTTATTGGACGAATATATTGACAAGAGGAAAAACATTTCCGCCTAGACGGCCGCCTAGCACTTTTTAGAATATTGAGTAAGTCGGACTTCCAACCTCCTTCGACTAGACTTGAGGGGAAGGCTTGTGATACAGTGATGCAGGAGGAGCCCGCAAAGTCAGGTCACAGTTAACGGGACCACCAGAGTGACAGGCGGCAGGCGATGACCTTCCAGTCTAAGACATCGGGAGCATCCCAGCTGAGTCGCCTAATCGAGAACAGACCGACCAGGCAGGTTGTTTGGTCAGTTGATACATCAACTTCCCTAACGGGCCAACCGAATGGTCGAACAACCCATCCGATCAGCTACATATTGTAGGAGCAGAACCACTCCACCTACCCCTTCGTCCTCTAGCATACTGGATGTCAAAGGGTCAAGTGTAAGTGGATGTGTCTCGTACACTTGGTACGACCGAAGCTCCTACACCTGACATAGTACAGAAGTGATATGCCCAAATGGGATGAGGTGTCAGAGTGTCAGCAATGGCTTACCCTTGACAAGGAACGTATCGATATGCATGCCAAGAGATAAAGTCCCATTATAAATAGGGATCTTTGGTCTTCAACAAATATACGCGTACTTTACTACTGTTCATCTACAATTCATCTACTTCCTCGAGAACCTCCCCTGACTTAAGTGTCAGAATACTAGAATCGGAGACTCCTTTCCTGATCTAGTCTCTAACGTTCCTTTGAATTTGTGTGATTGTTCGCAGAGTCTCGGAGCGCAGAGCATCACCCGTCCGAAGAGTTTTCACTCAGATAGCAATAAAACCATATCAGCACCGTGTAACCCAACGTCAACCACCCAATGTCAAACAGGATCAAGCTAACACAAAAAAAAAAAACAAAGAGACGTGTACCGGAAACATAACATATTAGCTTTTGTTTAATGGAAGATAAGTGAAAGAATACAAAAAAAAAACTTCAATTAACTATGGAAGAATCATGAATAATATGAGATTACTTTTTCTCCTTAAAATAATTCTCTTTGTGAAATAGGGAAAGTATTTATATGTTAAATTATTGAAAATACAAATCAGTGGCACCGTATCATCGAATAAAAGAACGACCATACACGAGGCTGGCATATTACAATTTGCTTTTCGCTTGTAAATTGCACTGTGTTGATCAATAAAATAGTTATAGTGTGTGTTCCCTTCTAAAAAATAAATAAATAGTGGAAATAGATTCATATTCGAGCCGTTCGTCAAAATCGTCACAAAATTATGGCCAAAAAAAATTCTCAGAACATGATATACCTCGATGGCTTCAAGATGCTGGCGACTAATTGTCTCTGCATCGACCAAATAGCATATACCTCAATTTGATTCCTTCAAATTGCATAAATCATTTACTTACCTGAAAATAACCAAAATTGTATCGTTATAGTACTGTCTGGATACTAGATGAAAGGACATATTGATGTAAAGAAGAAACTTTGCCAATACATAGCAATTCTAATTCATTCCTCCAAAAGAGAAAAAAAAAATCATAAAATTCACTTAAACAAGAACAGGGATCTCGCCCTGTGCAATGTGAACTTAAGACCAGATACCTTACTCTGGCTTCAGCCAATTTGTCTTTAAATACACTTCTGCTTAACAGGGGTGGGTGCTGAGAGGGGAATCATCAACCTCCGTAAACAAGAGAATAAAAGTACTTCCTTGCAAGTGGAAGGTTACCAAGAGAAAATGTATACTTTCCTTATCTTTAGGGAAAGGCAGTTAAAAACACAGTACCTCCCTACGAGAGGAAGCAATCAAAAGGAATTAGTGCCTCCCTACAAGAGGAAGGAATCAAAAGGAATTAGTGAGTGGCTCCTTGCTGATGTACTTTAGAAGTACTTCCTTATGGAGAGACAGAGACGGAGACCAAACTCATAGTGTTTTCTGTCAGGAGCCACACTTCAGTGAATCACACATTGAAAAGGGAGTGCACCCGACATCTGTAAGACCCGGTTTAAACTCGTCATGTTCTTTCCTTACCTACAAAATGAAAATAGTAGGGGAGCCTATTGAATCTTCAACTATGGCATGCTAAAAGTATAAGCTTCAAGATGGCACATGACCATGGGCTCATTTTTAGCTCAGTTTGAATTTATTTCATGCGAAGAATGTTGCATCTATTTCTGGTCTTCTGCTGCAACATATTCAAAATGTCCTGCATGCTAGAGTTTGACTATCTTTGTGAATTCACTCGAGTAATCATCTTTCTATCAAAATATTTGCACTTGCTTGAGTTGTCTGGTAGTAATCTGCAGGTACGACACACAAAGTTCTGTTGATTTTTTTTTTTTTTATCAGGAATTGGGTAAATGAAATTTGTTAGCAATCATGATCATAACCATAGGCACGGAATGAGATAACTAGCATTTTTGTTGGAGTTGAAAGTAGGGTTGTAGACCAGTTGAGCAGAGCTGTGCTTGATGGTGTCCAAGTTGTTTGTTTGCCTTGTCAAGGTTGTTCAAGCTTTTGCTAAGCTCAATTGGCAATATGGCTGTTAAATAATTGATTGAATATATAAGATAACTAAGAATAACAACTTATATTATTGCTCATATTCAACATATGTATAATTTGAAACCCAAAAATTCTTAAGTTATCAAGAAGGATATATAAAAAAATACTTTTTATAACTATTCACTTTTAAGGCTAATTCTCCAAGTGATGAAAATTTTCTATTAGCTGTTTCCAAAAGGAAAATACCCAGCAACTAATAATATAAATATCAAACCAAAGTTATGATGCTTGTTAAATGTGAGATAGTATGTACTGCGATAGAAGCCACTTCCTTCACAGAGTTATTAAAGACATTAATTGTAATGTATTTGTAAGAGTTGATATTAATTCACAATAAGAAAAGTGAAAGCAAACATACCAAAGAAAGGTAAATCCGTAGATGGGATCCTCTATCTCACTTCTCCGTATCCGTGTCTCATTCACTGATCGGACGGATCACATCAGATTATGCATCCTTGAGATATAACATGATCTGATGTGTCGTCCGATCAGTGAATGGGACACGGGGACACGGAGAAAGTGGGACAGAAGATCCCATCTAGTAAATCTGTTACCTTAACGGCCCCCTAGTGCCGGCCCCATGGATATAAATAACAGTCGGCTGCATCACAAGTGATCAGCAAGCAATATAAATAATTCTTCGTCAGGAATTGCTCCACGCTCCATTGCTCTTTCAAGAGCTGTGAAGCCACCACCATCTTTAACTGATGCGCTTGCACCCCTGATCATCAATTAAAATTTCAATTTAAACACATTCTAAATATTGGAATCATGCATAAAGGAACTTTTTTATAAAAAAAAAATATTCAATGATAAGTCACTTGGAGAATGATCCAGTCTTGTAACAACTTGGGAGGTAGGTCTTAACCTATTAGACAATGAAATTTGTTTAGGTTCTCTATGAATGCAGAAAATATTAGTGTTTAAAACAAGGACAAATTTTGTGGGCGTCACTGAAAGAAGGCCATAGAAAAGACAAATAAAAATAACTAAGTTTTTGGGTACCAATGTACAATAAAAACAGTGGTATGTTAAAGTATATTAAGAGAATTGCTAGCTCAAGTCTTATTCCTTACCAAAATAGCTATTCTATCTAAGACATCTATTTCGTAGTGCTCAAACATAACTATTTTCTCAACTTCAAATTCAAAAAAATCTTCAACTTCACAGGCTAGAATAATTCCAAGGCACATTATTATCTATGATCATTCTTTAATCCATTTAACATTGAGCAAATGGAAATTCCTTACTAAATAGTATAATTCTAAAGGTTATCCTCACTCTTGCAGCACCAGTCATTACGAAGTCCACAACCTTATCCTCTACTTTTCTGCTATTAATTTAATTCCGTGATCTCATAGCTAATCGTATACTTGAATTTTTTCCGTTTCCCAGTATAGGTGCTTGGATTTACAAATCACTGTCAGCAATCAGCTAATGCATGTTATGAACTTGTGATCGACTTAAATTTGTGTCATTATAAGATAACTACATTTATGAAAATTATATTTATGCTGAATGGAAAGGAAGCAGAAATATTGAAGTCATGGTAGTCCATCCTGCAATCATATGTTTACCATCAAAACTAATAGGCTCTTGGAATGCAAAGAAACTGACTGAAAATGATCTAACAAATTTGTTCATTGTTACATGGTAGAAGGTCTCTGGTTTATTCTAGATTTCACAAATTTGAACTTGTATCTACCTCTTGTACGTTATCAAATTAACAGAAAAATTAACACCTGGCTGCTAAAAGGTTAAGAGATGAATCCGTGGATAAGATTAGACAATGCATTGAGCTGTCATCTAAGTTACTGAACCAGCAATCTACATTACTTCAAGATGAGCATTATGAGTATGCTGAGCTTTTTCAGGGTTCACTTGGGTAAATGAATGATATCATTGAGAAATGTTCTAGAATTACCTCCTAATTAAGTATTTAGCAAGAGAATTATTTCTTGCAGAAACACAGTGATGGAGAGGTGTCCTCCCATGGAAATCTTGATAATTAATATCAGCACCATACTGTAACAGGAGCTCTAACATGACAGGATCACCAACATGGCATGCTAAATGCAATAATGAACAACCTTGCAAACAATTATCTGAGTCACCAGAATCCTTGATTTTCTGGCATGTTGTAGGATCAAATTGTTGACCCTCCATCAAATCGTTAAATATGTGACTTGATGTATCCACCGTGTGATAAAGCTCACTGTTCACTTGATCATATTTAGTGTTAGGACTGGCATCTGAGGCCACAATAAGGCGGTATGCTACTTGAACATTATTAGTTTTCACTGCTTCCCAGACACGAACTGTAACTGAAGGAAGATCAGACTCGCTTGTTTCCCTGACTATCAAAGATTTGTCCTCATACTGCAAGACATGAACAAGGTGAACACTGACGAAATTCAAGAAATGCAAAAAAGGTAATATGGACAACAGATAAAGTTGAATATCTATATGCATAGACAAAGTACAGAATTGCCCATCTCTTTTATTTGACAAATATGCATCTCGAGAAATTTAAAGGCTTGTCACCAAATGCCAAGTGTCGTCTATGTAATAATGTGTTGAATTTTTTTCCTAGGATTTTAATAGATCATTGTCAACTATAAGCAATGTCCTTTTTCCATTATATTAATCACATCTACGCTTCTATTTTCATTTCTTTTTAATCTCACCAGAAATATTTTTATGTTATAAATAATTTCACAAACCATTTATTAAATACATTGACATTTTTAGACAATACTAAATTTTGATATTAAATTAAATTTATAATCTATCCGGTTTGCACCGTAGGCCTCTAATTTAGAGCATTTTTTAATTTTAAAATCAAATTCAACTAAAATCAAGCGTATAACTACGTAATAATTTAAGGAAATTTTGAAAATAAAATTTACAGAAGAAGAATTGAATCCATGGTTTAAAATACAGATTTACCATTCTACCCGTTGCTTAGCACCGGCACCGAGAAGAGGACCTTCGCAGGATGCAACGGGGACACCTACACAACAACCACCTCGGGTCACGTCTCAGCGGGGACACGGAGACTGTCGTGACCTCCAAGGGTCACGGCGGGGACACGAAGGTCACCGCAATGTCTGTGGGTCGCGGTAAGGCCCGTGACATCGGCAGGTCTCAACAAGGCCGTTGCAACCTCGGTGGATCCCGACAAGGCCGTTGCAAACTCGGTGGGTCCCGACAAGGCCGTTGTGACCTGTGCAGGTCCTGTGAGGCCGCTGCGACCTCGGTGAGTTGCAGCAAAGTCGTTGTATCCTCGACGGGTAGCGTCGAAGATGAGCACGGGTGAAGACAAGCATAAACATATGAAAATTAAAACTACATTAATAAAACTTATTTTAATAATTTCAATCAACTCTAACTAAAAAGATAATCTAAAACTACTTAATCAAAGTATCAAATCCTAATAAAATTATCTCATAATTTAACACACACACATATATATATATATTACCCTGCACACCCCGTCCGTGCGCGACTCATGGGAGACCCTCACATGCCCGGGCGCCCGGAGCAGTCCGGACGCCCCGATTCACTGGTATGATGCGGTAAGGCAGGAAGGGGCCCAACAAAGTCATGGCGCAGTCAGCAGGACGGCCAGGTGGAACAGCAAGATCGCCCGATCCGAGTGCTCGGTCGGGCAGTTGAAAATACAAGGCTGTCATGCACTTCAGAGACTAGTAACGGGGCAGGCAGGCCGACCAAGCAGTCCGGTCGGTAGAGCTATATAAAAAGGCATCTCCCTGAGCAGGCAGCAGAGCCACAGTCCGGTCGGCAGAGCCTTATACTGCTATCTCCCTGACTAAGCAGGCAGCTCGGTTGGCGAAGTCACATGGCTCGGTCGAACAGTCGACTGTCCCGTCCGCTCAGATGCCGCCCCGAGAGGATACCTTCACTCCACCTGCTCCTTTGGCGCATAGTGAGTTGGTTGTCAAAAGATCAAGGGACAAAGGAGGTGCACCTATGAGAAGTACAGTCGAAGCTCCTAACCCTGACACCGGTACAGAAATGGCACTCTCAGATAAGGTAAGGTGTCAAAAAGTCAGTGGTGGCTTACCCTTGGCAAGTAACGCATCGATGTGTGTGCCAAGGGATGGAGCCCCGTTATAAATAGGGGTCTTTGGTTCCTAACCTTACGCGTGCACAATTGCATTGTTCATCTACGATTCTTATTCTCCTCGAGATCACAATGTCACCCGCTCGGACGATCTCCACTCGGTCAACCTGTGAGCCACCTTAGCACCGTGTGACCCAGCACCAGCCGCCCGGTTTTAGACAGGATCAGTATATGTTATTTATTTTAATTTTGAAAATATATAATATAATTTTTATTTATTTATTTACCGTATAAAAATACCACAATCTCGTTTTTTTATTTTTAAAAAAATATTTTCTTTTTCATTTTTATATTTTTAATATTTAGATTAAATTTTTATTTTAAATTAATATATTTTATATTTAAAAAATATCAAAACCATATCTGCATGATACGAACTGAAACAGTATCGTTCCGGTCCGAGACCAAAACGTCAACATGGTCAAAATTTTAAACCATGATTGAATCCCTTTCTTCTTTCAAGTCCCATGCTTATATATACAATAGAATGAATTATATTTGTATGCCTTTGTGCAACATGTACAACTTCCTAAGATTAAAAATTGAACAACGTAATGGTACACTATTGGCTTCTCACACCAAGAAAGGTTTCTCTGATTCCAGTAATATTCCCAAACATATGCTCATGATGTTGAAAAACAACATTTTTTTCATGTCTTGGGAATGAATTTGCTTAACAAGTTAAACACCAACATCTTGAGTTAAAACATTCTTTACATATCTAACTATAATGTAATAGAAATGAATTCAACCCGGCAAGGGAATTTATATATCATAACTATACTGTAGGCTAATAATATGCTTGATGAGGATTAAGCTCAACAGTCAAAGGTAATCTTCAACAAAATTCTAGAATTAGGATTTCCTCCCATTTTGAGAAACCATATTTTTCTTTTAAATACTAAATGTGATTCACAATTTATAATGTACACCGAAAGTTTGTCCCAAGAGAGAATTCATTCAATCAAGCTATACATTACAAGCAATCTGCCAAGATAGCTTAACTACAAGTCATTCTCAGTTCAGGCATAATTTTACAACCCAAAGAAGTTCAGTGCTCCTCAACAATTAATTGCATCATTAAAATAAATCCTTTGTATTGATGTGTTTGCTTTCGTTGAGGAAAGCCCATCACATTTCCAAAGGAAACAAATAGACAAGGTTGGGTTATAACCTTCTTGATGGAAATTATATCTTTTACTCCAAATGATTAACCCATTTCATTCATTGAAATAGGGGAACCTTTTTGTCATCCTTCATCATTAGAAAGTGTGAAGATTCACCAAGTGTTGTCAATTATGAATCATATTAAGAACTTGAATCATCAATTTTTTAATCGAGTAAAATGCTTGATTTATAATTGAGAGTAGACTGTCATGGCATCTAGCCAGAAAAACTATATTTTTCACAGGATCCACCAGTTCAGTCTTTGAAGAGTTGTTTTCCAATAAAAAAAGCTCTTTGCGTAACAATAATATGATTCCAACTTTTTCTAAACAGTAACTAAAACGAGTACGAGTAATAGCAGAAATAAATATATATAACAAAGAAACTAAGGTCATCAGTACGCTTTCTATATGATTAACCCAGAAGTAATTCAACAAATGTTCAGCTAGAAAGCACTACAAACATTAAGGTACCTTTGAACGAATATATTTTTCTTTTCTTGAAATGACATCTTTAGGAGTAGGCTTCTTGATTGGTAATAGGTCTGCGTCATATTCACCAATTCTGCAGGAAACACCAAGAAAGTGTGAACAATCGTCAAATCAAGGAATTGAACAATATGACAAGATAATAAAGTAAAGTACCAATATGACAAGATAATAAAGGTAAAGTACTAGCCATTCTTTGTCCCTGCTTAATGAGAAATCAAAATGAAGATGATTCTAATGCTCAGTCACTCAAGAGTTGAGCTCTTGGTGAAGAACAATGATGCAGAAACATATTATTTTTTACTAAAAATATGTTAGTCCAGTAAGATAAAAACATTGCATTATTTAAATTTAAACTTCAAAATTTCTTTTTTTTTTGTTTTACCATTTTTAACAAACCTAATATATTTCAGAAGGTTTTAGGAGACCAAGTTATTTAATTTGTAAATCCTATAAAAGACGCACCCTATTCCTGGCTTCCTGCGTCAAATACTAAATCATATAATTAAATAAGACAATTTCTATTTTGGAGATATTCAGTTCTCTATTATCTCTAATTGAGACACAACTGTGAGATCGTTGGTTGAGGCATAAAGATTTATCAGTATCACTGTTACATCAAGTTGTGATATCGCCAACTGAGGCATACCCACATGTTATGTCAACATGTTATCAATGTCAACATGTTGGGAGGAACTACATGGATGCATTATTTAGTACAGTTTCGGCAACATTGAACCAATCAGAAAAGTTTGATCAACACACCATCATAATGTAAAAGAGAGAGAAAATATTCATACACTTGTTCCAGTTTTTGCAATGACCAACAAATAATTTGGTTGATATATTCATAAATTAGACATAATTTACTGAGAGTTTTCACATTAGGATTGGCTAATATGGTTGCACACTAAGTGTAAGAAATTGATTTCCACACTAAGCATTGACGACAACTCAAATTATACAAGTTATGAGAGACACACAAGAATAAGCATTTTCAAAATGAGAATTATGTCCTCATATATGATATGGGCTGACTTTTACCTTTGATCTTGAAAAAGGAGCAATTCTTCCCACACGGAATTACAATAAGCATTGCCAAGGGCACAAAATAGGTCCATAACAGCTGGCTCCCATACCTTAACATCTAGAGTCAGTGACCTCACCTACGGTAATGCAAAATAGGTGATTTTTAATAGCTACATCGAGATTCTAACAGCTAGCACATGAATATTGACACAATTTACTATTAGGCCATCAAATATTACATAAAGAAGATTCCTCAAAAAATTCTGGAATTCCTAAGAATACCTGTAACCTGAAAATATCTTCGTGTATAGAGGCTGTCATCCTTAAATTCTAAAGATTAATTGCTAACAAAGAGTTTAGTGAGTATCGAGAACAGTGTTAAAAAAACATAATTTCCAACATTCTACTTCTCTATGATTATTATAAAGAACAGTGTAGTAGAAAAATGACAATCTGTGACAGTACAAAATAACCAGGTTAAATTAATTTTCAGAAGTTCATTTTGTCATCAACTAGAAATTATACAAGATTCATTCTTCACAAAGAAACTATCAAATGAGAATTAGTAATTTATAGACCCAATAAAAGAAACAAAAGAATTGAAGAGTTAGAATGTAAATGAAATATGAGACTTCAAAGAACAAACATGTCCAAGTTTCTAAACCTTTGAAATGTGTACTCCAAGTTTTCTGTGAACTCCAGAGCATTCTATGCACACTAGAATTCCCAGATTTAGAGATGCCCACTCAGGCTCAAGAGCACCACATTCAGCACAAGCATCATTTCCTGGAATATTCCTGAGAATTTTGGAGACATTATCATTCACTTTTGTACTCAGACTTCCTTCCAGCATTTGGGTGTCAGCACCACTCACATCAGTAAGGCGAGAACCGTCCATGTCCACACCCTATTAGGTAATGATTCAATATCAGTAAGTCTTTCAAAAGAGCTAAAGTCACAAAGAGAACAATTTCAAAGCCAAGGTAACTTCTAATCCAAGCCATAATGTGATCTGACCTAATATGATTGTCACCTTATTCATGAAACATATAAGAATTTGATGATGTTTTTATTAAGAGTACAAAAGATAATGGTGTATTCTTTGCCGATCACCTGCTTTGATAAAGTAGAATTTAGGAGTGATGCAATGACACCTTTGATTTTCTCAACCCATTCCATTCTATCTACTTCATTTTCAGCCTGCCAAAAGAAAAGCTTCACAAGTACAGAATCATATCCAAGGAATCTGTACCACAAACAACCTTCATAAGGTAAGGAATAGGAGTGTTTATCATTGGATGGAAATTTGAAGATACCTGTAATATGAATGATTTCACGGGAGAAATTATTCTGAAGCAAAACCTCAAATCTATTTGCTCTGCATCTATTTTAATAGTCGAGGTTCGAAGATCAACAGTGTGAAAAAGGTTATCATCACCCTGAGATGCAGAATTTCAGTGAAAAAAAAAACAAATCTGCAAAAATACTAATTACTAAATACTCTAAATGTATTAATTTTGACAAGATCTTGCTTAACTAGGAAATATTAAAATGTCATCTTACAGATACATTTGGCAATTTGTTATTTCATGGCCAAGATTAAGAACCAGCACAAACATATACAAAAGCCCATAGTGTTTATACTACCATAATCCTTGTTGCTAAAATGGTCGGCTCAAAATTATAACTCAAATATTTGCAAAGCAATCATATTAAGCATGTGAAATGCTAATTTAGCAAACTTAAGGCCTGAATGCTATAATTACCTCAATTTCCAGGCCATTTCCCAATACATTGGGCAGATGAAATAATTGATTCTGTTCCTGCAGAAGCTGACAAAGATGCCAGCATATAAGAGATATGCTGAAATTAGGTGGAGGGGGTTCTCAATTCTCATCTATGTTACTAATACTCTATTTAACTAGAGTATGAATCTAGTTGTCTGACACCTCATTTTCTCTAATTTTTTGCATATGAGCCATGGAGGTGTTTGTGTCCAACTAAGGGTGTCGGATGTCTAAACTATACTTGTGAGAAAAATTGATTATGTACCATGTATATCCCTAAAACTTAATCTGAAATATTCAATAAGTTATGGGATATGATAGCATAATTAATTTTCTTTATTAAAAAATGTTATTTTGTGAAGAATAAGTCATATGAATTTATAATAAGGGGTTAGGATCTCATGTATTAAGAAATTTTGAGTTAATACAATTCTTAATTTCTGACAATACTGATGGTAGATGAAGAATATGATCAGCAAAACAACTTCTCATGCTACAGCTACTAATCCATGCTCTAGTTCAAATGACCCTAAGTTGCTGTAGCCCCTAAAACATTATTTCTAGGAATCCCAATTACCAAATTTAGATTAGTGTGGCACACATTTAGGTCACCGCCATGTAGAAGAATGGTTAAATTCAGGTGCAGCTCCAGTGAGCAACAATCAGTTTTATTATCTTGCAGTTTCATAGGTGTGGGGATGATATAATAGATGATAAATCACCAAAAATGAATATTTGGATAATGTGTTGCTCCTGAAAAAAAATGGTTTTAACTTTTAAGCACAAAAATTGATTAATGTTAAATCACATAGCTCTAAGCAAGGCTATGTCAGTAGGTGGTGAAGGCCCTTGCATCACTTACAGGCCTTATGACAAACTCAGTAAGATCCGTGCTTATAGGAGTTCATGAATTTTAAGTAGGGGCTGTGTAAGCCTAATGCAACCTATCTTTTTCATCTTTAAAATGATATGCATATAAGTGAAACAGGCAATGAAGCAACTTATCAAAGTATTTTGTATGAGTAAAAGATGTAACCACATAAATTCGAATGAGCTGCCATACCTGCTGTTTATTCCATTTATCTATATAGTAGTACAAAGTTCCATGGCTATCTAGCACAAAAAACCGCCGCTTCCAATCTGCCCTCAAGCTTGAAGATCGTTTAAGAAGATAACCTTGTTTAATTATCTGAACCTGAGAGAAATTAGTGAAGTTGATGATAGATAACCAAAGTTGGAATGCCACTACGGAAGCCAGAAGTAAATATGTTTAAAATCTTAGGTGTTGCTGGGAACATAACCCTCATGGTAGAAATATCAGGTTCACTTCATTAACATGTGCTGAGAATCATTCTTCTTTTGCACACCTATTTATTGTCGATTACTAAAGAAGCATTACCTTTCCATTGGCAGTAGATTGCATTAGGTCTTCTATGTTTTTGTATGAATTGGAACCAGATACATGAATGCCATCACCACTTGTTGTGGCTTCCATATTGCTAGAGGACCCAAGGCTTGCAAGTTCACTATGAGTTATGTACTGCTGGATTCTCTTTTCAAGCTTATCTTGCTCGACACTAACAATTTCTTTTGAATGTTGAGTATATGTCAAAATCTGCTCTCTCAAATTAAAAACATAAGTCACCAAAAATCAATCAAGTAACCAAGCATAATTGTTTATGCAATAGAATCAAATTTACCTGGTGTATAAAGGGTTCCATTTGGCTCAGTAATTCATATCCCTGAAAGAAAAGAGCAGTCATAAAATCCATGTTCAACCTAAGGCTAAACGAGGATATTAATGCACTGATGTAATGTAGGAACTCAACCTACCTGCTTAAAGTATCTCATATGAGCATCCATAACTGCACTTATTGATTCAAGGAATTCAAATTTTTTCTTTGCTTCAATATTTGAAAGTGCATTAACCTGAATTAATCATAAACCATATCGAAAACTTTCAAAATATACATGGACATATTTACATTAGCGGAAAACATACATACTAGATTAAACCGGCATCTTTCGAAAGTTGACTTGTTATTGTGAAGATTCTGCCAACAGAAGATAGATAACAATAAGGAGATAGACACATGAAAAGCTCATCGACCATATGGCAACTTACCTCTTCTAATTCAGCAACTATGTCTACACGTGCACCCTTCTTCAGCGACATAAACTTCTCACGTGCCTGATAATATGGAGGTGGACTAAGACCAGCATATTGAACAAAAAAAATATATATCATGGTAAACAAGCTTCATAATATTGAAAGGGTTAGTGAATAAAAACCTGATCATACCCTGCTGAAGCTTTATCAAACCTCCGACGACATTCCTACATTGTATGACCAATTATTCATTTATATGAAACAATTAATAATATAAAAATACCTTACCCCAATTTAATCCTTAATAAAGTACCTATTAGGGACATTATTATGTTCCTGACTATATGGATGTAATCATGTAACATCTTTTTTTATGAAAAAAGTAATATCCCTTGCTGTCTGCCTTTAATGCTATATTTTCCTTTTGCAAACAGTAGCATGTTGGCGAGTGTCACCAGCATATGATTATATAGCTATCCTTAAAGATATGTCTAAGTTAGTAGTGCAGGATATCATTTTAGCATCAAAATATGTATGTTATATATTGTAAAGCATATACATTCTTAGGTCCACTATAAGTGCATCTTCTCCAAAGAAAAACTACCTTGGCATTTTGTATGTCCACATTGATGAATTGCATCAGCCTGTTACTCAGCATATGTTCTACCTGCTTTGTCAAAGAAATAAAGTTATTTGCCTTGCCTCTATCTTCACAAAAGCATAAGAACCATCAAGGCATCAACAAAATCATAAATTTTAGGGATATCAATTGAATTGGAAAGAACATTCAGGTTGTCTAATCCATCATTGCTCCCTTCATTTGGTTTGTCAACCATACAAACCACATGCATGTAATACAAGAATAAACTGTTCTTTCCTAGCAGTTATTCCTCAACTGTAAAAAAAAAATTGTAAAGAAAAAATGTACAGCTGAAATGCAATGTCCTTTAGTACTTTTGGTACATGCACAGAAATAGATTTATCTATCTCAGGAAGAAAAGGGTACACTGATTAAGAAAATAAAACAGGGCAAATGATTGTCGCAACAATGAATGCTAGGCCAGCTGCAGCCAAATAGATTTTTTTTAAGAAGAATCAGCAAGATATTACAAAATATACCTTGGATTAGGGTGACAATTCATGTCATGTCATGTTAACCGTGACATAAACAGGTATGTCATTTGGGTCAATAAAAATAATATGAGATAACATAAAAATAATTATTTGTTTTCTTACAAAAGTATAAGGTGTAAAATTAACTAACCTCTTCAAAGAATTAACAAAAGTTATTAATATTTTTTTAAATGAATTATCTTCTACACTGGTTAATCTGTGTCAACCCATTTATATATTTGGATTGTATCATGTCACATTCGGATTTTATCTTATTAATCGTGTTTTTTATCTTCTTGGGTTGTGTTATCAAGTCATGTCTAATATTGTCAATATACTACAGATATCATAATCATTTTTAAGTTCATATGTTCAAATGGAGATGAATAATGGTCTAATGAAGCACTTTAGGATTTGGTTTAGGGATAAGTTCAGCAAAGCCCGGCCCAAGTGTCAGGCAGTACAAACACCAGTGGTTTGCACAAAGGTCATGAGATGCACTGTCTCATACCAAAGGGCTTGTAATAAGAAGGAAAAGAAGAAGAGAACCTAGAGGCGTACTTAGGTCTTCAAAGGCATTAAAGACGCTACTACTAAGGAGGAAAACAAAAGGAAGACACACTACAGATCTCATCTTGTTAGTCTTGAAGCGAAGGGGAGAAGCTAGTCACTGCTCTATAGTTGGTTTCAACAACTGCAACATAGATGAGGGGTGTTTGTATTGACCTATTCCATGTATTAGTTGACCAACATAATGATAAGTTTGATCATGCCGTCAAGGAAGAAATGCTTTTCTATACCTTACACTAAAAAGTCATACGGGCGGCAAAAGGAGTATTCAGGCAGTCGACATTAGAGATATTGATGCTCTTGTCATATAAGAAAAATACACTTCATACAACTGGGCATCTAATTAGTTTATATAATTCATACCTTTGCACTTGGAAGGAGTAACTTAAGATAATCAATATGTGAAACAAAGGTCTAAGTCTAATAGATGAGTTGATAATGGACATCAAGATGCAATTCACTTACATCACATATTGAGACAAGTTACCTTTGTGTGGATAATGAGAGAATAATTTGATTTCAATGGGTTGATTAAATTGAGATGTGGCAGCTAATGGAGTTCAGAGAGAGAGAGACATATCTACACGACAAGAAAGTTACTAGAAGATTTGTATCATTTGGTTACATCCTGGAGCTCATGAGGTGACCATCATGTATAGCGATACCAAGCGACAACGCACCTTGCGCATCAAAGAAGTATGGTGCACGAAGCTCACGCTAATGCGGGTCTCGGGAGGTCTATTGTACATAGCCTTAACTTGCTTTGCAAGAGGCTATTTCCGAGACTCGAACTCGTGACCTCTAAGTCATATGGCAACAATTTGTTGTTATTTATAGGTGGGTTTGGTGATCTCAATCGAGTAAGATTATCTATCAGATCAATTACATAAAAAATTAACCAAAATAGAGTTAGAGACATTAAATTAGATGACTTGTCATGTGTAATGATGGTGGAAGTTGAGAAGAGCAAAAGTGTTATGGCGCCTAACTTTGGAATTTTCTAACGAGGGGTGAAGCTATATTCAACGTTGAGGATATTTACTGTGTCTACATAGGCGAGCACAAAACACAAAAGACACTTATCCAAGTGTCTTGCATAAGTATGTGAGTTGGCACTCAAATGGCCAGGATATGAGGGTCTAGCACCTAGGCGTTATAGCCTAGTGTTAGGCTGCATAACATAGCCACGACCTAAAGAAATGAGGGGGCATGTCCCAAACATTTCCAATCATTATCATTCCATTTTTAAGGAGGGATCTCTATATAATTTTACAAAACTAATGTTCTTCCCTTTAGACTTGTAAATGTTGCAACGAGACCTCAAGATGTGTGTATAAGCTATTAGAGACTCGATGACTTATAGCAGGGAGATTTACATTTGCGAGAGGGATTATGGTGTCCAAGGAATGTGTGACGTGAGATTTGGTTTATATTTCCTAAACTAGAAGTCCAGAGTGAGGATTGATAATTCTCTTTTGTAATATGTTGGCAATGTTTGTTTTTATGCATTTTGAATTCTATGTCATATTCAAGCTTGAATTCTCATTTGAGGCTTAAGCTAAACCAAATCATATCTCTTCTATGCCGCTTTATTTGTGTTATTTAAGTTAGTCATTTTATCATATTAGAGGTGATTCTTGATTGAACAAATGATGTTAGTTGTGTTATTTAATTCTCTCCACAAGAGATGAAGGTTGCATCTCATGGGCCGTGACTTCATCCGTAGGGATGATTTTAGCATTCTAGGTGGACCACTGTTGGCCTACGGAAGATGACTCGAGAAGGTCAATTCTAGTATGTGTCATTAGAACTGACCCTGCCAATATTTTCTAGTGTGAATATGAAAAGAAAATGGTGTCAAAATGGCATCAATGTCAGAATGGCATAAACCCTAAAAAGTGGTGTTAGAGCGGTCTTATCTACATGGATACAAAAAGTACAAAACAACCCAAATGGAGACAATAAAGCTAAGAAGAACATAATTATAGTATTGAGCTGAATGGAAAAGACTTGAAAATTATTTTGATGATCAAATGAGAGAAGGCAAGAAATAGATGAATAAATAAATACCTGAGTACGAAGAAGTTCTTTGTAACTCCCAAGTTCCCTAAATGCAGTTATGAATTTTGACATCACAGGTCCTACCATAAACACATAGCAGCTTGAGAAAAATGGCATATATAACTAGGCAAGAAAAACTACATTGAAGAACAAAAACCCACAAAAGGGTAGCAAGTATAGAACCATTACCTAACAGGTTTTGCTAAAGGTGCACTCAAATTCATTTCTTAACCAGAAACCTATCCCACATTACTGCTCAAGTTCAATCATCTCACTTACTTTGAATGGGTTATATGGGCCTTTAGTCAGCAAGACCAGCTCAGCACATTCAATGCAGAGTTCATATATGGGTCAAAGTAAATACTCCAGAAAGGCAGAAACCTTATATCAACATTACTTCTCTATGGACAAGTTCAATCATCTCATTAATTCTGAATGGGATCTCTGGGCCTTCATACAGTGTTGGCTAGACCAGCTCAGCACATCCAATGCAGTGTTCATATCTGAGTTGAATTAAATTCTCAGGAGGAGCTTCCTTACAAAGAAGAGGTGGCTAGACAGATCATTATTTTTTGTTACTATTTGATGTTTGCCTTTAAAGTTTGGAGGATTGCTCTAGGTGAGATTGGGATTCTCATCTTCTCTTTTCCATCATTGCCAAAATTTCAGTGTCCTAAATGCAAAGGAATTAAGACTTCCTTGATAATGCATTTTATATGGTTATTGTTGGTTGCTAGGTCTAGATATTTAACACCTCATTTGCTGAAGTTTTGTACACGCAGTCAATGGTTTCAGTGAAAGTTTCAGATGTTCAATAAAGGTATGGCAGAACTAGATGAAGTATCTTAAATAACTTGGGTTTTCTGTGATTCTTATTAAATCACAACATGCTCCATGAATACAGAGACTCAAAGGAAGTTTCTTGGCAAAAGGTGGCAACATTCTTCAGAGAAAGCTCCTAAACATTTGTGTCCACTACCTATAGGCCATCATGATCAGTCCATGGTTGTCCTAACTATTTGGCAATGGTTACACCGATCCTATGACTCCAATAAGTTCTTTGGAGAGTTACATACCAGTTATGTTCCCTATTTTATATGTCTTGTTCTATGAAAAGTTGCTAGGACAAATCTGTAGCAACATTCGTCCTTTTTTTATTTGTGCTCCTTCCCTTCTGCAATTATGTTACTCCACTCATCCCTTAGCTAGCCCTAACCAAGATATTCTCCTAGAAGATAGAACAATGGAGATAAAAACAATAACCACAAGAGATATTATGTAATTTGAATGATCTAGAAGGGAAGAAAAGAAAATTGTTCTTAGGATGAACATTCAAACAGAGGTTCTTATTTAGGAAAATACTATGTAACTGGTAGAATATAGGTGCATTGATCCTAAACTCATGCAATTTAGAAGCAATCTCCTATGTAAATTTTGTTGCTACTTCACAGTCATCCCTTTAGGCATAAGAAACATAGAAATGGTCAACAAGTACACACAAATGGAAAGAGCAAAGAAATAGATTATTAACTTAAAATTTTTAAAACCATTATTAACTTCGAATTGATTTGTGCAGCGAAAGGTCAAGACTATTGTTATCCTGATTCTTTCTTTAAAACTGACGGTGACTTGCAAATATAACAGAAAGGAGGTTCTTGTCGTTGCAAATATATTTAAAAAATTTAACTTTCAAACTCTTTTTGTTACTAATTGTTGCTATTTTCAATCAAAAGTTGAGACAGTTGCTAACTAACAAATAAACTTGCTTAGCATCCTAATAGCCCATCCACAAGCTAGCCAAATGATTGTCAAATATCATTTCCAATTTCAGCTGTGCATAATGACAAAAATA
Organism: Kaempferia parviflora; assembly: GCA_037177295.1. Classification (NCBI taxonomy): domain Eukaryota; kingdom Viridiplantae; phylum Streptophyta; class Magnoliopsida; order Zingiberales; family Zingiberaceae; genus Kaempferia; species Kaempferia parviflora. The sequence goes on along the minus strand of JBAMIE010000041.1, from coordinate 3,762,427 downwards.
ACAAATAAATTAACCAAATTGTAACAGGTTAGGTGGAATGTCTTTATGATCTCTGTGAATTGATGACTACTTATGCACATATAACTCCAGAACAGAAATGTTAAAACGAGAGAGCACAGTCAAACAACCTCCTATAGCGATGCTTGAAGGATCATCATGTCCAGTACCAAATGCTTCCAATGAATCTGCAAATGAAAGATCTCCATGATATGCTTCACCAATTGATGCCCTATCAGATGGAAATCCATTTAGTAAAAAATCTTTAAAAGCATAGAGGCTGAATCCAAAAAAACTACACAATAATTCATAGATCACTATATCACCACAAAAATACTCACATAAATTTCTTACATCCTTTGTGAAGTTTTTGACAACGATCTTTCAATTCATCAGTTGTGTGCTCCAATGAATGAATCTGAATTGAGAACAAACCTAAACCTTCAGTTTGTTTAAATAAAACACTTAATTTTATTGATGAATTCAAATAGAATAGAATGCACTAATCTCTGTAGATTATATGCTAATTCAGTTCAACTTCAGTTGAATACCCCAAAATTAACAGAGAGCCAACGTAATGACTTGAAAAATCTTAGGAAGACTATATCTTTGGAGACCTAGGACCTAATATGGACCACAACTTAAAAGATAACTTCCAAGTTTCCATAAGTAATTAAGTATTCGTCTTAAATAATCTTAATGCATTAGGGAGCAGGCCAAAGTTTATTCAGAAATGTCCTAGTGACAAGGTTTGTAATCTTAGGCTGTATTTTTTTTATCTACTTTAACAATTTCAACTTGAGGTTTGATATATACTTATAGATTCTTACTAAATGCTTAAATCCTCAAAAACATAATTATATTGGTAAAATCAAACAAGTCATGCTTTCACCACAGAACTGCTATATAACACAAGTCACTTTATTATAAATTGAGCATTTATCCATCAAAATGGTAGAAAAATCAAAAGTACCAGTGGCAGAGGCAGATTTTTTTTATGGTGTGCTTGTTTTAAAGTTTCATGACATGGGATGTGTTTCATACAATACTTAGTATTGTGATTAATGATTGGCAACACAAGGAATGAGTATTTTAAATAAAAAAAAGAACAAATCTTGTCCCTGGTATGTGGATTGCCATAAATACAAAAGGGCATTTACATGTGAGTTTTTTGTGGTGTTCTTAGAAAAACAAGAGAAAAGTACACAAACCAATTAGTTAACACTGTGAGACCAAGTGCAAAAGTGATTAGAGCATGCAAACCAATTAGTTAACACTGTAAGACCAAGTGGCAAGTGCAAAAGTGATTAGAGCGTGAGTAGAAGAGATTAGATTAGCATAGGATATCAAGACAAAAGATGGAAAAGGTAAGAACCAAAAGAAATTCACTGTCGGCAACATAATTAGGACACAATCAACTATAGCTTGGATCTTATGTCAGAACACCTCTATTTCTATTTCTCACCAAGCTTGGAAAAAAAATGAAGAAAAGGAAAAAATAAGAAGCTTATTCTACATTATCATCTACTTCATACTTACATCTGCACCTTCTTAGCTAACCTTCAATGAAACAACACATTCATACCTTCTCTTATCATTCTATTCAATAACAAGGCAATTTACTCCTTTGTGCATCCCATTCTATTATATTCTACAATATTACCTATTTCATCCATCACATTCATGTTCTGCAGTTTTTTCCTGTAATCTGTCTTTCTCCTCTCTTCTCCTTGTAAATATTCCATTACTCATTAATTCCATATTGTAAACCTTGTGGGCTATTAAATAGGGATCTATATAAATTCTCCTTGAGTTGATTCTAAATCAAAAAGGAGAAACTAAATATAAATGAGACGTCATCAAAAAAGAAACAAACAAAAGGAACCACGAAGCAATTGATTCTTATAGACCTACACATGTGAATGCCAATAAAACTGGTGAATTCTTTACGGTGATTTGTGAATGGCATAACAAAGACCTACCATATGTGGAAGGAAAGTAAAGGAAAGCAAAGGAACCAAATTATGATTATGTGTGCATCTCATAATTTACCAATTTGGAAACTATGCACCATATGCACGAGGCTACTGACCGCAAAAGGAACTTAACAGTAAGGGTTGCTCATTAGCTCACACTCTGTCGCATAAGAGCTTGTTGGCAGCATAATACGTATCAAATTTTTAACCATTCATGAAGGGGAAAAAAACTGAAATGCATTGAGGTAATTGGATCAATATGTTAAACTCTGTCGACCATAACTTTTTATTCGACATAACAAAAGTTGGGTTTTTTGAACAAAATCTACAAAACACTGCAGATCTAGAAATGCACAAGCACGTGAGGAGTGAGCAATGGGCCACAAGATATCCATGCAAAACATAATGCTCCCTCTTATGATATTAATGCACGCAAGCACCTACATCTGGACATTAAAATTCATCCCAAAGCTAACTGATCTTTGTCAACAACGGCCTCCAAATAGTTCACAAACGAGCAGAAACATTCTCATAAAAATCAAATCAGTAACGTTAAAACCCTAGTCATTGATCATCTATGATAACCACGCAATTCCATGATACTCATACAAGACCAATCCTGTGGTCCCTGGGTCGGATCTTCATGACTCAAATTGGCCACGGACCTCCGTACAAACAAAATTAAAAAGAGACAGAGAGAGGTGACGGAGAGGAGACAATCGATACATTCCAACCTGTTTTTTGAACATCGGGGAGTCTTCCAACGTCAAGAAGGTCATCGCCATCCCTTTCGCAATTTCGATTTGGAATGATCGAATGTGTCTTTAGATCGCAGAGATCGCCGGGGGCTGGAATCGGTGACGCGTTTGCGTGGATCGGCTGCCTTATTCCGGGTGGTGCCGTGGTGGGATCGATCACTCCGCTGTTCGCTTTATTTTATTTTTATTTTATTTTGCTTCGCCTGGGAAATGACTGGGGCACATTTTCTATATTATTCAATGGCTTTTCGATTTTGCGATCTCGAATCGTGGTCGATTTCGATTTTAAGGGTCAATCAAGAGATTTAACGATTTTTATTGATTTTTTTTAATGATAGATTTTTGTGAAGTTGATAGATTTTTATTGATTCTTAATAGAATTGTACAGAGTTGTGAAAAGAATTATATGGAGTCCTGTAAACTTTTTTATAAAGACTTCTATAGATATTTGTAAAATTTTTCAAGAAAACTTGTGGATTTTATAATTTAATTATATCTTATAAGTCATTAACACTCCCGCCAAATATAGCTAATGTGAATAAATAAAAGTAGAATTTCTCCGTGATCATTTTTGTCTTTTTTATTTCACATATTTTAATACTCTCACGGTATAAACAAATAATCAAATTTTAATTAAATATAAATAATTGATTAATTAATATTTTTTAGATAAATAATTAATTAATACTACGATAAATATTGCATCAACATATTCAGATATTTTGGACAAATAAAGGCGAAAAAAACTTATTAAGACGTATAACAATGATTTAAAACACCTATTGTCAACTTTAACAACGTAAACAACCACATGATCAATAATAAAGTGTAACGAGTAATTTTTACAAGAAGACAATAAACCATTTTTACAGGACTTCTACACCAACCAAATAATGACTTGTGGTTGTATCTACTACATGACGAGAAGAAAAATTGGATATCTCATATCACACACCAAAAATTCATCCAATTGACGAAAAAGGAAAACAAGAGAAAAGATCAATTTTAACCATCACGCACACAAATAAAATATGCCCATAAACAAAATACGCACATATAAATCGACGATCACACAATAATCAAAAGGTAGTTTGGATGCTTC
>JBAMIE010000041.1:3668292-3682357 GCA_037177295.1 Kaempferia parviflora | reverse complement strand
CATCGGAGTACCAAAGCTGGTGACCTATTTCCTGACCCGGTCTCTAACGTCATTTGGAATCTATGCAATTGATTGCAGAGGCTAAGAGCGCAGATCACCACCCGTTCGAACAGTCCTCACTCAGTCAACCTTCAAACCACATCAATATCGTATGACCCAACATCAACCACTGATTTCAGATAGAATTACTTGGTAAATGAAATATAGGTCGGACCATCTACTCTTAGATTAATCTGATTATAAAATTTGAATACGTAAAAAAACATTTAAATTGGCTAATCTTGCAGATCATTCAACTTAGAATTTTTTTTCCCATGACAAAGCATGTGATCTTGGCATCTTCCAAATGGGCAAAAGCAAGACCGACAAGAGCACGCCCTGCGCCGTCACGTATTGGCTGCACCACGTGAACTGACCCAACTTCACGTGCGAGACAACTGCTTGATGGCGACCAACGAATTAAGCTCCCCGCTTAGTAATTATTATTATTATTATTATTATTATTATTATTATTATTATTATTATTATTATTATTACATAAAAAATAAGTGATTGTTGTTAATACTAAAAATCCCTTTTGAGTAATTCTCCTATTAATACTCTATAGTATTTCTCCCTTTCTCTGGGCATCTGCAGTGTGAGATATAGAGAACAAGAAGAGATTTTCTTTTTCTCTTCTCTTATATCAATGTTTTTTTGCTCCGTAGGTAGTTCAAGCTCAAGATGGTTTCAAATGGCTGCATTTGCACCTGCACCTAAAGAGGTATACGTATATGTCACTAATGGACGAACAAGCTCGAGATATATTTCTCATTCTCATTCTTTTAGGTGCAGTGGCCAATGCAACGGTTTGCATTCCATCTTCTCTGTTTTTTTTCTTCGGTTCTTTTATGTTCTCTATTTAGAAAAAAAAAAAAATCTTGTCATATTTAAATCTTCCATGCAAATATTTTTTAAAGAAAAAAAATCTTCTCATCCCCCTTTTCTCTTTCTCAGGAACTTGAGACCAGTTGTTTTTAACTGGTGTTTTTTGTTTTTTTTTCTTCTTCAGAATTTGTATATTGATTTTGCTGAATTAAAGCTTTTTTTATTGTCATTATGTTGTTTTTGTTTTCTGTTTCTGATATTAGTTATATTAGTTTTTTCTGTCTCTGGAACTTAAAACCAGTTGTTTTTAACTGGTTTTTTTGTTTTTTTTTTCTTCTTCAGAATTTGTATATTGATTTTGCTGAATTAAAGCCTTTTTTTATTGTCATCATATTGTTTTTGGCTTCTGTTTCTGATATTAGTCATATTAGTTGGGTTTTTTTTTGTTAAAATTAGTAGTTATCTGCTCATGTTTTAATTTATCGAGCTTTACTTTATTTCTCTTTATTTGGAAACTAGGCGATAAATGAGTCAAACCATGAGTAAATTTATTGTTCAAATTAATAAAAATTTATTTATGATCTTTCAACATATAAATAAATAAATAAACTTAAACTAAATGAATAAATTTAAATACATTTGTATTTAACTTTTAATATTTATGAATAAAATTTATATTCACCAACAAAATTTTTATCAAAATAGTAAATAAACAAACTCTTATATTAGCAAACTTAACCATCAATCAGTCAATCAAATAAATTTAAAAATAAAAAAATTTTAAACAATTAAATAAACTTAAATTAAGAACTGATATTTCACTTAATTCATTTTATACTCAATTTAATTTGACTCCATTATTTTATCAAATAAATTTAAATACTACAAAATTTAAAATTTGATTCGGCTGGACTTATTTGCAGTCTACTTTGCGGCCAAAAAAAAGGGTTTTCAAAAAACCAAATAATATCAAAATCCTTCTGGAATTTCAATCTATATATTTTAAAAGTTAAAAAATTATTACGTTATATAATTTGTTAGAAATCTATTATCCACGTGGAATTCCAACCAAACGACAGATGTAAACAAATTTACTGATTTGACATTCTACGACAGCATCACTACCACGTCACTAACTTGTATAAATATTTTTGACCTTAAACACTTATTTAATGAACCACATCTACAAAAGCAAATTACAAACAGCATAGAATTTTAACATCTTTTTCAATCCAATTTTGTTAACACAGATCTACACAATAAAATGGCTTGCTCGTACTGGTAAATAACAAAAGAACATGTCCACTGCACACAAATTGTTAAGGTTATTGAGTACCAGCAGCACTTCCTATATAACTCACAAAAGAACTATTGCATGAAGGGAGAAGAAATGAGGCACGATTACCTTACAATAACATGACTTGGGAAGAAGGAAATGCAAGTGTTGAACCCTAAGCGGCCATTCCAACTCATTAAAAAGGCTATGTTAGCAACCAACCCCAATTGGTTTCCCCAGATTATAGACTTATTTATATTTACTTCGTGAAGAAAATGACAACCGATGAGGTGCACCGAGACAACAATGAGGTTGTAAACTTTTGGAGTTAATGTTCATTCTTCACGCGTGATTTTAGAATTCCAGGTTTTGGAGAAGCTAATACTCTGGCCATGGAATTAGCCCTCGAAGATGGTGACGTATGATTCTGGCTCGCACTCATTAGGCTCGAACCATCACCTCCATTAGAGCAAGGTGTTAAAGAACCATCACTTTTCTCTCGTTTGCATAATCCCATCGCTTTAACTACGTACGAATCGTCATGTAGCTCAAAGGGAGTACTGCAGTTTAAAGTTACTACCAAGTCAGTGAAGGAGAGAATGGTGGATATGATCTAAATTTTGAAATGGGTCAAGGAGAACATTGCAGCGAGCAGCATCTCCAAATCAAACAGCTGGTTTGAATCATTTGATGATCATCTTTAATATTGCATTTTTTTACTTGAGAACACCAAGAATATAACAATGGGAAATCTAAGTTTTTACTGAGAAAGCAGGCTGTAAGATAATGTTCGGTATCATAGACGTCAAACAGAGATGAGAACATAAAAAAGTTACCTGTTGAAGTCAAAATGTACAAGCTGCATGTCTTCTGATATTTCTACCTCAACCATAGCATGTGGACGAGTCTGTTGGTCATCATTTAAAAGAAAATATTAGTTCATCATGTGGCTAAATTGCATTAGCAGTTCCTAAGAACTTTAGGCCTCCAGTTTAGGGTTTCATAAGCGACCAAATATGCATGCATGATCTAACATTAGATTTCATAAGCAACCAAATGTTACAAATGTAGTGTATTCTAGAAATTTAAACAAAACCCTTTTATATAAGAATTCAAAGTTCATAATTAAGCTTTGATATTGATGACTAACAAATTGAAAGGGTAGGAGAAGCATTACAAATTTATATCAGCAACTTGAGGAACCAAATTTGTCGCATCTATTATTACATGTCAATAAACTGCAGTAGACTAGTTTTGGTTAACAAATATAAGCAAGCATCTCAAATCCACACTTCAATAATGTCTAATTGTCATTTAAACATTTATCTGGAAGCAATTGGCCAATTCTTAAAGTGCAACTCCAATAGACAATAAAAATCTCAAACGCAGCAGCATAAAAGAAAATTTCAACCTTGTACCTGAGCCAAGATAAAGGGCAAAGCAACGCCACCAGATGGCAGATTTCCCGATCCATATAAATTATCATTCCTTTGCACCAATTTTTGGAGACCTACATACTGGTAAAAAATGGAGAAAAATAAATCATTACTAAGCTGACGAGATAAAGTTATAAACCAGTTGCAATATAGGCTAGCATTATGGAATTTTCTGATCATCTTTACAAAATGGATTAAGTTTCCTTTCACCATAACAGTGCATAAAAGGAAATTTCTTCTCACTATTGTTAATTCATGAAGCTACCATGCTCATAGTCAACCTTTGTATACTTAGCACTTTGAACTGGCTGACAAAGATTGAACAGAGATTGTTAAGGCTAAAATAAGTAAACAACTAGCCTAACACATTCACAATAAAGATTTGGTTGGCAATTGGCATTAAGACAATTCAGATGGTTTTTAATATGTGGTTTAGACACTGCTACTAAAATGACTTGGTGAAGATACTTTACTCAACAGGAACATTTTTTTTAAAATGATAGATTTATAATGCTTGTTTAGCCTTGTTAGCATTCTGGATAAGTTAATGATAGACAGCATAAAAAATTCTGAATTTTGTGAGGGGGTCCTCATACTAATGAATACTAGAAAACGGAAATGGACGTTATAAAAGAAAATCCTGGAGATAACAGGCATCGAGGTGGCTATATAACTACCATATAAAATATATACTCTTTTAAGAAACTAAAAAAGGATGACTAATTGGGAATGAATAAAGATAATTTGTCATGCACTCACCTTTTTTTAGTAAAAGACCATCCCCCAATTTGACAGAACAGACACTAGAAACTTACAAAGTACAATGGCTTTCATTGTTATTTTATCAGCTAACAACATTGCTTGAACCTAGAATTACTAGCACCTTTTATCCCTACTCGGATGAGTCATTGAGAGTCGGAATCTAAAGATATAGTTAGAAATAGCTGAGTACAGATAAAGAAATGACTATCAAATAAAAAAGTATAAGACCACCATTTGTAATTGGAAGTAGGTAAAAATATTAGCAACAAGTCATACTTGATCATGCAATTCTTGCAAATATGCAGTTTTCTTATCAATTCTACTCCTCAATCCAACTCGCTCTGCCTGTGACAAAATACATAATTACAAATCAGTAATTCAAGGTAACATGGTGCAAATAGTAGATTGGAGTGTAAGACAGGAACAAACCTTTAATTCTTCAATGTCATTTAGACTAGTTCGAGGTAAACCTTTCCAATGTATTTCCTTTTTATCCTTAGAGAGAATATCCATAGCCATGAGAACATTTAGTGCATCATATACCCTTCGCCGTATGTTCTTCTCATCATATTGTTGCTGCCTCAGAGATATATATAAGATAATGCACATTCCAAGATCAAACTAGTCAAAGAAAGTAAACAATACATAGAATCTTCAATAGCACAGGCAATTTGTCAGATACCTGATCATTAGATCCTGGATTATTGGGGGAATTTGCAAATTCAGTAACAAGTTCATCTGCAACCTGAAAAATGCATTTAAAGAAATATGAGGCTTCAACCAGTAAAGTCAGGCAAATACACTTCAAGCCAACAGAGAATTCTAAAAGTGAACTGGAATTTCATAACTGCAGTCAACTTAAGATTACTCAAACTATTCATCTAGCCCCTCTATGTTAGACATCCAACACATCAGACACCCTCATTGTTCACTTCTAAAAATCTTAGAAGCAACTGTGTGAAGCACAAAAGTGATAAGACAGTGGAAAGATAGTCAAGCAATTAGAAATTTGAGTCATTGAAAGTGAGCAGTTGGTAACAGAAACAGTATCATGGAAAACTTGACAACACCAATCTGTTGTGCCAAAATAAATGACACCAAAGGATTTTTTTTTTAAGACATCCTTATTAGGAGAAGCAGCAATAACTAAAACTGCATTCTTTAAGAAGGAAAGTTTAGCAATATAGTTCAATTTGGCAAATTTATAAAATGATCCATGGAACACAAAATCCAGCCTATGTCAAAATACCCCTAACCTGTCTAAAGGAATCTAGAAGTACTTGAAACATGAGATCAGCATTACTAGTTTCCGGTAACTGATAGGTACATTCATATCGATTGATGTCATAAGAGGAAAAGATTTAATAAAAAATATATATTAATGTGTACTTTACCAATCATATATTATTAAAATTTCAACAAAAGAAAAACATGCAAGTCCAAGGTAAAGCTAACCTCATTGTAAGTGGTTCGCCCCTTGCTTTCAACTTTCTCACATACTGAGCAGATAGACATGACAAGAAAACCAAAGAGCAAAAGTTCAAATAATTATTAAATATAGAAATAGGCAAATAAAATAGAGTAGTTAATCAGATAGTACAAGATAAACATGCTGGTTTAAATTTTCATAACAGCCAATTCAGAACATATTACAGCTAATATGGGAGAGAATTACCTTTCATGCTGAATTGTCGAAGTCCCCTTCCACTTTTATCACCTGCAACAGCTCGAGCACTCCTTTTTTTCTTTTTACCACTGCATAGAACACTCTCCATCAGTCCTACAAATAGTTCTTCTCCATAATTAGATTTGATCTACTGAATTTGCAAAATCCTCAGAAACTTTCCCATTGGAAATATTCGGCAGTAACTAAATAAATGGAAAATTATTTTATGCAAGTTGGATGGCAGAAGTTATCGAATTTTCAAGTAATTCAGTAGAACAATCGTATATGGAATCTCATTAGTGATGCATGTTTCTAAATGCCCATCTGTTCCAAGGAAACAGAAACCACATCATCACGCCCAATTATCCACACTCATTAGCACCAATTCTGGTGCGCTGTCACTGCAATTTACTTCTACGGGTTACCAAATTGTCCTTCAATGAATACAATTCGACTGTAAAACCCCAACCAAACCCCCTCACCTCACGGCTCCTTTGGGCGTCCCCGCGTCGTCCCCGTGGATGTCGAGGTGGTTCAAACTGACCAAGGTATTCTCGCTGGCGGGAGTCATCGCCAATATCTCACTCCGGCTGGAGGGCGAGCCGGCGCTGCCGCTAGTGGAGGCCGAGTGGCCGCCAGAGAAGGCCGGCGCGCCGAGAGAGAAGAGGCCGCCACCAGCGCCTCCGCCGGCCTTGGGGAAGCTCGTGGCGCCACTGCTTCCTCCCTCCATCTCCACGATCGCCGAACGAGGACAAGATCGCGCGAGCGGATCGAGGGAGGGGGAGCAAACCCTAACGTAGAAGGAGCGAGGAGAAAGAGGGAAGGGAAAGAAGCGTGCTTGTTTGTTTGCTTGTTTGTTGGGTCGTGGGCGGGTTGAAGGTTGCTTACGAAAAAGCCAAGTGGGGACGACACGACATGACACGTGGGAGCTTCTATCTGGCCAAACTACTATGCACGATGTCTGCGTTGGAGGAATGACCATTCTGATTGCACCATTTCTCTTATCAACGACTAGGATGAAGGATCATCGTAGCCCGGGCCAAGGATGCCAGCGGGAGAGTTCCTTATCGAACCGTTCACGATACAAATAAAATATCGTCGTGTCAACTAAAAAAATTGAATAGGATCATCGTAATAAATCTAAATCAATATGGCCCTAGTTAATTCCTATATGTAATGTACCGCGGAATTAATTTTCGTGGAATGTTGATTGCAGAGCGATGAGTAATTCTTACTTTCGGATTTACTATAACGATAGGTGGGGAAACTTTTGTAGAGTTTGGCCTAATATTTTTAAAATTAATTGGTTCGAGAAAAGTTAGATGGGTAGATTATAAAAAAAAATGAATAGGAACGTGAGGAACGGAGTGTGTTTTTTTATAATTAGTATGAGAGTCTAGTTTACTCAATTAATCCTACAATGATAGGTCCGGCTTTATAAAAATTTTCTATCTGTTATCGAAGTATATCGGGAAGTGCTTCCAATAAATAGTCCATTAAAATGGAGTTTTAAAAATAAGAAGGAATGCGTCAATACCTCCATTCACCCTACTTTTATCCTATTCTTCTATCCCTGCGACTCTTACATTAGAAAATGGAAGGGGGTCAACCCCTAGCCACTGGCTCCGTCGGTAATGAGCATCCTATTTGTATGAGCAAGTATCCCCTAGTCCATTGTTTGTGGACTAGGGGATGATCCACAATGGAATTGCTACAGGATCGCTGTCGCGATTCGGCCATAATTGGTTGCGATCCTTTCTTGGTGTCACCTTCCCATCTAGGTTGTAATTTGAGTCAAGGTAGGCAGTCAGAGGCCGCTCGGAGGTCCCCCGCCCGCTCGGCGCCCGACAGCCTAGCCACCCAACCACCTCCCACACCCTCCAGGCGGCCTCTGACCACCTACCCCGACCTAAATTACAACCTGAATGGTAAGATAAACCCATAGAGAAATCACATTCTATTACAGCTGAATCACGGTCTCGATCCAACCGTAATTCTATTATGAACTATCCTCTAATTCATAAAAAGTGGATCAAAAGATTTAATCTCTGCTTTATATATAGTGTGTGTGAAGGGTTCAAATTTTTATTCAAACACATATAATGTATATTATTCATTATATATTAAAAATAAAAAACACTATAAATTTTTTATATCGGATATTTCAAAAAAATAAAATTGTAAAAACAATAACATTGTTTGTTGTTTGTGAAAGATCAAGCTTTGAAAATATTGTAAAGGAGAGGTTCCTCTTGAATATATTGTTAGAGACGTAAAAAATTGAAGTGGATCTTAAAAAAATTAGGTTTATGTTAGATATGTTTAGATTTGGATCGGGTTCGGATTAGAAGGTATTTGTATTGAAAATTTTCGGATCGGATTAGGATTGGCTCAAATTTAGTGCTTAGTATATTTTTTAGATTAAATTAAATTTTATTTTTAAAATTAAAATACTTTTATATATATATTAATATCAATGTTATTATAATAAAGTATTGAGATAAAAATAAAGAATTATAGGGAAAATAGCTTTAAAAAACTCATTTTGAATCAGATTATTTGGGTTGAGTTCGGGTTGAGTTTAGGGATTTCAAGTTGTATTTGAATTCGGGCTGAATTCAGGTTGAAATAAAAAAAAAAAAAAAAATCAACTAGACCTAACCCAACCAAATTGACATCTCTAAAGCACTATATCTCCGAACTTGAGTAACCTCTTAGGTAAGTCCCCACATGAGGGACTGATGGCTAGTGCATAAGGTATTGTTACCAATGAGATCTGGGGCCAAATTCTGACGAAGTTAGGTGTCTGCCCTCCCTTATGCACTAGTCACTGTCTGGGCTAGTAACCCCGTGATTTACTTCATTTGTGTTGACCCTGAGACGGATTGACGAATGCACTAAGATAAGGGGTTTCACCGTCCTGAAGTATGCCCTCCAAATTGGGTGTCGTACTGTATTTATCTATCTATATTTCACTATAGAGATAATATTAGACTGTTTAGGATGAATAAATCACCTTTTGCTGGATCAAGTAAACCGTAGTACAATTAATAATCGAATGGCAGACTTTACCATGGGACAGGACCGATAATACTACCTTTTGCTGAATTAATACCTCCAATACACCTTTTGCTGGACTGTAACATTAAGCGGGCCATCATCGCAGCCAACAGAGTAACACTCTTGATAGGCATATGATCGGTCACCCTCCAAGCAGATAAATATCACCACTTCTCATCCATGTCAGCGAAGGCCAAGTATTTAACGAAAATGTTAGAATCCAATAAAATACCGAGGAAAAAACAACAGAATAGCACAATAGACCGTTAATATGATCATAATCTATCACGACTATAAAGTCTTAAAATTTAAAAAAGTGCTTTCGAGTTCAAAATTAATAATTAGCAACCAGCATTCAGAGCGAACAACAAAGAGGTGCCCATCAAATCAGCATGTAGCTGAACAACATTCACTATTTGAACACACATAAATCTGCAGGCATCAGCTCTCAGAGTTAGTTGCTCGATGACGGCTTCTCATTTCCGCACCCTTTCCGGTTACACACAGTGCGGAAGGGGTAGTTGACATTGTTGCATTTCTCACAAGTCCAGCTACCCTCAGGGACATCAGATTGTTCCTTGCCACTGCCACGGTTAGGAGCCTAAAATACAGCCAGTACGAATTCATGATAGTTAAGTTATATAATAGAACCAAAACAAGAAAATAACACCAATTTAAGTTGTATAATACCAGAGCAGGTCTAGGAGCTCCACATTTCTTCATGTTACAGGTTGTTCTGAATGCGAAGTTAACATTTTCACATTTAGGGCATACCCAATCGCCCTCTGATAACCCATCAGGGCCTACAGATTCAAATAATATCAAACATAACCAGTGTCAAATTAAGAAGAAATAGGCATTATATCATCTAGTTCTAAAAGATAGAACTACGGCAAAAAGATCTACAAATAGGTGTTAGAATGAAAATTCAAGTGATATGAAGCGCACACAAAGCAGCTCTACATTCAAGTAGTGTCAACAGCTAGGGCTTTCCAGGAGTGGAGAAGAAAGATGTATCAATGAAGAGAATCTAATATGCTAGATGAATATGGGTTTCAGGGCAACTTACATAAAATTAGACTGACTTAAACACAATAGTGGAGAATGTTGTTAAAACAAAGGAAACAACACGGCAACATACATAATAGAAAAAGAAAGTAAAATAACCTCCACGGCGTTTCCTTGAAGCACTATTATCTAATTGCTCTGCACTTGTTGGACCTGAAAGCTGCAGGAGTAAAACAAACAATAACATTAAGGTTATGCAATAGCCCTAAAATGATGGGGTGAATAAACTAAGGATTACCGGCATTGGGAAACCCCGATAACCATAACCATATCTGTTCATCATTGGATCAGGTCCACCATATCTATCCATGACAGGGCCAAGTCCATAGCCATACACTACAAAACACAAATGCAAAGACATAATATTTAAAATTCATCTAACAAATATATATACAAGCAGGGAAAATCCATAGGCCAATATATGACAAACAAATAAGCAATGCAAATACAACCAACAACAAAAAACCCACGAGACAAGCAAATCTCTTAAACATCACTTAATGGAAAAAATGCAATGTGCACAAAAGATAAAGGTTGACTGCAAGAACATAGCCAAATAGAGATCAATCGATGACGAACCTCCAATTGGCCCTCCCATTGACCCAGATGGACCATATGGAGACATAAGGCCATATAGACCAGCAGCACCTGTCGGTGGCCCATAGTCATAGCGCAACCCATGAGGTGGAAGGGGGGAACCAAATCCACCAGGAATTCCAAGTGGCAGAGGAGGTGGACCCACCACTCCACCATAATAACTAGGCAACTGACGATCAAAACCACCAGGGTAAGGAGTGGCTCCAGGTCTCTGCAGTTGAGTAGAAAAAGCTAATATTACATAAATTATCTTATTCCCAATAGAGAAAACAAACAACTGCAAACATGACACAGATCAAATTAAATTGGAGATTCGAGGCAAACCCTCAGTACCAGCATCAATAATAACTCATTAGACAGTAGGTGTGCAACAACTTGGATACAAGGGAAAAGAGAGTAAGTGTAAAAAACATGTATATAAATAATGAAGCTGACTATGTAATTTAGTGGTCCTTTCCCTCATCTTCTATCCAAATAACCAGACCATAGAAATTCCATTATAAAACAAACTAAATATAAAAGAAGATGGTCTGACTCTTACTAAATCACTTCAAATAAAAATGAATAAAAAACACAAATTTCTTTTGTATCATTTTACACCATTAACAATTTCAATTGGATATAATTAATAAAAATGAAAAATGTTCATTGATAATTCAATTAAACCCAAACCAAACTGACAATCCCAAACCAATCTTCAGCTCAATTACAAAAGGTTTCCGTGCTTATTTGGTTCAGCTTCTCAAAATACAAATTGATTGCCATCAGTTATTCAATAACCAAAAAAAGAAAGAAAGAAAAAAGACAACTGTTTGGCAATTGGAAGATGATGTACAGTTTGATTTACTGGGGTAGTAACTTCACATAATAAAAATCGTAGTTAAATCCTGGCAGTCTCAAATATGGTGAAGAGAACAAAACGCACAGACCTCTCAAATCAATAAAGTGTACAAGTCCTTACAATGGTTATTTTAATCTGCTAAACTTAGTTGGCACAGGAGTCTATAACTACTTTGGTGCTTGTTCACATATCATATGAAATTACATCACAAACAACAGTAAAATAAACAATAATGAACACAGCTAAAACTAAACATGCATTCAGATAATTGAAGAAAAAAATGTAAAACTTACTGGACTGGGACTGGCAGATGGACGAGCAGTTCCACAACTTCCACGATTACATACTGTTCTAAAACTGAAGTTCACATTTCCACATTTAGGGCATGTCCAATCTCCATCACGCCTAAAACCTTAACATGAAAATAATATGCAATAACAGTATAAAAATTTTTATAGTGTCTAATGAACATAAGGAACATTTTAAAACATCATTATTAAATGGAAGGAAGGGCGTCTTAAAATTCTCCGGCTAGTTCAATGAACAAACCCAGTCTGCACTTAGAACAATGAAAGGACATTAATGACAACATAAGCAATACCATAGAACCTCTACTTCGGCCTGACTTCATTAGACAACCAACCAGACTTTTATGTGACCAACCCTAACTTCAGAGAACAACTTTGAGTATATAGATAGTTACCTGAGTACCAAACGCTGAAAGATTTTACACGTAGAACAATGTGAAACATTCAAAAAACTTCCAGAGAACATAAAGTAAACAGGGATGTGAATACACTAATCAAAAGCAAAAACAACAACAACACAGCAGCATGAACGCCACGAAACAAACCACCACGTGAAGAGGCATACACCAATTGGAAGGGAGAGGAAACAACAGGAAGTAAAAGAAAGTCTTAGAACGACTTCCTTAATTATAAACCCTACCCTCACTGCGCGACCTTTTGGACCCTAAGCCACGATCGTCAACCTAAACAAACAAACACCAGAAAGAACCAAACGTCACCACATCGAGAAAATCCCTGAACCAGAGCAAGATTACAGCAGAATAAAGAACTGAACCGAAACCCTAGATCTCGATCTCGACTGGCCAGATCAGAACCCCAAGCGGCGTGGCAGGAACTGAAGAGGAGACGGGAGAAGGTAAAAGATAGATCACCTTAGCGGAGGCCATGAGAAAGGAAAGGGAGGGCGGATGTCGTCCGACGTTGAGAGAGGAGGAGCCGCCTCGAACCGGCAGCGATTCTCGAAGCAGCCACAGGTTTGCTCGCGAAAGCAGGATCTCCTCCTTTTATAGTGACTTGATGGGCTTCAATCGGCTTGCATGGTAGATATTCACAAGGGCCGTATTCTACCGCCCCGCCCGGCCCGGTTCTGACTGTTTTTGGAGGGGGAGGGGGGATAATAAATAAAATTAAAATTGAAAACAAAAAAAAAAATTGAAGAAAAATGAAAAAAAAACATTAAAAAATTATAATAGATAATTAATTGAGAAAATTTTTAAAAATAATAAAATTTTAATTTTAAAAATATATAATCATAACTTATAAACCAAACAGCAGTATTGAAATAGTTAAACTCATTCTCATTCCAATGTACTATCAAACATATTCTCGTTCTCATTTTGACATCTCAACTAAACGCCACCTTAAATAGCTAACTTATCATAATTCCAATGTGCTGGAATTGCTATTTATCTTTTAATTAAATTCGATTTCAACTATAATTGCTCAACAGTTAAATAGCAATTCAACAAATGCCCCCATAGTAAGAGCTGAAATGATAAGTGAAGAGTTATTTATCACCTAATGTGTTGGGGTTAAATCTTAGGATTGGTAAGTGTAAATCTTTACACCCTGTGTAAAAGAGGAGGTCCTGAACCTCCTTGCACTGATCGCTCCTTCTTCTCCTCCCTAGACACTTCGATCTCCGTCGCTCTTTTCCTCTTTTGCACGATGAAAGAACCGGAGGAGGTGGGGGAAGAAAGGGACTCGCCGATTGACCGGTGGAGAGGTTGATCTAATTAGGGAAGTTGAGGATTGTCTTATGACTATATCTAAAAGGCGGCATGGTCATACGCCCGCACAAGGTCCATGGGGATGTCGAATGTCCCAAGCCAGACGCGGGATCCACGGTGATTGGGATCGCGGATCTCCACTGCAAACTTACCCCATGGTTGCTGGCGGACACCGCGGAACGTCGGTCCCACGGGGATGCAATCTTGCTCCGCGGGGCTGTCCATCTGTTAGACATTGAAGAGACAAAGGGGTGCCTCTTCTCCATCGTCTTCCTCGTTAAAGCATACATTAAGGAGACGAAGGGGTGCCCCTTCCCCTTCGTCATCCTCAAACCTCCTATATAAGGAGCATCCAAGTTCCATAATCATCAAGAGTGAGAATGAATCTACAACAATTGTTGTAGTGAGGGATTTAACTTGTGGAAATTTCCGAGATGGTTCCGTTGCGGTGATC
>JBAMIE010000041.1:3493884-3506028 GCA_037177295.1 Kaempferia parviflora | reverse complement strand
CATTGCTCTCAATATATTTAGTTAAATTGATGTTTGATAACATTTTTATAATCAGGAGAACTAAAGTAACATATAGGAATTAGTTTCATGTCATTCCAAAGTATCTATGTCCATTAGTCGATTTCGGCCAAAATCAATTGATGGATTTTTTGAACACAAAAAGAAATTGATTTGACTAGGAACAAAAATTAGTTGACTGATTTTTTTCGAGTCGAATCGATTTGAGAACAAGGATAAAATGGAAAGTAAGTACGTGATTTAGTAATTTTGAAACTAGAATGTGTGATTTGAGTATTTCAGAAATTAGGTTTGGTAAAAAGTGTTGGTCTCGGACTCTCGGTGCGACCGACAAGATGGGGATGAATTGCCTACAAACAAAGTTAGAAAATCTCGAGCTAGTTTTTAGTAGGGATGCAATATTAGTTCAACACAACAACTATTAAAAACATAAAAGAAAAGACTCAGGAATTACTTGGTTACAACCTAAATGGTTGTTAATCCAAGACGGATGAATGCTTACTAAAAATCTCCTTCATTATAGGTGGAAAAGTCTCTTATAGACACTTAAACCTCAGAAAGATACTAAGAAATGAATACAAAAGTTATGTACAAGTTGTATTTTAATTCTTAGCTCCAAGGGGCTTTAAAGCCTCCTGAGGATAATTTTTCATCGCCTGTAGGCGCCTCCAGGTGGATAAAGTTTTATCTCTTGGATAAAACTTTATTCTCCTACAACGGGCGCTAACAAGTGCTTTGGATGAACCTTAAGCACGCCTGAAGGCAGCTTTCCCTGTGTTTTCTGAGCACCAGAATGTGCCTTCCACACTTAGGTTCAAGGGCACCTCCCAATTCGTTGGAAGCCCCTTTCACAGGGCAAATCAGCCTCCAGCTGATCTTCTTCGCGTGGGTGATGCTCCGGTTATCTGGGGTTGAGCTCACCTGAACTCAACTCCGACCTTCTCTTCAAGTAAGCTTCCGTTCCGACTTCTCGTCCCTCGAACCGTCGCACATGTCCTTCTCATCTGTAGGTGTACTCTTCCACATCTTCTCATCTTTCGAACGCACCGAGTCTGTTGACTTGATTCTTGTGTTGTCCTTTTCGTCTGTCGTATATTTTGCTCGACTTCTTATATTTCTAAGCTCTTGCACACTTAGACACAAGAATCAAAAATAATATGACCTAATTTAACTTAGTAATCACCTCAAAACTACCTCATAGTACTCACAAAAAGTTAAAAAAAATAATAACCTTTCAAGATTTTTTAATAAAAAATATATTTAAAATGCCTTGAAATTTTTGCCAAAAGAATATTCAAAGGAAAGAAAGAAGAAAAAAAAGGCAGCATTAAAAAGTTAAAAGAAAAGCATGTAACAATAATAAACCCATCATTCCTCTTCTATTTCCTTCCTATATATTGACTCAGAAAGTGTGTATACCCAACACAAAAACCATGCAATAGGACATGAATATGGGGCCCAGTGATCGAAACCTGGGGTGTTTCAGCTGCAGGGAATATGGTTCCTTATTCTTAGCTTTCAGATGGTTTTAGTCTTGTAGATTTCATTGAGAACGCAATTCATCACACAGTGGGAGTCGGGTTCGCTAACCGATCCGCCATGGGCGATGCAGAACCAACCGGACACGGGGAGGAACTCCGCCGCCTCCTCGCCTCCCTCTCTGCCGCCGCGGAAGACGTCCAATCCTTCCGCGGCCGCTGGTCTTCCGTCTCCGTCACCGTTGCCCGCCTCTCCGCTGCCCTAGACGACCTCGATCGTCTCAAGTCTTTCCCCCTCGTCGCCGAACTCCTCGGCTCCCTTCTCCAAGCTGCATCCTCCGCCCTTGACCTCGCCGTTCTCTGCCGCACCCCTGACCCTCCCGCCGCTCGGCTCCACACCCAGAGCGACATTGCCGCCGCCTCCGCGGCCCTTCAGCAGCTCGCCGCAGACGCCGATGTTCTCCGCCGTAGCCACGCTCTTTTTGACCAGCCGGAGGAAGGGAGTCGACACCGAGAGCCTGTGCGGGAGGAGGCCCGGAGCCTCGTGACCCGGCTTCAGATCGGGAGCCCCGAGTCGAGGATCGCCGCGCTGGATTCTCTTCTCGACCTCCTCCGCGACGACGACAAGAACGTCGTGGTGACCGCCGCACAGGGCGCGATGCCGGCGCTAGTCCGCCTCCTCGACGCCGTCTCCGTCGCCGCGTCCTGCCACGAGGCGAGGGAGAAGGCCGCGGCGGCGATCGCGAGGATCTCCGCCGTGCCAAGCTGCCACCACCTCCTGACCGCGGAGGGCCTGCCCCTTCTCCACCACCTCGCCCGCGTCCTCGAGTCGGACGGTGGCGTCGCCAAGGAGAAGGCTTGCATCGCCCTGCAAACCCTAACCCAGACCAGGGACAATGCCCTCATCATCGGGTCCCGCGGCGGAATCGCCGCACTCCTAGAGATCTGCCGCGGTGGAACTCCCTCCTCCGCCCAGGCAGCCGCCGCCGCGGTGCTGAAGAACCTCGCCGCGGCGCAAGAACTCCGGCCAAAATTCGCCGAAGAGAACGGAATCCCGGTCCTCGTCGGAGTTTTAGCGTCCGGAACACCTCTTGCCCGAGAGAACGCCCTCAGCTGCCTCTGCAATCTATCTTCTAGTGAAGAGTCCCAAAGCATAAAAGTATCCATCTTCAAAGAAGGGGCTTTGGAATGCCTGAAGAACTACTGGGAAGCAGTTGAACTAGGAGAGCATCGAAATCTTGAGCTAGGAATTCGCTTAGTAAGAAACTTGGCAGGCTTCAGGTACATAGCAGAGGCCATCGCCGCAGCCGGCTTCCTTCTCCGAATCACCAACGCACTGGAGAGCTCCAGGCCAGGGGCAAGAACAGAGGCAGCCATGGCAGTAGCTGAATTATCTTCAGTTTTCGGGAGGACGAGGAAGGAGTTTGAGGGCGCAGTCACTCCCCTGGTGCGAATGCTGGAAGCAAAAGCTGTGGAGGAAAAGGAAGTTGCTGCAAAGGTTGTGGCTTCTCTGATGTCATTCCCTGTGTATCAGAGATTGTTGAGGAAGGAGGAGAAGGGAATAGTAAACATTGTTCAGCTCCTCGATCATTCAGTTCTTGTCGATAAGAAGTTCCCAATTTCAATACTGGTGTCGATTTCAAAGTCAAGAAAGTGTAGGAAGCAGATGGTGGCAGCCGGAGCCTGCGGGTACTTGCAGAAACTTGCGATCATGGAGGTGGATCGGGCAAAGAAGTTGCTTGACGACTTGGGAAGAGGAAAGATACTGGGAGTATTTCCAAGAACATGACTGTCAAGTATGGACATCGAGCTTGAGGATACTCCATCATGTGTATAACAATAACACTGCCTCAGCAAATTGTTATCTGATGCCTCTTGAATCTTTCTGAAGATGATATTGTACTAATCACATGTGTGTAGGCTTAAGATTGTTGAGTCATTCGAGCACAATTTCTGGTTGCTTTGAAAGTTATCAAAAACTACTTTTGCCTTGGGAGTAGGTAGGGCTCTTAGTCTAGAAGTTATATAATTCTTAACCACATAGCTTTTTAATCATTGATTAATGGGGGGTCAATGTAGTTTAATCTCATCAGTGATGCAATGCTGATTGCATGAACAGTTCATGGCTCTTTAAAGATTTCCTGGGTCCTATGGACTATGGTTGACTGACTTTTTTGAAATAATCTTTCATTTATTTGTTGGTCGGACCATCTGGAGTAGATCAGCCTTAACTAGACTGTAGAAAGGCAAGAGGATATTTGGTATATGATGAGCCTTGAACTAACCTCAGCTTGGTAGGCCGCCGCTTCTGCTTCTCGCAGCTGCACGGCTCACACGCCTCTAGACTCTCGCCTCAGCTACGAGTTATAACCGTGCACGGCTCACACGCTGTCTCAGACTCTCGTCACAATGATGAGTTATAAGCGTGTATGACGCACGTGCCTCCAGACTTTCGTCTCAGCTGTGAGATATAAGTGTTCACAACTCATGCGCCCAACGACCATCCGGTTGGCTGTCCTAGATTCTCATCCTAGCGATGAGTTATAAGCGTGCATGGCTCACGCACCTCCAAACACTCGTCCAGCTGTGAATTATAAGCGTGCATGGATCACGCACCCAATGACCATCCGATCGGCTGTCTTACACTCTCATTTCAATGATGAGTTATAAGCATGCATGGCTCACGTGCCCCAACGACCATCCAATCAACTATCTCAAACTCTCATCCCAGCGATGAGTTATAAGCATGCATGGCTCAAGCGCATCCAGACTCTAGCCCAGCTGCAAGTTATAAGCGTGTATAACTCACGCACCTAATGACCATCCGATCGGCTGTCCTACACTCTCATCCCAGCGATGAGTTATAAGCGTGCATGACTCATGTGCCTCCAGACTCTCATCTCGACGATGAGTTATAAGCATACATGGCTCACATGCCCCAACGACCATCCAATCAGCTGTCCCAAACTCTCATCCCAGCGATGAGTTATAAGTATGCATGACTTACACACCCCAATGACCATCTGGCTCACACACTTTTTTTATTCAAAATATCATGTCATATCAAGAAGAAGAGAACCACATTAGGAGGGGGGCCAAACCTAACCTTCTAACACAATTTTACAAAGACTTAAACTGATTTACAAGAAATTCTAACGTAAGGTAACCCAATTCGTTCAACTTTACAAATACAAAAGGAATTCTATTAACTTTACAAATACCAAAAAAAGAATTTTATCAACTTCCGTATTAAGCAAAACTCCATCCACAGGAAAATTAAAAACTTGATTAGCAACATAATCCACCGCCGCATTCGGCTTTCTATAAACATGTGACAAAAGAACATAATACTTCTGAACTATGTCTCTGATTTGTAGAACCAAATTTTAAAATTCCGAAGACAAAAAGGAATTCTAAATAATCCTCAAAGCCACCAAAGAATCTGATTCAAGCCATATGGGAAAAAATGGTTGGCCACACATAACTCCAAGCATTTTAGTATTGCCACCAATTCTGCCCTAACATTCGAATCCACTCTAATCGTTCCATGTTTAGCCATAACAACATTGCCACCATGATCTCGAATAATAACTTCATAGGAAGATAGGCCCGGAATCCCCTTTGAACAACCATCTGTATTTATCTTATACCCTCCAAAATCTAGCTTTCTCCAACGCACCACTGAAATGGTATTTAGAATTTTAACTCTCACGCGCTTCCAGACTCTTATCTCAATGATGAGTTATAAGCATGCATAATTCATGAATCCAATGACCATCCAGTCAGTTGTTCTAGACTCTCATCCCAACAATGAGTTATAAGCGTGCATGACTCACGCGCCTCCAAACTCTTGTCCAGCTATGAGTTATAAGCATGCAGCTCACATGTCCAACAACCATCTGGTCGGCTATCCTAGACACTCATCTCAACTATAAGTTATAATCTTTCATGGCTCATGTGCTTCCAAACTCTCATCTCAACCATAAGTTATAAACGTGCATCGCTCACACGCCCAATGAACATTTGATCGGCTGTCTCAGAATCTAATCCTAGCTATGCGTTATAGCGTGTATGGTGCACTTGCCTCCAGACTCTCGTCCAACTGTGAGTTATAAGCATTCATGACTCAAGGGCCCAACGATCATCCTGTCAGTTGTCCTAGACTCTCATCCCATCCATGAGTTATAAGCGTACATGACTCACCCGCCTCCAGGCTCTCGCCTAGCTGCGAGTTATAAGCGTGGATGGCTCACGTACCCAACGACCATCCGGTCAGTTGTCCTAGACTCTCATCCCAGCGATGATTTATAGGCATGCATGACTCACGCGCCCTCCATACTCTAGCCTTAGCTGCGAGTTGTAAGCATGCACGGCTCACGCGGCCAACCAACATTCGGTCGACTGTCCCAGACTCTTATCCCAGCGATGAGTTATAAATGGTCGACTGTCCCAATCTCACAAGGATTAAAAAATAACAGAAAATAAATGCATCAAATAAAACTAATCATTGGAAGAAACATTTTGTCAAACAACTTGGAAGCATGATTCAAATTAAACTAAGTGCACACATCTAAAGCATGTGAGATTAAGCATGTAAGGAACCATAGAGAAATTTAAAAAAAAAAAAACATAAACCTATCTAACCTAATAACATCCAGATGAAGAATAAACATCACTAATATCTAATTAAACTAAAACATTGCTGAAATAAAATGAATTGAAGTTCATTGACACAAATAAAGGTAGTAAGGATGTAAGAGGCAATTCATTGAATACATAGTGAGCATCAAGTAATTTAACCTAATGCACACAATTTTAAATAAGGGAAGATAACTTCATTACAATTTAACAATAAACAAGACACACAACACAAAAGAAATAAAAAAACACATCACAAAGGGTCTTTTTTACATGCTTCGAACCAAGACCAGACGAAAAAGAACAAGCAGCAGCCCCAAAAAACTAACCTTTAAAGCTCAAACAAGAAAATCCTGCACCGAGAAACCCCTAACTGTGTCAAAGCCTCCATGTACTTTTCATGGACTTGAGGGGGAGGGGGGCACTTGGCCTGACCAAAAAGGGCAAGGAAGCAGCAGAAACTGATGAGAACCGGAACAAAAATACATCTTTTCTCCGTCAATAGGCAGTCCGCCGATGCCAAACAAAAAACGCACCGGCTCGAGTCCAAAGCGGCCACCTCTTTGACGACAAGGTAGTGGATAACTTGAACTCGCACACCCGGACTCCGAAACTTCCCGAAATGGCTGCGAGTCAAAGCCCTAGAGAGGGAGTCTCGCGAGGAAAAAAAAAGAAATCAAAGTGAAAAAAGAAAACGCAAGTTG
Source organism: Kaempferia parviflora (assembly GCA_037177295.1). NCBI lineage: Eukaryota > Viridiplantae > Streptophyta > Magnoliopsida > Zingiberales > Zingiberaceae > Kaempferia > Kaempferia parviflora. Next base: position 3,499,190 of record JBAMIE010000041.1, on the reverse strand, counting down.
TCAAATAATTTGTCCCAAGTTACAAACTGGGGAAGAGTGTGATGGGAGACTGGCAGAGGATAGGAACCCACTCGATGGTGGACATGTGAGCACGGATCGGGTTGCGGAGTCGATGACGACTGACGAGGATTGCTGTCGTGCTGCCATGTTGTGTCTTCCAATGGTGGTAGTTAATTTTTGCCAACAGAGAGGACGGGAACACTGCTGAGGTCGAGGAGAAAGGCAACGACGGAGGAAGGGATTAGGTTTAGGGGAAGAATTGAAGTGTTAAAAAAATTTTACTAAGTATACGTGGGAAAAATTAATTGATTTTTATTAATTAACATCGATTTTAACAGTATTTTTTACTAAATGGTTTCGTAGATTAGTCAAAGAGGCGCTCATAGACACCGGATTTTAAAAAGCGTTGATAAATTGGTGTCTATTATCGAAAAAGGGCGCTCATATACATCGGCTAAAAAAACTAGTGTATATGAGCGAAAATATCCGCTCATAGACAACAGTTTCTGAAAAAATCGGTTTAAAATACTCAAAGACACCGAAAATTACTTAAAACCACTGTTATTCCACTAGTGTCTATGAGTGTTTTTCTTGTAGTGAGACGACAAAAGAGGGCTTCGCTCAAGGGAGGGCGCTGGTGAGGGAGCTTGCAGTGAGGACTGAGGAGTCGAGTAGATGAATCGGCAATGAGAAAGGGACAGAGGGTAGGGCAGCGAGGAAGGCAAAAGCTTCGACCAGAAAAAAATAGAAAGGAAAAAAATCTAAATCTTTTTATAATATTTTAAAATAATTTAAGAAGGGCCCCACCCAAAGTGGGGCCTTGGGCAGTTGCCCTACCTGCCCACCTCAAGGGCCGCCCCTGATCATGGGAAACAAACCACCCGAGAAAACATCGAAGCACAGCCAGAGGTGGGACGAATCTGTTTCAAGGAAATTGCATCCATCGTAGCCCTCAGAATCATCGGCCGCTCTGCCACTCTGCCACTTTGCACTCAGCCAGCAAAAATCAGCCGCGTTGGCAGCATGAGATTATCTTTTCAGATCATCTTGAATTTGATTTAGTGTAATTTTAATTCAGCTAATTTTTCAAAATCTTTGGTAGATTATCGAAAAAAGACACATCTGTCCAAGAAAGTCAAGATTGAATCAAACCCCAACAACTAGGGCTGTGCAAAAAAACCGAGAAACTGAAAATCGGACCAGAACCGGTAATTTACTGGTTCCGGTTTAACGGTTAACCGGTTATAACCGGTTCCGGTTAACCGGTTTTTAATGGTTTGTCGGTCGGTTTCCGGCCCAAGAAATTTTATAGCGGTTTAACCGGTAAACCGGTTAAGCGGGTTTATCGATTTACCGGTTTAACCTGTAAACCGGTAAACCGGTCCTATGATATCATGATTCATCACTCATCAGTGCATATAGTGGTGCTTATCAACCAGACAACCATTTGATTGATACTATAAAATGGAATATTAACAACATACACACAGGAGAAATTAATTGTTCGAACAAATGACAACATACTGCATGCAATATTAACAGATTAACAAGGCAAGTGCAGACAATATAAGTTATGACCATAAATGGTTTAACTTGCAGCAGAGAAATGTTCAAATGCCACTTGAAATTTGAAAAATATTGTAAGTTGCATGATAAAGTTGCACTATACTGGTTTCACCAAAACTACATGAACAAACTCACATGATTGTGAATGGCGGTACATGATGTAAACAACTCAAAACACGATCAAGATTTTTTTTTTTTTGTTCTTTTTTTTTTGTATAGATTTCATGACACACAAAAACCATCCAATTTGCATGCAACTGGCTCAAAAATCAACTATTAATAGATCATGCTTCTCACGGCTCAAAAATCAGCAGGCAGCCGCTAGGAAATTTGTTAATAGAGATACCTGAAATAACAGAGCAATGAGCATGAGTTAATTTCAGAGAGGGATGACAAATTTGAATCCAAGTAAAACCAGAAAGTTCCAAACTTCACCTTTTCACTAACTGACAGCAAGCTCAAGATCATCATTTGAATTTGATCTACAAATGTAGAGAAAATTAACTAGCATAAATACTTAGAAACGATGTCAAGAACATATGCATCTATGTAAATATATACGCAAGATATAAACTTCCAATTACATTACACTAATCAAATGTAACAGCAATCTTCATCTTCCAAATAACCATTAACCATCATAACTAAAATTTATCCATTCAAAAATATCTTTAAAATACAGCAACACATGTTACACATCAAACATTATCTCTTTGTCTAACACATTCAAGATTTCATAGGATTGCAATTTGAACTCTTCACTCTTCAGTCTTTAACTCTTCAACTTCGAAACCTAAAGTTCAAAAATGTGTTGAAAACAAAGATTACAAAGAATGCTAATTTTTAGATATAAAATAAAAAAATTGAGAATATATTTTAAAATTTTCATAAAGTATAAAACTTGTCGTTCACTTGATTCGCTTCTCAATTCTGCATAATGATCTTGGCAAAGAGAATCCGCTACAAATTATCGAGGAAAGTACAATCCTTTTCTGATGGGTTCAATTCTACAATAAGAAATATATGTTAATACTTTATTTCATATAAATCAAACATTACAAAAACTAAAATAGTAACATAATACCTGCTTAAAATTTTTGTAACTCTAATAAATTCTCCTTAATTGTCATTGGAGACCCAGTAGCCCAAAACCAATCTTGAGCACAAATCAACGCTTGCACGATTCTAGGAGTTAAAGAATTCCTAAAAAAAATCTAATACACTACCTCCAGTGCTAAATGTTGATTCTAAGGTACCGTAGAAATTGGTATTGCAAGCAAATCACGAGCCATCTCAGAAAGTATAGGAAATCGAAATCTTACCTTGTTACTCCACCAAGATAAGATATCAAACCCTTTTGTATATGGATGGTCTTGCTCAGCCAAATACCTTTGCAATTCTGAAGTTGATTCAGTTACAACATTGGCTTTCAATTTTTGATACTGCATTTCCAATTGATGTCTAACATTTTCTCTATTTCTTGCACAAACATAAGTTTATGTTGCATCTAAAACAGGAACATCTCGTGAACTTGAAGAAATAGAAGCTGGTGATGAAGTTACAGTAGAATCTCCTAACCCATACAATCTCTTGTAATCATCATACATCTCCTCCCTGGCTCGTTTTACACTATCAAATAAGGTTCCACCTATATCCTTCTCATACATATTTGTAAGTATGGAAGAAAGGTTTCCCAACTTTCGTCTCGGATCCATAACAGTAGTCATAAAAACAACTTTGTTCATCTTTGATACATCCCCCAATACTTATCAAATTTCTCACCCATAGAATATGTCATTGCACTTGTGTTAAGATCTTGACTCTTCTTCAACTCTTTTATCAAACCATCAATTTCACTAATATGAGACACAAAATCACTTGAAGTGACATACTTGCTAGCAAAAACATCATTAGTGACATGATAAAAATATTCCAAATAATCACACAAGTTCTTTGCAATATCCCAATCCTCACTAGAAGGCACATTATGATCATCTTCTTTTAGAGCTACTACCATATCACTTATAATGCATATTTTGATGAATTATTTTGGCTCTTTTATTTAGCATTTTTATCCTCTCATATGCTTAAACTCTTCTTTATATTATATTTTATGAGTAGGATCATTTTTGGACTTAGTTACAAATTTCCTATAATTGTGGAGTTAAATCTAATATTTTGAATGTGATTTTGTAGGAAATCCAAAGAGTCATGGATTAGGGTTGAATCGGATCGAATCTGGCTTGATTTAAAGGTCTAATGAAGGAGATCAAATAGAATTAATATGGATTGTTGATCCAGATCTAGAGAGATCTTGTTCCTTCACTCAGATCCAGTCATCCAACCATTTATTTAGATCTGAAGCAAATCTGACCGTTGATTGAGATCAAACATTCAAGAGAGCTTCAAAGCCTTCAATTCAATTTCAAGAGAGTCCAATTTGAAGCCCAATAAGAGAACTCAATCTATTAGCCTCCTATTTAAACCTCAAGTAATCTGAGCCACTCATCTCAAGATTCAATGGTTAGATCTTCATCATCAGAATTAAATGGCCAGATCTTCATCACTTAAATCCAATGGATAAATCTTCATCACTTAAAGTCAATGGCCAAGATCAATCTTTCATCAAATTGGACGGCTCAGAGATACAGATCCCCTTTATTACTTGAAGTCAATGGCTGAGATTAACCCTTCACCACATCCAACGGCTGAGATTAATCCCCACTTATCCTCTCTCCTTCTTTCTCTCACGCGGAAACACATGAACAGAGGCTGGGGGGCACGACTCTTCTTCACGCGGACGCCACATCTCCTTTTCTCCCTCACCTCCGGCCGGTGGCAGCACTTCTTCTAGCTGTCAGTCGGACATTATCTCATCTTCCTCTCTTTCTCGATCATCTCCAAGACTAGCGGCGCGGTGAGTTGGCGGCAGTGCAAGCAATGGCAGAAATAGTGGATTCCGATCATCTTCACCTCGCCGAAGTATTCTCCGGCGGTTTCCTCCTTGTTCCGACGTTCTTCCAAATGTCTTGCTTTGTGTGGTCACAAGGCAGAGGATCTTTTGTGAAGTACGGCGGGATTCCACTCTCTACAAGGCGACGGCGTTCCGAGACCTTCGTAGAGCATCCAACTTCTATCGAAGAGTTCTTCGGTGCATGGAAGATTCATCCATTGTTCGTTGTCGAAGCAAGCTCCGTTAATCATCTTCACCACTGTCCGAATTTGGATATGATTGGTTGTCTATGTGTTTAACTTGTTTTTCATGGTTTGATTTCAATTTGATGTGGATGTTAATTGTTTATATGAATTTGATCTTCTATGTTTCAATTTTCATTCATTATGGTTGATTTGGTTCATGCACATCCAATGTTTGATGAAATGTTTCATCGTTAGTTAGATTTTAATTGTTGCACTTCATTTAGTTTGATTTATGCATGATTGATGATCTTGTTTCATAGTATGACAATGTGATGCAAGCTTTTAAATTGTGTATAATTAGGTTTGTTGATTAGTTGATAAGTTTGTTTAGTTCAATTGCATTTGTTTGAATGTTGTTCTTCTTTCTTTATGCATATTTGTGTTAATTGCATTTTCATGTCATGTTTTGCCTATTGAATGATGATCTTGTGTTGTAGAGTGACAATGAAGTGCAAGATTATCTTTGATAGTAGATAGGATGGTTAGTTAATTCTTGCATGTTAATTTGGTAGAAGGTGATTCTTGTAGCGTAGAGTGACACT
>JBAMIE010000041.1:3465357-3485356 GCA_037177295.1 Kaempferia parviflora | reverse complement strand
ATTAGCATAAGGCATATTGAACTAATTAAGGATATGTATGAAAATATAACGACTAAAGTGAAGACTTTAAGCGGACAAAAGCATTGTCAATAAAAATATAGTTACATCAAAAATCAGCTCTCAATCTCTATCTTTTTATACTAATCATGAACAAACTCACTAGACACATTTAAAACATAGTACCGTGGTACATGTTTACATATGATATTATTTTGGTAAATGAGACACGTGAAATAGTAAATAATAAAATAGAATCTCGGAGAAAAACACTAGAAGTGAAATATTTAAAATTTAGTAGGGTAAAGACATAACATATAGAATTTAAGTTTAGCAATATTAGATATAATGAGACAATTGTTAAGTTGGGAGATGATGAGTTGCCCGGAGAGTTTTAAGTATTCAGGATCATTTGTGCAAAATGATAGAGGGATTTAGAGAGATTCCTTACATAGAATACAAACGTTGAAATGGCGTAGGATGCTTGGTGTTTTATGTGATTATAAAGTATCTCTAAACTTTAAAAAAAATTCTACAAAACGACGATTAGACTTGGCATGAATGTTGGGTTATGACACGAGCACAAAATAGTTGTAGAGATGAGGATGTTAAGATGGATGTGTGAACATACGAGGATGAACAGAATAAGAAATGAAAGCATTAGAGTTACATCTATTGAGAGAAAACTCTTAGAAACACGTTTAAGATGGTACAGATATGTACTCAGACGGCCAATAAAGATCCGCAATGAGAAACTCTGACAAATACGCACATCAAACCAGGAAGAGTAAGATCAAAAAAGACTTAGTTAACAACAATAAAACAAGACAATTTATTTAAGTTTAGATGAAGATAGAATAGGGGATAGAGTCCAATGGCGTAGAAGAATTCATATAACTTGTAGGATGCACAGCTTGGTTGTTGTATAAATTATCTTATACAATAGAAGTCAATAATTAACTAATAGTTAGCAATTATATAATAACATAATGATAATTTATTATAATAACAACAGTTATTATAAATAATAGGCTAGTTACATAACCTTAATTATTATATAATTATCAATTAATATAATGATGTTGATTCGTTGGATCTTTTTTATTTTTTTTAGTAATTTTTTATTTTTTTGGTATTTAAGGTAATTTTGGTAATTTTCATTTTTTACAAGTTAAGTTTTTGGATCTATATAAGTGTCTTGTTAGTTGATGTTAGGGAAAAAAATAGATTAATAATATTTTTTGATAATGCGGTTTATTAACCTATTTCCTGATATTCTTCCAAATCAACATGTTGACGTCCGCCAGCAGAAAATCGCTATCTCGCCCAACAGAGCTCTTTGGATTCCATGGATATTCGTTATGGCAGGTTCCGGCTACCTCGCACCGTGACTGTAGCACCCAAGATAAGATACTTGCGAATCTACAAAGACAAGTCGCAAAATTAACCTAGCGTCTAACGGCGCAAGATCTTAAAGGTCATAAGTTTCTTTATTCTCCTTTTGAAAATTCTCTAATTTCCAATCGAGGAGAGATGTCGAAGTGCAAGTTTGGTTTCGAGGGATTCAGGATCAACCACCCAGCCACCTACAATTTCGAGAGAACATCAGCTCCGCAGCGCCTCTACGTCCCCCCTTTCTCCCGCAGCGACGGAGACAATCATGAGGATGAACACCTCGACAACATCGAGTATGACCAATCCAACTCTCCCCCGATCGTAGGAGGCGGCAGAGATGACGGTGAGATCAACCCGCTAGACACCTTCATGAAGGGAGTTTTTTATTATAAGGAAGATGTGGACGGCAAGATCGAAATAGTCAGTGATCTGATCTAGTTTATGACAATTAAGACATTTCCTCCTTTGAAGGAGGGGTAACTATCAAGAAATCACATTCAAATCCTTGTTCAGAAAATGTTGACACTTGTGAAGAGGGCCATCCAAATCTGGATGTCAGTGATGATTTGGATGATACGGATTATAATCTTGTAGGAGAAGAGAAGGATAAAGAGGCACAATATGTGAAAAAGGAAGACTTGGCAAAGAAAGAAGTTGCTAACCATCTCGAGGAGATAAAGTTACTGCAAGAAGAGTGTGAAATCCCTATTGAAGAACTGCTTGCAAGGTACAAGAAGGTTTCATGCATTGATGACGGCGCAGAATGTTCTTCCTCTGGTTTTGATTATCAACGAGATTGCCTAGTGAATGAGGATGTTCATTACAAAACCAAATAGCATGATGATGCACATAAACAGGACAATCACCCAGATCTTGATGAATCAGAATCTGTTTTGTAAGAGATGAAAATAACTCATGGTAGCATAAAAGGGAAGGAGAGTGAAATTATAATTTCTGATGCTGCAGCTGCTGCAAGATCAGCTCAACCAACTGGAAACACTTTCTTATGTACAAAAGTGCGGACAAAGTTCCCTTTCCTTCTTAACCATCCTCTTCATGAGTATCAACATAGCCTAGATTGGCTAGTAACAATGTATGAAAATGTATGAAAAGAGGTTAAATGGAATCCTAGCAGATAAAATGGGTTTAGGTAAGACAATCATGGTAATAGCTCTTCTTGCACACCTGGCCTGTGAGAAAGGAATAAGGGGTCTTCATCGCATTGTGGTACCAACCAGTGTCATGCTCAACTGGGAAACTGAATTTCTCAAATGGTGCCCTGCATTTAAGTTATTAACCTACTTTGGGAGTGCAAAAGAAAGGAAGCATAAACGGCAGGGTTGGTTAAAGCCTAATTACTTTCAAAAGTATTTAAGCAAAGAAATGGAAATATCTTATTCTGGATGAAGCTCACCTGATTAAGAACTGGAAATCTCAAAGGTGGTAGACTTTACTAAATTTTAACCCTAAACGAAGAATGTTGTTGACTGGAACACCACTGCAGAATGATCTTATGCAACTTTGGTCCTTGATGCATTTCCTAATGCCTCATGTTTCTCAGTCTCATCAAGAATTCAAAGATTGGTCTTGCAATCCTATATCTGGAATGGAGGGCTAGTAAAAAGTTAACAAAGAAGTCATTGATACATTGCATAATGTACATCATCCGTTCATTTTAAGGTGCTTAAAAAGAGATGTTGAAAAACAACTGCCAAAGAAGCATGAGCATGTGATTTACTGTAGGCTTTCCATAAGACAAAGAAATTTGAATGAGGATTTTGTTGCCAGCTCAGAAACTCAAGCAACATTGGCCAGTGCTTGCAATGATCAGTGTTATAATGCAGCTACAAAGTTTGTAACCATCCAGACCTTTTTGAAGGCCATCCAATAGTGAGTTCATTTGACGTGCATTTGAGCTCTGCTATTTGTACCTATTTTCTAGTGGCCCATTTTCTCAAGCAGATCTATGTGGTTTGAATTTTGTGTTCACCATGACTTCATGGTTAACCAACGAAGTGACCGCTATTGCTTGCTCATTGAATATGATACAAGATGCTTGGCTTGAAGCTTTAGGCTGTTTTCCATTTATCCAGAGTAGTTATGACCCGAAGAAAAAAAATCATGGGAGTAATATATTTGAAAGGATTGAGAAGAAGCCATTCTATGGAACTAATTTGAGGAAGCTTGTAACTGTAAAGCATCCAGTCTTTGACATCCATGAGCAGAAGAACAGCGCTTCATGCAACTTAAATTTTTCACCAAAACTGGCAGGCAACTCTCTCACCACTTGAACGTTTTCAGAAAATACATGACCAAATGGAGTGTTTTATGTTTGCAATTCCTGCTTCACCAGTTGCTGGTGCAGTAAAGTTAGCCTGCTTGTCTGGATCCAGCATATAAGGAAGATTGCACTGAGATCATTTCGCCATTGTTATCACCTATTAGGCCTACCATTGTTCGGCAACAAGTTTATTTTCCTCATAGGCACCTGATTCAATTTGACTGCGGGAAGCTACATGAGCTTGCAGTTCTGCTAAGACATCTTAAAATTGAAGGACACAGGGCTTTGATCTTTACTCAAATGACTAAGATGCTTGATATCTTGGAGGCTTTCATTAATTTGTATGGGGATACCTACATGAGATTAGATGGATCTAGATCACCTACTACTATTAAACTCGAGGATGAGTTTTTGTCAACCCGAAGCGAGGATTGATCTTTTTTTATTATTTTTCAGTAAATTATTATTTTTTTGATAATTTTCAATTTTTTTGGTATGTAAGGTATTTTTGGTATGTTTTATTTTTTACATGTTAGGGTTTTGAGTTTATACAAGTATCTTGTTAGTTGATGTTATGAAGAAGTTTTTTGAATTATTAAGTTTTTCGATAGTGACGTTTATTTCCTTATTTCTACGTGTTCTTCCGAATGGTGTTCTTCCGAATCAACAGGATTTAGAAGATTATTTCGTAGTCGAACCAATTGAATCAAAACAGCTCGCAGGATAATCACTATCCCGTCCAGCATCATATAATTATTTACATATATAACAATTTCACTTTCAAGGATATATAAGGTATTTGTTTATGATCATAGTTAACTAGTCTTCGAACCTCTTTGATTATGATAAATAAATTTCATTTAGTGCTTGTTAAACGTTTAATTATTTGAATGCATCAACAAAATTATTAAATTTATTCTATTAATGATTTTTACCAAAAATATATTTATTGAATATAACAACTATTTATGTTTTCAATATATTTATATCAATAATCAATTATTAATTAACAAATATTAGTTATAATATCTAAAAAAGCAATCATATATATATAGTATTTAACTATTCTAGTTGATATAGCAAGACTACGTAGACCTAGCACTTGCGTGAGCGGTCGTCCTTTTAATATAATAGGTATGTATAATTTATATTAATCAATCAATTATTAATTAAATAATTTTAGGTATTAACTATATAATTTTGTATTCAATAAATATTATATTAGTGTGATACAACAACAACCAAGAATTTTTCTCACTCAGTGAAGTCGGTTATATGGATCATTCTACGCCATTAAATAGTGTGATAGTTTTATTATTTATTTTAGTGAAGGCAGAGAGATAATTTTGCATATTCATATGAACAAGGAAGAAAGTTATTCAATTTCTTTTGCATGACATCTATAAGAGAGTCTCCTTACTTTTTCATATTAGAGGCTCATCCTCTATATTGTAACTAGCACTTCGTAAGATAAATAAGTAAACAAAATTATATATTAATAATAACTAGAAATAAATTATTTTAGATTTACCAATATTCATTTTGTATCTTGTATATGCATGACAATGTAAAATGATCACTATTATAGTGCAATATCAAGTTTTTGTTTTGCAACACAAATAATAAATATCTTGTCAGTAGAAACAATATGCCACAACAATGGTCACTTCACAAGCGCCTGTACAGTTGGTGAACACCAGCATCACATTGTGCCTGGTTTGGCACATCATAAATTCATGCTTCATTAACTTCAAACATTGATATTCACGCAAGCTAACTAATTTGTGTATTAACAATATACATATGTAAGCTTATCCAATGTCTATCTAAATTAAGATTAGATAATGTGCTATCTAAAAAAAAGAATACCAGCCATCTCGAAAGTAGATTTCCTGTCAAATCAAGTTCTTTCAGATCTGAAACCGACAGAAAAAGTTTGTTAAATAAGGAAATAAATTTCCTAGCAACAACATAGCACAAAGCTTGCTAAAGAGAGAACAAAATTAGAAGCTTGTGCATCGAAACAATAGCAAGAATCTGATGATAATAATGTAGACAATTAAAGATATACAAAAACTTCATTATCACAAACAAAATTGTGTTTGAAGCTACCAAAATAGCTACAAGGTAATTTTCTGTCAAAAGGTTCACCCATCATGTAAAATCTTTTCAAGAATTTGCAACTAAGCCTAATGGCTCATGGCTAATATCCATCTATGCATTCAGTAATGAATTGATAAGTGCGTGAAAATCATCAGAAAGGATGTACTAGACATTGGCAAATAAATTAATAATGATAAGAAAAAAAACAAAGAACATTTGTATTATGTCATGGAATTGTTAATCAAGAAAAACTATTATGGTTCAGCTATTGTAGATAGTCTCTTATACCTTGGCATACTTATTGTTGTTAAAATTGAGTATATAAACACTTTCGCAAAAGCTTGAACTTTTATGAAAAGGATCAATTTATATTTATATAATGTACTCACATTTGTCTATGCGAGCTAATGGCATCCAACAAAGACAAGTCAAACGAATTGTTTATATAGATATATTTTTTTTCAATAGTGAAAACCTTCTCTTTTCCTTGTACAATTCCTACCAACCAAGAATAGTTATTCTACCTATTTTATTCCATTAACACAACTACTAAATCAATTTTCCTTTGTCTATTCTATTTCTATGAATAAATATTTTATTTCTTATCGATTTTATTCCATGAACTTACATTTAAGATAAATAAGATAAACTTACATTTAAAGCACTTTTACTTAAATCACTACATCCCCAAAGTCATTTTCCAAATATAGGTGGAACGTTCTATTGAAAAACAATTTTTATATATTTCTGAAAATTAGTATAAAATTAGATAAGCATAAAAACATAACTATTAAATAAGAATCATTAATATTGAATATTAAAATAATCAATAAAATCTTATTATATGTTGTAACATAATATTTAATACTTTAAAAAATAAATGCTTTAATCAACATCTCATTAACATAATAACACAAATATTAAAATAATTTATATATAATGAATAAATCACAAAAAAATTACCACGTATGCAATGCAAGGTCCCAAGGAAGGATCGAACCATACTGGATGTATTGTATGTGGCATGTAATGGGTAAATCATATTTACAAAATATATATTATTTGATAAATTATAATGTTCATTATTTAACAATATTAGAAAAACCATTTAAATATCTTCTTAAAAAACATAAATCATATCATTATGGTTATATTAATTATATATTAAAATAACAAAAATACAAATATTGATACTATATATATATATATATATATATATATATATATATTACTTCATAGTATATAAATATATTTTTTTAAAAAAAAAAAGGTAATACTCAAGCTTTTGGAATGTGGCTAGTCAACCAGCCTTAAATCACATAAAAGTGATAAAAGAGATGTATCCTAAAATCACATACAAATAATTGTATTAAAAACATGAATATATAAATTATTTCCTTTTCTAAAGTTTCAATTTTTAATATAAATGATATCCAAACAACATTGACAAACATATTATGAAAAATATAAAACAAAAATTGCAATAAAAATTATACGTAAATGGTCAACTTGGGCCAACTTTAGTATTTTCTTCAATAACTTATTACAAATATAAAAAACTGATATTATAGTTTTAAAGTCAAGAATAGCAATTTAATAGTAATAACCCATGAAATATAGTTATATTGCATATTAACAGAAAATAAAATGTTAAGTTCTAAATTTATAATTTATTTTAAATTTTAATTCAAAATTTATTTTATTCTAATTATTTATGGCTTTTTACCGAACCGCATAGATAAAGTCTCAAAATTACCAAATCACGTAGGTAAGTTTCAAAATGGCGAAACCACGTATCCATTTCTGATTTTACCCTTATGATTTCTTTGATCAGTCGAATCGATTTTGTTCTATGCATAATCGTCCCAATTCGAACAAATCAGTATTTTAAAATCAGTCGTTTAAAATCAGTCGACTGATTTTAAATCAGTTGAATTAATTTTTTTTTCTTTTCAAAATCGATCGGTTGATGGACCAAACAACCTCGGATTGACATGAAACTAGATCCTATGTGTTCCTCTACCTCCCCTGATTACATCCAAGCTCTCAAATGTCAATTTGACCTAATATATTGAGAGTAATGAATTTTTGAAAATGAATGAGTTTAAAAAATTCAATTTGTGTTCAAACATTCTTTGCTCTCAATATATTGGGTCAAATTGATGTTTGAGGGCATTGACATAATCAAGAGATGTAGACGAACATATATAATCTAGTTTCATGTCAATCCGAGATCGTTTGGTCCATCAGCTGATTTTGGGCAAAACCGGCTGATGGACTAAATGACCTTGGATTGACATTAAACTAGTCATATGTGTTTGTCTACATTTGTTGATTATAGGCATGCCCTCAAACATAAATTTATAACATATATTAAAAACAATGATTTTTTTAACATGAATATGTTTGAAAAATTTAATTCGTGTTCAAACATCCATTGCTCTTAATATATTGAGTCAAATTGATATGAGACTGATAGACCAAACGAATATGTTTTGCCCAAAATCGACTGATGGACCAAACGACCTCGGATTGACATGAAATTAATTCTTATATGTTCAGCTAATTCTCTTGATAATATTCATGCATTCAAACATCAATTTTACCTAATATAGTGACAATAATAATGATTTTTGAACATGAATTAAAATTTTCAAACACAGTTTAAAAAATTAATACTCTCAATATATTATACCAAATTGATATTTGAAGGCATGGATATATTCAGGAGAGGTAAATGAATATATAAGTACTAGTTTTATATCAATCCGAGGTCGTTTGGTCCATTAGTCGATTTTTAAACACATTAAATTTTTTTAACATATTCATGTTTAAAAAATTATTACTCTCAATTTATTGGGTCAAATTGGCGTATGTGGGCATGGATATAATTAGGAGAACTAGCTGAACACATTGGAACTAATTTCATGTCAATCCGAGGTTGTTTAGTCTATCAGTCGGTTCTACCTCTATTAATTATATCCATACCCTCAAACATTAATTTGACCCAATATAATGAGAACAATGAATTTTTAAATAGGAATTAAATTTTTCAAACATAGTCATGTTCAAAAATTCATTGCTCTCAATATATTGAGTCAAATTGATATTTGAGGGCATGGATATAATCAGGACCAAATGACCTCGGATTGACATAAAACTAATTTCTATGTGTTCGTGTACCTCTCCTGATTATGTCCATACCCTCGAATATCAATTTGACTCAATATAGAACAATGAATGTTTGAACCTGAATTAAAATTTTTAAACATATTCATGTTAAAAAAAATCATTGTTCTCAATATATGTTGTTAAATTGATGTTTGAGGACATGTTTATAATCAAGAGAGGTAGACGAACACATAGGAACTAGTTTAATGTTAATCCGAGATCGTTGCCCAAAACTGGCCGATCGACCAACGATCTCGGATTGACATTAAACTAGTTCCTATGTGTTCGTCTACTCTCTTGATTATAAACATGCCCTCAAACATCAATTGAACCCAATATTAAGAGCAATGAATGTTTAAACACAAATTGAATTTATCAACATATTCATTTTCAAAATTTCATTACTCTCGATATATTGAGTCAAATTGACATTTTAGAGCTTGGATATAATCAGGAGAGATAGAAGAACACATAGGATCTAGTTTAATGTCAATCCGAAGTCGTTTGGTCCATCAACTGATCGATTTTAAAAAGAAAGAAAAAATCAGTTCAACTGCAATCGACTGAACTGATTTGTTCGAATTGGGACGATTCTGCATGGAACAAAATCGATTCGACTACGTGATTTCGTCGTTTTGAAACTTACTACGTGATTTGGTAATTTTGAGACTTTACCTACGCGGTTCAGTAATTATTTACTATATTATTATTGTTCTACTTAAGCAAAAAAAAGGTCTATTCAAGTATATTTTGCTTAAATACCATATGTCATATGATGGAAGCAAGATTTAGATATTAAACACTAAATCACTTATGATACATTTAAGCACAAATGGTTTTCCTAATTACACTTTTGAAATTGGCTTTTCAAAGTCTTGACATCCAAAGAGCTAGTAACGAGCATGACCAAAATTGTCAATTGCACCTCAACTATTGAAACAAGGACATTTTCACAAAGCTCAGGCCTTTGATTTGACTATCAAAATTCATGAATCATACCGGAGTTCCAGTTTTTTATTCGAATGATATTATTTTGGTATTACATTCCAATAAACGGTGCTGGTGGAGAATTGGAGGTGGAAGGATTGAATGAAAGAATACAACTGAAAAACAAAAAGAAGAAAATCATATAACACTTTTGACACTATCTTGGATGGACACAAAATATAATAATATAATAATATTATTATCTCAATTCATCTTGATTGTTTGCATGTTATTGACTGTTTGCATGACCCAACGACACAAAAGGAATTTATAGCATGTTATTGATTGCTTCCACACAACACAGAAGGAATTGATTGAGCCGTTGAGATAACTAATATAGAGTTTCTGTAATTTATTCAAACAATATGTTTTGATAGTATTGTCAGACACATGACAAAGTATGAGATTTCAAAACAAGGCTTAGACCCTATAACAAAGCATTTGAATTTCTTGTCATACCCTTTAATATTGAAAATCTTCTACTTCTCAAGTATTACAACAACAACAATAACAACCAAGTCTTATCCTTCTACGCCATTGGGCTCTATCCCCTATTATATCACCATCTATATTTAAATAAATCTTATCTTATTTTATTATTACTAATCAAATCTTTTTTGGTCTTCCTCTCCCTAGTTTGGTGTGTGTATTAATCATAGTTTCACATTATCTAACTGGAACATTTATTGGTCGTCTAAGTACATGTTCGTACCATCTTAAACGTGTCTCAAAGTTTTTCCTCAATGGTGCAACTCTTACTTTCTCTCTAATGCTCTCATTTTTTATCCTCTCCATCCTCATATGTCTACACATCCACCTTAACATCTTCATCTCTGCAACTTTCATCTTCTACATAGCCTAATATTCAACGTCATATAGCATTGCAGGTCTAACTGCGGTTTTGTAGAACTTCCCTTTAAATTTTAGAGGTATTTTACGATCATATAAAACAACTGACGCTAACCTCCATTTCAATCATCCTGCTTGTATTATATGTAAGACATCTCTCTCGATCCCTCCATTGTTTTGCAAAAATGATCCTAAATACTTAAAACTCTCGTCATCCTTATCTTAACAATTGTCTCATTACGTCTAACATTGCTAAACTTCTCAAGTATTAATTGACAATATTGTTGCAACTTAGATAAAATCATCAACATAATACTACTACATAAAAAATGTATATATACTTGAGATTTAAATGGATGTGGAGTCATTGGAAACAAAATGGTGTAAATAGAGATTATCCATTTAGTGAAAGAAATAAAGAGATTAGATGAATTTTGAATTTTATTATTTGTTATGATTTTATGATTTCGAATACTAGTAAGAGAGAGGAACATTTAATTACTTTTAAGAGTGGTAATAATCATAGTGGTATAATTTTTTTCTTATTAGGAAGGTTAATAAAAAAATGCGCCCGAATCAAGGAGGGTTGCATTAGGTTGTCAATCAACCTAAAACATATGCAAATGTTACGGATCCATCAAACTATTGTACAAATATAGGCTATTTGATGCAGGAGGATCCGCCAATCATTATTATTTTTTTTTGGAATTTTAGGAGTTTTGGTATTTTAGGTATTTCTGGTAATTTAGGTATTATTGGTATTTCTGTCTTTTAATATTTTGAGTCGGTTTAGGGATTTTAGAATTAATTAGGAGACTTTTTCCTTTTTTTTTTAGAATTAGTTTTCTTTTCTAAAAATTAGTTTAGATTTTATCACTTTTTTTAAGATGAGTTTTCTTTACTTTTTCTTGTCTGTTATGACTTTTTCTTATTTCTTAGATTATTTAAGGCTCTTGTAAAGGGGAGAAGAATTTGGTTTAATAATATTTTCAACAATGTCGTTATTTCCCTATTTCCTAATATTCCACTTCGAATCAACAATGTTGTTTCCGACATTCTAGGGGGAATAAATGGATTCAATAGCCCGCACGATAATTGATATCCTGCCCGGCATAAGTTGTTAAAAAAAAAGATTAAAATAAATAAAAGAAAAAGTTAAAGGACAAAATCTAGGATTTTTACGACCCAATTAGCCAATTCCGTCTACATCATATGCCCCGGTTGAAGAGAACTCGTCCTCAAGTTTAAAGTAGTTTCAGGTGGTAGCCCGGGAGGAAGATCATCAAACCAAATCAACAAAATCCGCAAATAACTGTTGAACTTTAATAATCTTCGTCGATCCGCTGACGAACATGACTTTGCAGACACGACTACATATGCTTGATAAACAACCTCTTGTCGCCTATGGGAAAGGATACCCTTGCTAGGGCGAGCACGTCAGCTTCCTCAGCATTGAAATGCTTTTGAATAGTGTCCATAGTTTGATCAGCATGTGAACAAAGCTTCAAAAAAATTCCATGGATAATGAATTACATCCACCTTGTTGAATATGCTTGATTATAAATATAAGATTGTTAAACTGTTCCCTTTTGGCATATACACTTGTTGGATAGAACATGAATACGGAAGAATTAAAAGATCATTATCAAGCACTTCGTCTGCTCCATCATCGTTATCATCATAAATTAGATCTCCGATAATTACGATCTTATCATCCATATCTTTCTCAAGAAAAAATTTATTCAAATAAAATTAAAAGAACTCACGATCTCGCCTTGGATGCTATGATCAGGTGAAAACTTCCTAAGTCGGAACCTATCTTTCACGACCACAACCACAACCATCATCATAGATCAACCACAACCACGACGATCATCCATGAATCTAAAAGCTCTGATACCAACTGCCGGAGGCTATCCTGCCGGCTATTGAATCCGTTTATTCCCACAAGAATACCGGAAACAACCTTCTAAAACTTGTTGATTCGAAGAGAAATACCATAAAATAGGAAAATAACGACACTACCAAAAATATTATAAAACCAAAATCTTCTCCCTTTTTACAAGTCATAACCCTTGTTTAAATAACCTAAGAAATAAAAAAATGTCACAGCGGACAAAAGAAAAAGTAAAAGAAAATTCATCCTAAAAAAGGAGATAAAATCTAAACTAATTTTTAGAAAAGAAAACTATTCCTAAAATTTAAAATAAATAAAAGAAAAAGTTAAAAGACTAAATCTTGGATTTTGACAACCCGATCAGCAAATTCCGTCTCGTACAGACTACGAATAAAGTGCAACCATGGCAGGAGAGCACGAGCTAATCATCTTCCTTGTACATAGTCTCGATCGTACTTCTTCAAGATCCAAAAGGGAGGTTGATAGGTTTGTACTGCTGGATGCTCCTGTATCAAAGACTGATGCAGAGGATATTTTAGGTATTTTTGGTAATTTAAGTATTATTGTAATTTCTATCTTTTTATATTTTGAGTCGGTTTAAGGATTTTAGAATTAATTAGGAGTCTTTTTCCCTTTTTTTTAGAATTAGTTTTGTTTTCTAAAAGTTAGTTTAGATTTTATCTCCTTTTTTATGGATGAGTTTTCTTTTACTGTTTTTTTATCTATTGTGACTTTCTTTTATCTGTTGTGATTTTTTCTTATTTCTTGGGTTATTTAAACAAGTGTTAGGGCTCCTGTAAAAAAGGAGAAGAAATAATATTTTCGGCAGTACCGTTATTTTTCATGTGTTCCTCTTCGAATCAATAGATTTTAGAAGGTTATTTCTAGTATTTGTGTGCGAATCAACGGATTCAATAGCCCGCAAGATAACCGCTATCCTCCCCGACATTAGTTGGTATCAGAGCTCTTAGATCCATTGATGATCGTCGTGGTGTGGTCGTGAAAGACAGGTTAGGCGAGATACTTGAAGATCGTGAGTTCTTTTATTTTAATTTGAATAAAATTTTTCTTGAGAAAGATATGGACGATAAGATTGAAATTGTCGATGATCTAATTTACGACGAAGATGAGATTGAGAGCCAATAGATGATAAGACCAACTGCGCTATTCACATCATCGATTCCACCACCGATAGCTTCAAAGCCGGCATCTCCAAAAACGATCGGATCCGTGAGAATGCTCTACTTGGTTGCACTCTCATAGTTAAACAGATGATTTGCTGCTGTAACAAGATTGATGAAGACGTCATGGATGAACTTAATAAGGGTTTAACTATTAATGTCCAAGACATTGATGCTTACTGGCTTTAAATGAAGATATCTCACGCTTATGACGAAATAGAAATCACTTTGAAGATGCAAAAAGCAGCAAGCCACAATAATGATCCTTATCTATGGCTAAAAAACAATTTTAATCCAAGAAGCATAAAAGACTCGCTTTCTCAGACACATGGTAGTAATGAATCACATGCTGGGAAGGTTCTATTCTCTTTGGTTCACCGGCCTTGCCCTTTTTTTTCGAATTGACATAACATCCCGTTATGCATATGACTTGTGTGAACATAAGTCTTCAACGAAGCCACCTATAGCTGCTAGAATCACCATCGAAGATAATGATAGTTATGCAAACTCTGCACCCTTACAAAGGTAGAAACACATGTATTCTCAAAAAATGATAACAACTCTTTAGATGTGTTTGTTGTTAAGGGTTGTCCTTATGAGAAAATTGAACAAAGGGATTTGTTATGGAAGGAAATTCACAAAATGGGGAGACAAGCTTGGTCAAAGTTTCATGTATGCTCTCTGCCATTCAGATATCAACATATGGAATTGATGTCTTCGAAATTGATTTTCGACTTTTCAAGTTTGGAAAAAGTTGCATTTGGATCGACGAAGATTCCTAAAGTTTAGAAGCTACTAGTAAATTTTGTCAATTTGGTGCCAGGAGAACTTCCTCCGCGATTACCACATGATGACATTATTCTAAACTCGAGGACGAATTCTTTCCAACCCGGGTGGACTGATGAAGATCCGTCGATGATTATTATTATTAGTTTTGGTATTTTGGCATTTTAGGTATTTTTGGTAATCTCTGTCTTTTTATATTTTGAGTTGGTTTAGGGATTTTAGAATTAATTAGGAGTCTGTCCTTTTTTAGAATTAGTTTTCTTTTCTCAAAATTAGTTTAGATTTTATCTCCTTTTTTAAGATGAGTTTTATTTTACTTTTTCTTTTGTTTGTTGTAACTTTTTCTTATTCTTAGGTTATTTAAACAAGTATTAAGGCTCTTGTAAAAAAGGAGAAGATTTTGGTTTAATCATATTTTCGGCAGTAACGTTATTTTTCCTATTTCCTAGTATTCCTTTTCGAATCAACTGGTTTTAGAAGGTTCTTCTGGGTACTCGTGTGCGAATCAACGGATTCAATAGCCTACAGGATAATCGTTATTCTGCTCGGCACCAGTACTGATGCATGAGTATGCGCCGATGATTATTATTATTATTATTTTAGGGTTTTTAGTACTTTAGGTATCTTTGGTAATTTAGATATTATTGGTAATTTCTGTTTTTTATATTTCGAGTAGGTTTAGGGATTTTAGAATTAATTAGGAGTCTTTTCCCTTTTTTCAGAATTAGTTTTCTTTTCTAAAAATTAGTTTAGATTTTATCTCCTTTTTTTAGGATGAGTTTTTTTTTTTTTATCTGTTGCAACTTTTTCTTATTTCTTAGGTTATTTAAACAAATGTTAGGGCTCTTGTAAAGGGGAGAAGATTTTAGTTTAATAATATTTTTGGCCACTATTTCCCTCTTCGAATCAACAGGTTTTAGTGTTTCCGGTATTCTTGCGGGAATAAATGGACTTAATAGCCCGCATGATAATTGTTATCCTGTCTGGCATCAGTTACGAGCTCTTAGATCCATGGATGACCGTCGTGGTCATAGTCGTGGTCGTGAAAGATAAGTTCCAGCTAAGTCTCTGATCATAGCATCCAAGGCAAGATACTTGAAGATCGTGAGTTCTTTTATTTTAATTTGAATAAAATTTTTCTTGAGAAAGATATGGATGATAAGATCAAAATTATCGGAGATCCAATATATGATAAGGATGAAATAGAAGATGTTATCAATGACATTGGAGACGGAGATGATTTTAATAAAGAGGAGGAAGCAACTTTCCAACGGGCTCCTACCAGGGTGAATCAAGAAACGGTGATTTTAAAAATTAATTCGTTGAGCTTCGTTCAAGTTGTCTTTATGCATCATATCTTTCCTTCTTATGCTACAGGCTCTGCCATCATCGCTGATGCCTCCTCTTCAAGGGGCAGAAAACCCACGGAATCTGCTTCCATCGTTTCTGCCTTCGGTTCCTCTCCGACTTTTAGGGCGTCTTCTTCCACTATGGCTTTTGGCACACCTTCTTCTGCCTCGGTCTATCCTCCAACAACGACGCCGCTAGCTGTCTCCTTAATTTCCTCACTTATCACCCCTCAGGAGATGTCCCTTACGCCCTCCGCCTCTCGGCCCTCCTAGCTCACCGGGACCCCTTCGTCTTCACACCCTCTTCCGCGTCCTGCCATGCGATTTCAGCTCCGGCCACCAAGTATACACCTATTACGTCTCCCAGAACTATCTCATCCACTTCTATCTCAACTGCGGCCTTGATGCGCGTGAGAATGGATAATTCAAATGTGGTCTCCTGGACCAACATGATGGGTTGTCCAAGATGGACATGGTGGACGTTACACGAGAGCAGTTTGACAGAAACCCCTAAAGGAACTCTATTTCCTGGAACGCAATGGTCGTGAAGGAAGAACTCTTTCCCAAATATCTGTTATACAGATCTTAAGAGTCATGCAAATTATTCTGGAAAATTGTTGCAACAAAAGTTCATTTGGAGGACTAGACCATTTCAAGATTCTATTTGCATCCACAGATTCGGATGTTCTTATAGCTTCCTTGGAGACCCTTTCTGCGTTGGTGAAAATAAATCCATCGAAGATGCATTTGGGAGGGAAACTGATTGGTTGCCGTGCTACAAGCTTTGGTGGATATTTACTGGATAAGAATGTTATTGCCTTGTCTTTTGCCCCAGAAGATGAGCATGACGCTCAGATACAATTTGCATTAGAGTGGGTATTCTTCTTTTTTTATCCGTGATTTGAACTTAGAAGCCGTTAGTAAATTTTGTCAATTTGGTGCCAGAACTTTCTCCGGGGTTACCACGTGATGACACTATTCTAAACTCGAAGACGAGTTCTTTCCAACCCGGGGTGACTTATGCAGGAGGATCCGCCAATTATTATTATTATTATTATTTTGTATTTTAGGGGGTTTGGTATTTTAGGGATTTTTGGTAATTTAGGTATTATTGGTAATTTCTGTCTTTTTATATTTTGAGTCGGTTTAGGGATTTTAGAATTAATTATGAATCCTTTTCCTTTTTTAGAATTAGTTTTCTTTTCTAAAAATTAGTTTAGATTTTATCTCCTTTTTAGGAAGAGTTTTTTTTTTACTTTTTCTTTTGTCTATTGCGACTTTTTCTTATTTCTTAGGTTATTCAAACAAGTGTTAGGGCTCTTGTAAAGGGGAAAAGATTTTAGTTTAATAATATTTTCGACAGTGCTATTATTTTCCTATTTCCTTCCTGTATTCCTTTTCGCATCAATATGTTTTAGAAGGTTGTTTCCGGTATTCTTGAATTCTTGGGGGAATAAATGGATTCAATAGCTCACAGGCATCACTATTCTCCAAAAGGAACCATTGCAGATCTGAGTGCAATATCTCCACAATGACTGCTGACTGCTACATCTACATCAGAATTTGAGTTTAGTGTTAAATATACAAAAATACTCACACCTTAGGTTGAATAAGAACAAACATTATCGAAATATCAATTGTCTTAAAATTGAAACCTGATTGAAATTGAAGGAATGACATAAATCATAGGAAGGAGACATTATCTATGTCGAGCATAGTTTTAAATCTTTTATCATAACAGGTGAATCTCGTAAATTATCGAAAACACGATAGCACTCAACGCAAACAATATCTCCTTTTGTTTCAGCTCCTTTCTCCTTCAACCTCGCATCCGGCATTTACACCATGCATCGTAGCATCGGCACACTAAATAGTATCTTTCCAAATTAAAGAGCAAAATTACTACACGGTTCAATATTTTAAACTTTGATACCGAGTGGTATCAAGCTTTGTTGATTTACTAGAATAGTATATTTCAATTGTTTCGTCAAACGGTATGAGATTTCAAATCATGCGTAGGAACGCTAACTAACAAAGCAATAGATGTAGCAGATACAACGACTAAGAAAGAAATTCATATTTTATGTTTACAAGAAACAAACTGAGTAGGAGAGAGTAAAAAATGATGAAGAACTCATATTTTAAGTTATAAAATAACAAAGTAAAATGAAAAATGGAATAGGTATTGTTATTGATAGTTCGTTAAGAGAAGAAGTAGTAAGAGAAGTTAAGAAAGGTAGATAGGATTATATTTCTTATGAGAGTGGTAGCAAAAGAAACTATTAATATAATTAATATATATCCACCTCAAATAGGATTAGATTAAGACATCAAACATAGGTTTTGGGAAACTTAGATGAGGTTATACAAAAAATTCCGACAAAGGAAATGATCTTAATTGAGGAAATGTAAATGGCCAGGAGTAATAAATAAGAATATGATAGAGTGCACAAGGGTCGTCATTTAGGAACACGAAATGAAGTAAAAAATTATATTAATTTTACGATAGCATATGAATTTATAATAGCTAATACATTTCTCAAAAAGAGAGAATAACACCTAGTCACATTTAAAAGTGGGAGCAATAAGTCATATATGGACTTTCTTACAGTGAAAAAGATGAAAAGAAATTTTGTAAAAGTCATCTGTAGACATACGTAACCACACAACAAAGATTAGGTTAGTTGTGTTAGATAGATATAGTATCAGTAAAACAAAAACATGCATGGCTCCTAAAGGATGTAAAGCAAAGTGTATTTAAGGAGAGGATAGAGCACAACTATTAGACTAGATTAGTTGTGTTAGTTATGTGTCTTAAGCATAGTATTTGTAAAAGAAAAATATGCTTAACTCCTAGGATTAAATAGCAGAAGTTCAAATATGTGAAGCAAAATATGCATGACTCCTAGGATTAAATAGTGGAAGTTCAAATATGTGAAGCAAAGTATAATTAAAGAGAGGGTATTAAGAAAAATACATAGTGACTCGAATATGACGAGATAAAATGACATTAAATTTGAAACGGTAGCCAAGAGCCTACTTGGTGAGTTAAGAGGACAGAGACTAGCAAATAAAGAATCTTAAGAGTGCAATAAGGAAGTACAGAGGAGAAAATGACCAAAAATGGACCTATAAGTTATTGTACAATTGTAAGAACCAAGAAAACTTTAAAAATCATATAGTAGCCAACATAGTAATCAAAAGTGCATGCTTAGGCGCAAAGCGCCGCGAGGCGCATGACTTGCGCTTCCAAGACCTCGGAAGCGCACGAGATCTCGGAAGCGCTCGCTTCACTCAAAACGCGCAGTGCGCATTTTGTGCAATTTTGCGCGACGCAACCTTTCCTTTTCTGTTTTATTTTTTTTTCTTCTTTAAAGCCCTAAATCTGTTAGTTGATTCGTCTCCTCGCTTCTCAACGCCGATCATCTCCATCTGTTTTTCAACCAAGCCGTCTGTTGATCATCGCTAAGCTTGTTAGTTTTTTTGTTTTATTTTTCGTTATCTGTTAATTTATTTGCATTTTCTAGCTTCGGCGGCGCCACAAGTATTGAGCATGGTTAAATTTACAACAGACCACAAGAATTAAGCATGATGAGAGAGTTTACTGGACAGAGAGACATGATAAGAACCACAAAGACACATTTCGCAACAACACTTGAATTAAAAACATTTGCAATGAAGATTTTGAACCTCACATGCTCTTCTTCATGCTGTGAACGGAATTGGAGTGTTTTTGAACATGTAAGTTAGATTTTTTTAAAATATATATATTAAAATTTATATTATGGACTAACTTTTTTACTTTTAATTTTTTTTTGTAGATACATTCTAAGAAAAGAAATAGGTTGTCTCAACAACGGTTAAATGATTTGGTATATATCAAGTACAACAGAGCTTTGAGGAGAAGATATGACATGCGAGATAAAATTGATCCTATTACTTTGTCAGAGATAGATGATAGTAATGAATGGTTGTTGGGAAAATTGGATGACAGTGATCAAAA
>JBAMIE010000041.1:3406687-3418601 GCA_037177295.1 Kaempferia parviflora | reverse complement strand
AAAAGAAAACAAATTAAATAAGGATGAAAAAGATTAAAAGTGATTAAACTTTATAGAAATACGGTGGAGGAATAAAAATAAAGGGAGCGTAATGAGAACAAAAATGCTTCGCTCTCAATCAATGATTATTTCTTCAAGTTCTTTTGGTATTATTAATATAGTAAGATTTCTACTCTTTTTGCTTCCTTAACTATCAAGAATCTATGGAAATAATATATTAAATGAAATTTTAAATAAAAGATATTTAGGATGCATGATCGACGGTAGAGGTTTTTTTTTCACAACATTAATTTATTTATATTTTAATTAAATAAATAGTGCCGACACACAAAAATAGAGCTGAACCATCAATTTAAACTGAATTGATGAAACTGATTAAATCCAAAATAAAATCAACCGAACATTTTTCAAAATAAAATATTAATTAATTTAGTTTTAGATCAAAATAATTTAAATTTTCAATTTCATTTAGTTTGGTTTTAATTTAGTTTAGTTTAATTAGATTTAGTTCTGATTCTGATTTTATTTGGTTTTGATTTAACTCATAATATTATTTTTGTTTGATTTCAATTTATTTTGATTTGGTTCGATTTAACTTATAATATTAATTTATTTGGTTTAACTAAATTTTAATTTTTAAAATAAAAATTATTAAATCAATATAATCGATATTTAAAAAAAAAATTAAAAATTAACTAAATTGAATTTTTAATTTTGATTCGAGTCAATTAATTTGATTTAACTAAATTGTTATTGAAATTAAAAATACTTTTGTTTTAAGATAACTGAAAAAAAATGAAGAAAAAAATCAATTTATATCGGCAGGATTTTTTAACTTGGGGATTCACCGCGTCAGCCCGTCCTAGATATCATGGATCACAACCGTCAGATGGAAATCATGGAGGCCGTTGGATCTAGGTCATGGCCTTGACGAAGCCAATCTTCCCTTTTATAAGCGCATCGTACTGCGGCGTTGGGACTTCTTTGAGATCGGGAGAGCCGGCGAAATGGTGCAAAGATTAACATACCGGAAGAGGCATAGCTATGCCACCAAATCCAATCAGACCCGTGTCGTCAAAACCCCTGGTAACGATCCACTATTTTCTAAGTCCTTCTGGATTTCTGTTGGCTTCCCAAATTTCCTTCTGATTCATTCAATTTTTCGTTTTGTTTATGGTCTTTCTGTCCCTTGTAAATTTATTACAGTTTTGGTTGTGATAATCTAGCATATGTGTATATCTGGTGCGTTTAGAGCTCTTCATCATAGATCGCTTCTTCTTAATTGTGTTTGATTTCTTGATGTAGGTGGGAAGCTGGTGTACCAGTATACACACAAAAGAGCCAGCGGACCCAAGTGCCCTGTGACTGGAAAGAGAATCCAAGGGGTATGCACTTAGGCTGCTTCTGGTTCGCCTTCAAATTTTATTTGACTTCTTAATAAGTATCATGCTTGATTGTTTTTACTTGTATTGTTATGGGAACTTTTCTAGGTTAAAAATGCAATGCTTCTTCCCAACAATTACCGCATGCTACAATTCACCTAGCCATAGTTTAACAAATATGTTCTTAGTATATAGTTTTTGCATTCAATTCTGAAGTCCGAAATAATACAACTGAAACCCAACTCAAGTAGCATACATTATAATTTAAATATGGATGTAAAAAAGTTAGATCCTGCTGATATCAAACAACATTAACCAGCATATTTCATTGATTATTTTACTAAATAATTTTTATTTAATTTTTATGTATTTTTTGTGTCAAGATTAAAAGGGCATGTCTTACTATTTAAGATCATTTGGCTGAAAAAAAAATGCGTGTGTTTTTTAAGATCAATATATTGTAGATATGTGTTTTTTCCTACACTTCAATACCAAACTTTTATTTGTTTCTCCAACTTTGTGGGCCTGTAGATGTCATTTCCTTGATCTTAGGATCTTTACGAGCTTACAAATGTTGTTTCCTGCAAGATCAATGAATCATTGTGAATGATCATTTACTGTTTCTGTGTTGTTTTTTTTTTTTGGTCCAGCATGATGTAGTTTGTAGCCTAGGAATAGTAATTATATTTCTGAAGAGTTTTTCTGTTTTTAGACATTCAAACTTGGAATTGTGAACATCTCTCCCCTTTGTCAAATCTAAATTTTGATAACACTGTGGACTTTGAAGGATGTCTAGCCTTTGATAATTGTGTGCTGACGGTCATTTGTGACGGTCATTTGTAACAATGTCTTATTTTCTGTCCTAGTGATAGGCACAATTTACAATGTGTTTGCCATACCTTTGAGTGTGAACTACTTTTGGCTTCCAATGTAATTCTCAGGCGTTTGATTTATTGCTATTCCATGGATAGGCACAATTTAGATGCTCACTGAAAAATTGTAGTGCCAACTTTATTTTACATTTTATGTTCTATTTTTCATATAAGCACGACACTATATTAATTATGAAACTGCAAAACTTAGTTTACAAGTTCTCCTTTATAGTTTCAAGTGACAAAAGTTCTTGTAGAAAAATCATTTTGGGTGTTTTGCGAATTGGAATTCTATCTTCATTGTAATGATTTGTTGATGTACAGATAATCCATGCTCTCAGGTATTTATTTGCCTTTGACTATCTTGTGGTGCTCATCCTGTCTAGTGTACATATTGTTTATCATTGGTGCATTATTGTGTTTAAGTTATTGGTGTTCTTGTTTCATTTCAAAACATCTGTCTGGTCGTTTGCCTTGTGGGTTTTTCTATTGTTGATCAAATGCTCCTTTTTGTCGAGGACCTTTTTTTCTTGCTTTAAAATGGAATGACTCTGTGCTTGTGTCCAGATTCCTCACTTGAGACCCACACAGTACAAAAGATCCAGATTGTCTAGAAACCGGAGGACTGTAAACCGTGCTTATGGCGGAGTCTTATCTGGAGGTGCTGTCAGAGAGAGGTGGGGTTAGCTACGGCTTCTGTTTGCTCGTAATCATAATAATTTTTTTTTCCGGATTGTATGCATCGTATAATATATTTGTTGGATCTCCAGGATTATCCGAGCCTTCTTGGTCGAAGAGCAGAAGATCGTGAAGAAAGTTTTGAAGATCCAGAAGGCTAAAGAGAAGCAAAGCACCAAGAGCTAAGGCATCAAACTAAACAAAAGTTATGTTCTGAGCCTTTTTATCTAGAGATTTTTGTTTGACTCGTTGAACTTTGTGAGCGACATTATACATTGCTTCAATATGCTTAACTAGAATCATGAGGACAGCTTTAATACGGCGGCAATGTTCGTTGTACTTCAATTAATTTTCTCCTACTGCATTGTGTTCTTTGCATGCTTAGTTGCAGAGTTATAGATTGGCGGTGTCCTGCATGCCACGGCTTATTGCCTGTTCGCATATACTTTACTTGACATCCCTCCTCGGACGCCCCCAAGCCAACTCTGAACGGAATCACAATTCCTTGCTGAAAAAGAAAAAGTGAATCAGAAAAGCGAAAGATTAGCATTAAATGAAATGCAAAAGAAGAGACCAGCGGCAAGAAATCCTTATTCCTTCGCCTTTCAGAAGCCATTTATACCATTTTGCGCTATTGCCATGTTCGTTAATTCATGGAGTGCCTCAGGATCATAACGCGGAGTCCCCTGCCCTGTCACCACCCGGCAATTAGGCGCATCGATCGCGCGCCTGCTGGCCGGCGGCTCAGCTTTCCCCAGCTGTCTGCGCCTCGCCATCGCTCTGTACGCTGCTCCCATTGGGTGCCCCTGCTGAAGGAGCGCGAGGGGGACAAGAATGGCCGGTGGAAGGTGGTGGCGGCTGGGACGGCCATCGCCGTAGCTTGTGCTCTGGGCGCAGTCTACTTGTCGCGCGCCGCACCACCCCCCCTTGCGTCTGAATCACGATTCAACTTCGTAGAAATCGAAGGATCCGACCATAACCATGAATCTCCTGAAAACAACGTATTAATCGAAGGATCTGAATCTGAAGATAGCGATGAATCTCCTGGAAGCAACGAAGTGCTGGACAGAACGCGTGACGAAGTGCGCGAAATCTTGTTCAAGAAGGTGGTCCACTCGTTGCTAAACTTTTATTTCTAGTTCCCCTCGATTCTCTACCCGCAGAGAAGACGGACATCTATTTTTCTCCTCTCTCTATATGTTTTCCAACTGCATTCAGGGAACGTGCGGCGTGCCTAATCTGATCGAGTCCTGGATGGTCGAGCCGATGAGGTTCGATGCTGCTCTGATGGTGGTGCAGTGGCACATCGCGAAGGTGATCGAATCGCTTGCTTCCTTAGCTCCCCATGCCATTGGCAAAATTCCAGCGTTCTAAAATCTAACACGTAACTAACTCAATGAGTTCTGCAGAAAGACTATCACGCGGCGGAAGAAATCTGCGAAAAAGCCATAAAAATGGGCCCGGAGTCTGATGCACGTCCTCGTCTTCTCATGGTCCTCTCCTCTAGTACATTTATATGAGAAATGAAACTATTTATATTCGCATACAGTCGATTATTTACAAATTATATTACTCACTGATTAAGATGAATATATATAATTGTGTAGGCTGTGATTAATGTGATGCTGGCAGTGGAAGCCATGTTGAAACCAGAGACGGGAGAAAAGGATCCGGAAGCGTACGTCAACAGCGCGATGAATTCCTGGGAAGATTTCCGCAAAAGCATCGGTAGCGACGTACCGAAATGTGATAAGTCAGATAGTTAATCCCTTTATTTTTTTTAAATTTTTTATTTACCCTTTTCAATCGAGTCTCTTTTTTATTTTAAATTATCGAAGAAAGCTGAAGAATGAGATTGGTCGTGATATTATTGTGAAGTGTCCCATTGATTTGCGTTTATTGTTTTGTTTTACATAAACTCACTATTATTCGAGCTTTGGTCGAATCAACTCTTCTTATCCTTCCCCGCATGAATATTTATTTTTTTAAAATTAAATTTAGAATTAACGGATAAAAATAAAAGAGGGTGCTCTTTATTATCATTTTCGTTAAAAAATTATTTTAACTTAATCAAAATCTCAATCCAAATTAATGTAACAACTACGAGACAATTATTATTAGAGTAAGGTGATATGTTTCACTCCAATCGATTTAGTATCATTGGTTTCATGCAAGGACGGATCCAAGAATAAGAGATGGACTTGGCTGATTTTGAGTTGGCTGAGTCTAGCAAGAGATCCGAATTCACTTCATATGAGCACATTATATTACCATCTCACCTTTTAATTCCTATATTTCACATAATTTTAAATTTTTATTGAATGGTTTTTTTTTTTCATTATTTATGAAATTATTAAAATCTCGATAATGATATCTAATTTACAGACATTGAAAATTTAAGGATCATGGTGAAAGGTCTGGCAGTTGAAGCGGTGTTATAGAGTGTGCCATCGACAATAAGATAGAGATAGTCGACTAGTGAGCGCGGCGAGAGATCGTGCTCGATCGTCTTGCATAGGACCTCAATCCATAGCTATTTGATTTCGGTGTAGACATAACTCATAAGGGTAAGGGTACGTCTGTCTGGAGGACACATCGATTCGATTGAGGCAGCCGCAACCAAGATATGTTTAACTACATCTCTTGATTATAGACATGTCCTCAAACATCAATTTGACAAAATATATTGAGAACAATGAATTTTTAACACAAATTAAATTTTTCAAACATATTTATGTTCAAAAATTTATTACTCTCAATATATTAAGTCAAATTGATATTTAAGGGTATGAATATAATCAGTAGAGGTAGAAGAACATATAGGGTCTAGTTTCATGTCAATTCGAGGTCATTTGGTCCATCAGCCGATTTTGCCTAAGCCGATTTTGCCTAAAACCGGCTGATGGACCAAACGATATCGGATTAACATGAAACTAGATTCTATGTGTTCGTCTATCTCTCTTGATTATGTCCATGCCCGTAAACATCAATTTGACCCAATATATTGAGAGCAATGAATGTTTGAATACAAATTAAATTTTTCAAAAGTATTCATTTTTAAAAATTCATTACTCTCAATATATTGGGTCAAATTGATGTTTGAGGGCATGGACATAATCTAGAGAGGTAGACGAACACATAGAATCTAGTTTCATGTCAATCCGAGGTCGTTTGGTCGATCAACCAATCGATTTTAAAAAGAAAAAAAATCAGTTCAACTGATTCCCAAATCAATTCAACTGATCTGGGAATCAGTCGAATCGATTTGGGAATCAGTCGAACTGATTTGTTCGGAGCGGAGTTGATTCTGTACAGAATCGAATCGATTCGACTGATCCAGAATCGATTCGACTGGTAAGGGTAAAATCGGAAATGGGTACATGATTTCGTCATTTTGAAACTTACATACGTGATTTGGTAATTTTGAAACTTTAACTACGCGGTTCGGTAAAAAGCCGAATTTATTTTATGACGTTGAAAAATTTATTTTGGACCGGATCGGTTGTTTCAAAATTGATCGGCCCCTCGATGGAGGGTGGCGGGAAAAAAAATTTAAATCTTAACTATTTATAATTTTGTGAATCAGAGAATAATTCATATTTTAATTGCAGTCGGATTGAGATTGTAATTCAGTCGTAATTATTTGTGATATTTTGACGGTTCACCCGTCCATCTAGATTGTACTTTGGATCTAGACAGGTGGCCAGAGGCCGCCCTGAAGTCGATCCCTCTCGAAGACTAGCAACCCGATGACCTCCCACTTCTGATGGCCTCCGACGACCTCCGACCGTTGTTGTAGTTTGGATCTAGGCGGGTGGCCAGAGGTCGCCCTGAGGTCGATCCCCCTCGATGATTGACAATCCAACCACCTCCGATAGCCTCCGAACAGCCGGAGATCATTCGTCCGGATCTAAACTATAACTTATATGAATAGATAAATTTATTGATAGATCATAAATAATTACGACCCGATTACAACGTCAATCCGTAACCTCGAATCCGCAAA
Organism: Kaempferia parviflora; assembly: GCA_037177295.1. Lineage (NCBI taxonomy): Eukaryota > Viridiplantae > Streptophyta > Magnoliopsida > Zingiberales > Zingiberaceae > Kaempferia > Kaempferia parviflora. The sequence goes on along the minus strand of JBAMIE010000041.1, from coordinate 3,411,663 downwards.
ATTATGGACCAAAACTCCACTCGGGAAAAAAAAGAACCCCGCAACTGCGAAGTTACGTCGGCGTGTTTGATGTCGTCATCCGGCTGTTCGTCAAAGTCCAACTCATCCCCTAAATATCCACTTCAAAAAAATCACTCACACTGCCACCTCACACCCACTCTCTCGCCCTCACCCAAACTCGACGAGAGAGGCCAATGCACGAATTCGGGTAAGTCGTTAGGTAGCTAACGAGTAGGTCGAACTGAAGTAAGCAAAGGAAACAGCGACACCTATCACGTTCCCCGTCCAAATAATTAAAACTTCGATATCGATTCGCCCGATTTAAGACGGCGACGAGCGTTCTCGATCTGAGACTGCGCGATGGGGAGCTACAAATGTTGCCTCTGCTTCACGAGGAAGTTCCGGTGGTGCGAGGCGGAGCCGCCGGCGGACGTGAGGGCGGCCTTCACCGCCCACGCCGGAGAGGGAGGGAGTTACATGGCCGCAGATCAGTTCCGGAAGTTTCTTGCGGATCAAGGAGATGGCGGCGATGATGCGGAATCGGTCATCGAGAAGGGACTCCAGCTGGGACCGAGGCAGCACCTTCGAGGCAAGCTCGCCATGCCGGCTTTCACTCTCGATGACTTCCACCGCTACCTCTTCTCCGTGGAGCTCAACCCTCCCATCAGATCTCAGGTACCTGCTCTTCTATTTTGCGATCGGATATTGCATCTTCTGGATCTAGTCATCTAGGTGAATGAAAGATCCTGTTATATATCACTGTTGGATTTCTCGGATGGTTCTGTTTCGGATCTATTTGTACTTTCTTCTGGTACGGTTAGGTGTTTGATTGATTGTTCTAATACAGAACGAAGACCTTTCTTGTTGTCTTCTCATAACTTGATATCATGAGCTTATCCACGATTGTGATTTCCTTGTGTTACATGAGTCATGAGTGTGGAGTAAGCTAGCGTAAACACATTAACTTTTGCCTGAATCGAGTTTGAAATTGTAGTAGTTTTAGTATGAATTGGACTTGTCCAATTAAATGAAACTGTGAAGAAAGCCAAAAGTGATTTTCCCCCTTCCCATCCCTACTTTCCTGGGAGGGTTTAATTACATTTATTTATTTGGAGCTAACAACTTGTGCAACTTTCCTTGTTCTTCAAAGTTATTTGGAAGTCTCAGTAGCTATATAACTTTTTACAGTCTAAATCCTTTCTGATAAGTGTTGGAAACTATAATTCCTACCCAGCTATGTATTTACTTTAGTTGATGAAGATTTTTCAAACTTTTCCTTATGTAGGATAGCGGATTCTATTGTTGGTTTTGAGTAATGAAGGATCTTCTGTTGGGACATATATACTTTTTTCTCTTACTCATTGGAGCATCTTCAAACTTTCTTATTCATGGTTGTGATTGAAAATGATGTTTTCTAGCCTGTAGAATTTTCCAATGCTCAAACTTTGGATAAATCCGTTTGTTATTGTACAAACCATAGTTCCACAAGATATTCCTTTATTGCCTCCTTTGTTGTGATGGGTTAGATACTGAAGCTCAAGTTTGTCAACTACTTTGCTGTTTCATATTATATCTGTAGCCTGTAGTTTATTAGTGTGATTCACTTTGTAAAAGAAACTGGATGCATTCATATTATAGTTAACTGAAAAAGCTGTGCCTGTGTGCCTCTTTGATAGCATTGAACTACACGTGCTTTTTCCCTCTTTAAATCCTTTTCTAAGTGGTAATCTGAGAAATGGATATTTATAGCTTCATTAATGCATTTTGTCAACATAGACGATAGTACCTGAGCATTCCATATACTTTTTACATTGTAACTTCTTTATCAATTCTATTTGTGAATAAATGAAAATAAATTCTTTGTGAACAGGTTCACCATGATATGACTGCTCCTTTATCCCATTATTACATCTACACAGGACATAACTCATACTTGACTGGAAACCAACTGAGCAGCGACTGCAGTGATGTCCCCATTATAAAAGCACTCAAGAATGGCGTGAGAGTAATTGAGCTAGATATGTGGCCTAATGCCACAAAAGATAATATTGATATTCTTCATGGGAGGTACTGAAACAATTCTCTGCATCTCGCAATAGAACTTTATGAGTTATATTTTTCTTCCTCCTGTTTGGATATGTTTAGCCGACCACCTAGTAGGATAAGGCTTGGTTGATTGATGTTGTTTGGATATTGATCCTGTCGGAGAGGATGGTTTGTCGAGACACGTGGAGTCGCTGTGTCGCAAAGGTTGACCCTCCAAAGATCCTGAAGGAGAGAAGCTCGGTGCTAGTGAGATTTGCACGCCAAAAACAGGCAAAGAAGACAGAGAAGGTGGAAAACGTTAGAGACCGAGCAGGGAAAGGGTCCCGGTGTAGGTACTCTGACGCTTAAATCAGATGATCGGTGGAAGGAGAGGTGAAGAACAATAATGAAAGTGTAGCTTGTAGATGCGTCTCACATACCTGTGCTGTGGGTGGAGACTCCCTTTTATAGTGCGAGTTTTCCTTTGTGCATGAATCTCAATGCATTTCCTGAAAAGTACAAACCATTCTAACGTTTTGACAACTTTCCCAAATTAAGCCTATCACTTCTATGTTTGGTAGGCTGGAAGCTTCTAACGTACATAATGTGCAGAGCATATCCTCTGATATTTGATCCTATGACGACGGTTACGCTAGACGACAAAAGAGGTATATCAACCTATCAGGCCGAGGGATCCTCGGCTAGCTTCACTAATAGACCGACCGAGTCCTCTCCTTTGCCCGACCGAACTTCGTTTCCGATCGGCATCAAATTCGCCCAAGGGGTGGACTCGTCTTCTCTGAGAACTTGGTTCTTCTGTGAACTGGGACAGCTGTGGTCTTGTTGTCTGATCAGACAACTATGAACCTGATGTCAGTTCTTCCCCGACGGCTCGACCCATGGCCGAGATGACTCGGAGGACGTCCCAGTCGAAAAAGACAAGGGGCTGATCGGATGATGGCCCCGCTTGGCTAGCTTGTTCGGTCGGACTGCCTGGGTCATCAGCTCTACCTTCCAGAACTGCTCTCACCTTGACTTTGACCGCCACCTCAGTCGGTCTCCTTGACCCTGATCCGACCTCGAGGGCCCTACCTTATTCGCCGTATTAGATATGTTGTTAGCTAGTAAAGCTTTGGGCAATCTGGAGTTATCTAGATTATGAGCTACAACTTTAAATTGGTTTGTTACATGTGTTTTATCATTGAAGACATACGAATGTTTCTTTATTTAAAATATTAATTGCATAGTCCAAGAGAATTGGATGATGGTTTACACATGTTTCTAGAGGATGATATCTGCTATAATGTTAGATACTCTATCAGACACTTCTTAGGCTTTGTTGTCAGGCCACTTTTGTTGTGTGGTGATTTACTATATTTGACATTTGCCTTCAGAGTTCAAATTTAGAAGCTTATTGTCATAGACAAGTTAAGAATGATCGGAAATTTCCTGTAGCTGTCACCTCAATCAGGAAACAAAACTATAATGGTTTCATGAAGGTGTTTGCTTTGGACTTCTAAAACTGCTTTTTCCTAAGATGCATTCATCCATTCTAATAACCCTGCATTTTGTCATGATTCTCCAAAGATTCTCCTGTTAATCTGGTAATTTAAAATTTTAAACTATGCAACTTAGGACTACCTTGATTGAATTTCATTAAGGTCATGGAAGCTTGAGCTACCTTCCTTGCAATTGAACTTTTGCAAATGGCAAAGATCTATCTACAACACTTTTGATCTCAGTTGCAATGCAGAAATCTATTTTTCTTGAAGCATGAATTTTGTGAGTATGGGATTTCAACGAGTAAATTAAGCTCAAACTATCTTAATGTTGACAAAGGCAAAAAATTCATCTCCAAGGATTTTGGGCATGCAAGTAATCATACAACACATGAATGAAATTACCTAAATAACATTGAGCAATGCCTTCTTCGTTAGGATATGTGATTAATAATTTGTTATTCAACTTAATGTTACTACTTAGTAGATGTTTCTAGTTGTGAAACACTTAGATGTAATCCTACCAATGTAATCATTAATACCCTCATACCATTAGGATTGGAATTTAGGATGTTCAAAGGGAGTCAATGGTGCAGCGGCAAGGTGGTTGGCAGATTAACCAAGCACCCAAGTTCAATTCCCAGCTATGACGCATTGTAGGACATTTCCCTCAAATGGGATAAAAAACCTAGGACGTTGGCGGCCGGGCAAGGAGCCGTGCACTTCCGGATTTACCCTAGTCGTCGGGGGAGCTTTCCATGGAGTCATGCCGGTCACCTTCAGGACTTTAGCCAGTTCGAAGAATTGGACACTGGATTATTCAAAAAAAAAGTCTGACAGATTTTATTATGATGCATGACCATCTAAAAATGTGTGAAACAAACTAGTTCTTGGTTTCTGGTGTCATATGTTTTTATTGAAGAGAGTGATGACTTGCATGGACACAGATGGCTCCACTTATCACGTGGAACTATCTGTATAAGCTCTTTTATTTTCTATTAATCTAGTTATCTTAAAAAGATTTGGTAGTTATATCAATTGGTTTGATTAAGTAGTTCTGGACCAGAAAAGAGGGTATCATTAATGAAGCACTATCAGTTTCCAGTATTATGGCGTTGATAAAAAGTTCTAAACAACCTTACAATTTGATAGATAAAGGATTGCTATGTTTTAGACTAATACTATTACAAGTTTCCCTTTACCTCATTAATACAAAAATTTATCAAAGATAGTGATGTAGTGGGCATCAAAGTTCCTTTCAGAATGGACATTTTTTTGCTCGATTCTGCTTTTTGAGAACATGCTGGATTCTGCCCTTTTTCTGCAAAACTTTAACTTGTGAGCTTGCTAGTGCATCGAAGTCATTGTTGATTATTCATGATCTTTATTTTGGTCTTGTTGTAACTTTGTAGGACTTTAACTTCTCCAGTGGAACTTATTAAATGCTTACGA
>JBAMIE010000041.1:3321008-3331118 GCA_037177295.1 Kaempferia parviflora | reverse complement strand
TTTCCTTCATCTGAAGTTTGGTCATCTTCGTTTTTCATTCTCCTACGTACCAATGAATGGGACTAGTAATTGTCTATTATATATATTCTTTTGTATCATCAATGTTTCTTCCATTCAACTAATAAGAGTTATCTCAAGTGACATGCTTATCCAATGAGTTCACCTCCTTCGTTAGTTTGCTATCCCTTTGATAAAATTTAATAATTTGCAAATGGATCGCACTTTAATTTTTTTTATTTGTTTCTTGAGTCATGAAGTTATATAGTGAGTGAGTGCATATTTCAAATTTTTTTATAATCTAGGTTTTCATACCCTTATAATCCCGAGTAGTAAGGTAAGCAGTCCTCCCCTGATTCTCCGATCATATACATCAGAAAGTGCTCACAGTACTCACTGGTAGGCCGACCTCTATTCAGCGTCTCCGTCAACTCGTGTCTAAGTTAATATGAAGGAAGTAAATCACGAGTGACTACTAGCTATTAGTACAAATCGTCAAGACTTGGGAGAGAGTATGTTTGGACACGTTAAGTTTCGACTTCAAGATTTCAAGTAGCAACCTCTCATATCTTCACAATCATACCGCTCCGAAGGGAACTAATCATTGCATATTTTATGATCTAAAAGTTAGTAGGTTTGTGTATTAAAGTGACTCTTCCCTCCTTTGTTGAAAATTTAATAATTTGCCAATAGAGTACTATATTAATTTTGTTTGTTTATTTTTTAAAAAAATATTAAATAACATCAAACCTAACCTATGAAAGTGTCTACAAACCACCAAGTTATGAGTTATTGTATGTTTCGTGCTTAAAAAGTTAGTAGGTTTACTAGGGAGATGTAAAAATAATATTCATCCGTCCGTATAAAACCGCTGGAGTAATATAGATTGCTACCATTGTACGTCAGTCATTTTCTATGTTTTTAATTGTTATATTTTGTTTTTCTCTAGTTGACACATTGTTTTTTTTTTTACCCATTTTTTTTTAAAAAGAACTTTTGTGGATAATATGATTATGCTTATATTTAATTTTGAAATCAACAAATTATTTTGTGAGAGAATCTGTAGTAGGCCCATAAAACTGAAGATTAAAATTATACGGATAATGTCGTCGGAATTTGTTAATTCTCAAAGGTCTATTCTATACCTGTGAATAAAATTTAATAGCCACAATTAATTAGAAAAGAAATAATTGTGATGATAAATGGATTATTTATTTAAATTTTTTGACATACAAAAATACGTATAAGTGGACACGTGTCGATGAGCAAATGAAACTAGCTCGGAATTGGATTAGGATCTAAAAATCGATTTAATTTCGCTCAGTTTAGGCGGTTCGTACGGTTGGACCGGACGGGTTTGGGCTTATGGGTCGATTATTGGATGAGGCACATGGTGGGTCCCACAGCAATTTCGTATTTCGTCAATCCTGAACTGCCACCTGTGCAGCCGGTTGAGATTAGCACTGAACTCCTGGCGGAGGGTGAGTGACGTGGACTCGCCAGCTTCCAACCACTGGAACGCCGAACAAGGGCACGCCTTCAGGAACGATAAGTGGTGGGTAGGGACCGTTGGGAGTCTGGGACTGGGAGACACGGACGCAGCTGCCTAATTCGTGTCTCTCGTCGTAAGTGGCGGAAACGTATGCCTTTATTTTTGGATCGAAGCCCCAAATTCGGACTCCGCGTCTCTTCTTCATTTTGCGAGGTCGATCGACTTTGATTCCAATGGCCTTCCAAGCCGCCACCTCCACTTTCTGCTATGCGAACCCGTCCCTCCACGGCGCCTCGCAGGGCAGGAGGACGCCGGCGCCGTCGGCGGCGGCGTTCCGCCATCTCTCCGCCAGTTTCGGGTGGGGATTGACCATGCCCTCTAAAGGAATCCTCAATTCCGCTCCCAGAACCTTCGGTTTTTTGACGAAATTGAAGAGGACTCCTGGCGTCGCTTATGCCGCCGCTGTCACGGAGAAGAGCGTCCACGATTTCACCGTGAAGGTAAAATCTTATGTGTTCTTGAAGTGTTTGCTTTAGTAAAGGTAGGATTTTGGGTGTGCTCGATGCTGGTTCTCGCTCTCTCTCTCTATATATTTTTTATCCTTGTTTTTTTGGTGCTTCGGTTTCTATTTTTACAATATTTTCATATGTGCTTTGAACTGATTAGTTTCCTGGAATCTTGTGTATTCTCGATTCGAGTTTTCTTTTCTTTGGATGCTCCATTTGCGATTTTTACAAGGTATCCTTGCGTGTTTTGAATTGATTACTTCCAAATTGAAATATTCGATGGTTTATCAGGAGATTCTGAAAAAATAGCTGATATGCAATCCCCCTTCTTCTTATTGCTTATGAAATTGTGTACTTGGTTCAGGATATTGATGGGAAAGATGTTTCTCTCAACAAATTCAAAGGCAAAGTTCTATTGATAGTTAATGTTGCTTCTAAATGGTAATTTCCTATTCCTTTAAGAAAAAAAGTTCTTAGAATTGTTTTAATTCTCCTTTTACCATTTTGCTCTAAATTTATTAACAATCAAACATATGGTTTTAATTGCTAGTGGGTTGACACCATCCAATTACACCGAGCTTTCTCACATTCATGAGAAGTACAAGGCACAAGGTATGCTCAATTTGTGAAACAAAAGGATGTTTGCCTTCTTTTATGATGTAATCTGGATTCATATACAATAAATGCTATTATATTCTTTTTCTTGCATAATTGTTGCAGAAAATCATCTATATAAACCAAAGAATTGCAATAGAGCTAAAAAAATTATGATTCATGGAACAACCACATCACGCTTTGTGAGTGGCACATAGAATTCAGTTCAAGAAACCAACTCTTTCCATGTGGCATGTAACTGATTTCTGTTTCTTATACCAATGAATACTTTCTGTGTACTGAGTGACCATTTTCAGACCTTCAATCCAGTATCCATCTTCTGCATCACATTCATAATTGTAAACCTAGTGATTTCTATCTATTATGTGCATGGGCATTTAAGGTTTGTTGACATGTTAGTGCATGCATTATAGATGGAAATGCTACATCTAAGAGCACTGTAAATCACAAGTTAGATTAATTATCACAAGTAGGGTTTTCAATCTCCTCTAACAGTACATGTAAAAGAATTAGCCATGTAGTTTGGTTTTGTTACAAAGGAAGAACATATTTCATTTGTGTGGATGTGAACAACTAGATATAGAGAGTGTGCCGTCTAAAGTTTTGTGATGTGAGTATGAGGAATTTTTCCTTTGTTTACTTATGCGAACCCTGTGAAATCGTACAGGGAGATGTTCGCATATATGGGGGCTAAATTTGTCAGAGATCTGGGATGCTATACTTCTGTATGTTTTCCTAAATATTTACATTTAATTGTAGGTTTTGAAATCTTGGCGTTCCCCTGCAATCAATTTGGAGGGCAAGAACCTGGATCAAACTCAGAAATCAAGAATTTTGCATGCACAAGGTTCAAAGCAGACTTTCCTATATTTGATAAGGTAAATAGGCTTCATTGTTCGCATTTTTTACTACCAACACGTGTGTTTACCAACTGCTTTTTTCTTGGTTTCGACCTTTATAGGTTGATGTTAATGGACCTGATACCGCACCAATTTATCGATTTCTCAAATCCAGTGCTGGAGGATTTCTGGGTGATCTTATAAAGTGGAACTTTGAAAAATTCTTGGTAGATAAGAATGGAAAAGTTGTTGAAAGATATCCACCCACAACTTCCCCTTTCCAGATTGAGGTGTGGAATAATCTTCTGCTTTGTGCTTTTGTTCAAACTTTTATGCTGATATTAGTTTTAGTTAACACCAATTAGAAATTCTGTCAGTCCAAGTATTTGGGGTTAATTGAATCTTATCCCTCCATTAAAATTAAGATTCATAATCATAGGTTCAGACAATTTTAACTTTGATTGTGTATGCATATTGCACATGACAACTGCCAACCTTCTCAGTTTCACTTAGAACTAACATTGACATGGTAATCGTCCTATGATGTACTAACATGAAGCTGTATTTCTTGCCAACAATTGACATTGGCTACACAAATCTATCTCTCCTTTAGGATTAAAATTCATATCCATATTTGTAAGTTTACACGATCTTAACAATAGCTTGCTAGGCCTAATATAACCCTCAGCCTTTTCATCCAAGCTTAGGACCGGCATTACTAGGTTTACTCATAAAAATTGATCACTAAATCACAAATCATAGTTCTAGCTCTTTACAGTGTATTTTGTCAATTCTCACTGCCAATATTACCTAATGATCTCACAATTGCACTCTTGGTTGCAGAAGGATATCAAGAAATTGCTTGCTGCATGAGCATATGAATAATGCGAGTTAGAGTACCAGACCAGGATTCCTGAAGACAAACCTTTTTCTCTTCGACATCGAGTTTTAAACTTTTAATATGCTTAGTGATTCTGTAGTTTTAAGTTCTTAAATCCTCCTTTTTATTTTTTTTATTGTAGATAAGTGATTCTCTAGTTTTAAGTGCATAAAAGCCTACTCTTTATTGCATATATCTCCCCAAAGGCATATGACTTGAGTATGAGAAATCAAATAGTTTATTTTGTTCCTGTACATGTGCTCTTAGTAGAAGTTAATAGTTTTTAGTAGGAACAAATAAGTATGTTTGATGATGTCTTGTTGTATTTTCTCTGAAAATAAAAATATTTGGGAATTTTTATGATAGAATTGTGGTTTAGCCCTTCAAATTTTGTCATTCAAAATTTTGCTTAAAATTTCATTATTTAGACACCCTCTAACATTTTTATTTTGCTATCAAAATCTTTTTTTTTTATATAAATAAAATGAGTGATTTAATTATTTAAAATTAAACATCTTAATCTTATATATCAGGCATTATATTGTGATACTCATGAAATCTTAAAAAGCATTTTTAGTAATCATTCAAAAATCATAAAGATTATACTTGGCTCCTCTGTGTAAATGATTAGAATATTTATAAACACTTGATAGTTAAAATTCATTTATGTCCACTTATAATATAAAATTATTCAAAAATTAAATAAATTTGAACATTAAAAATCTACATTTGCTAAAGTGCTAAACAAATATCGTGAGTAATTTTTAAATTAGGTTATTTATCAACTTGTATTAATATTTTATTTTCTTTATCTTTTTAATCAAATACATAAATATTTAATACTCTATTAATTCTTTACAGTTTCAAATTATTTATAATATGTTAAAAAATAATAATAGAAGTTATCTGAAGCAAGTTGTACCAGTAGCTAATAAAATCCTAAGAAACATCGGAATGAGTTTAGCGATATCGTAGGGGGAGTAGGTTATAAAAATAAGAATATTAAATTTTTATTTTGATTTTGATATCCGTTTATCATCCGTTATCAAGTATTAAGAATGTATATAAAATAAATTTCATATCCATTTTCGTCTTCTAATCATGCATACCAAACACCCCTTGAATATAATTGGTGATGGGAATGACGTTCGTATTTTTAAGAATGATAAGATGGTTCTCATTTTTCACGTTTATTTTTATAAACAAAATTCCCACAAACAATTACCTAACCACCCTCTCTAAATATTCCTTTTTATTATTATTATCTTTCACCTACATTTTTCACCTAAATCCTGAACTAAAAATACATCGTAACAACTATAAACCTGTATCTGCTATATACTTATAGGGGATTAGCGTATTCATCTTTTGCCACATGCTATATACTTGTAGCAACTACGATTTTATAGTTGCTTTATAATTATAACAACTATGATTTTATAGTTACTAAAATTGAATTGTCTTACTCTAATGTGAATATTGGATAAACTTTGAGAGATCATATTTTTTGATTCGGATTGAATCATGGTATATATAAATCAAAGTTTGTTTAGATATCCTTTAAAGTATTTTCAAAAGTTTCAAAAAATTTTAGCTCTCTTTAGTAAAGTTATTTTTTTACGTTGTAGCAGTTATAAAATCATAACTGGTATAATTGAAAACTATAACAGTTGTAATTGTAATAACTATAAAATTGCAGTGGTTATAATGGCCCGATCCGGTCGAATTTAGATGGGTGATATAAGCCTGATAATAATGGAAACCGTGTGATAATATCAAACATAAGCTAATATTTATTAGATTAATATTTTAATTAATTACAAAGAAGACAAATTTTGATAAAAAAAAAAAAATTTCTAACATATTAAAATTTTATAAGTAAATATGAAGAAGCTTGTAAGCCCTGATACGTTGTTTTCCCGCAATTGATCCGGTGCATCAATCACGCTTTCTTCGAGTAGTATAGACCAGGTCCCACATAATTCTTGAACATCAACCCTCCGTTTGCTGTACCCTGTCATCGAACGAACATATGGCGAGCTGGATTCATCATTACGAACCCGAAAGGCGGGGCGCAGCGAATCCTCGCTTCTCCCGTTGCGATTTCAGGGAAGCGAGAAGGGAAAGCAATGCTGCGCAGTAACCGGAGGAAGAGGAAGCGGCGGCGACGGAGGAGAAAGTCAACACTTCTCACTCCCCGATTCTGCCATCGATCGACCTCCTCTTCTTAGGATAGGAGAGGAGAGACACGTTTGCAGCAGAAGATTAGCACCATTTGGGATCCTCTACTGTTCTGTTTACCCGGAGGAACCAAATCTCTAGAAACCACGGAGGTCAGATCTTCTACTTGTAGGTCAATTCCTCTCCGTTTTTTATTTTCCTTTTTCTCTTTGTTTGTCGATCTACCTGCAATTTCATACGATGGACTCATAATAATTCTTTTTCCCTCTTTTGTGTTGGTGAGTCGCATGCAAAGTTTAATCCGAAAGGAGGATCAGATCGAAAGATCGATGAATGTTTATATTGATAGATAATTGTAATATTATGACTCTGTTTTATGGAATTTGGCTAAATTTTACCTATTCAATTTTGTTAGTTATTTCATGGAAGCCTCAAAGATTCACATTGTCACTGTGTATGCAAAATGCCCAGATTTCATGTGTTTTTCTACTTGTGCGTCACAAACAAAAGAGAAATAGAGTATTGCTAGTCAAGTTTTACCTTCCATTGATGGTAAATGAGAATTGTTTTTTTTTTTTTTGTTAGGTTACAAGAGACAAATAAAAGCTAAAAAGGTTGTGTTCATTATTATGTTCCTCAAGAAATGCTAGTTCTATCTATTCTGAGTCAACTTCTAATACATGTTATGTTGATAGCTTATATTCAGTCACCTTGCTTAACGATTCATCTAGGAAAATCTTATATAGGTAAGAAAAATATCCTAAAGTTCATCTTAAAACTTGTGAATTGATACATATAACTATGATTTAAACATATTATTATGTAAAATTAAAATGGATCCTTTATTTATAACGGGATCAAATTTGGTCACCTTTTAGGACCTGAAGATTATTAAGGGTAAACTCAAACTTGGCGAATTAGGGTAGAGTCTCTTGTAAGGCCATTGCCATGGCAACAATGAGCCATGCTAGTTTTTTCAGGTTATCCATGATTAATCAATCATGCATCATGCTAGCATAGCAACTTCTAATTCTCTGGCAAATACATCCTTTTTAATCAATTTGTTGTGTCCACCTGCAGTAATGCCCTTTAATTTCACCTGTTTCAGCCTGCCCTTTTCAAAGGGCTGTGCCAATTTTTGTGAGGCCTATTGGTCAGCTTGCATATAAGTTATCTATTTTTCCCTATAAAACAATTTTTTAAGTTAGTACAATGAAATAAATCAGTTACGATGCAATTTCAATTCAGGTTAGGAGGATTTTGCAATGTTTGTAACACGTTAGAGCCAAGGTAATCTAATGGCTCAAAGGGAGGTTGTAATTATGAAGGAAGTGCTTCAACAACATATCCTCATAAGAAAACTTTACATGGAAATAGAGGAGGAAAGAGAAGCTTCAGCAACTGCAGCAAGTGAAGCATTAACCATGATCCTCAGACTGCAAGAAGAAAAGGCAGCTGAGAAGTTGGAAGCATGTCAGTACAGAAGGCTAGCAGAGGAAAAATTTCACCATGCCCAACAATCTTTAATCATCCTTGAGGAAGCAATAGAAGACAAGGAAGTTGAGATTTCAATGCTTAATCACCAAATTCAGGCATATAAGAGAAAGTTACTAAATAATGGTATCAATGATATTGATATTGAAAACATCCATTCACGCGGAGATGATATAAATAATGGCATCAGTGATCTTAACATTGAAAACTTGTATCCACATGGAGATATTCATGACCGTGATATTGTGGACACCTCTTTGCCTCCATTGAAAACAAGTAGGTTGTATTCTGAGTTCTATAGCAATGAGAATAGTCCCTGGCAGTCTTCTAGGCAAACAATCTGGAAAACCATTTGTGGCAACATAGATCAGATTAGTGAGAAAGACAAACAAGTTTTGAATTTACTCAAGGAATCGAAACCAGAACCAACCACAAGTAACAGGCCATCCAGTTCAGGACAAGATACTTCATCTGGTTATTCTTCATGCCATTCCAAACTTCAAACCGATGCCTGCCCAGATGTTGGAAGTGTTCCAGATTTCCCTGCTCGTAACAATTTACAGAATCAAAATGAATCTGACAGAAATGCATTTCATGTGGCTTGTGTCCATGATATATTTGAAATCCCAGAAAATGATAAACATCACACAACCAATGATTCTAGCAAGTCTATCATGGAAGAATCTATGGTAGAAACTAAGCCTTGCGTTGATAAACAAGACATGGCATCAGAAGGAACTGTGGATGGCCAAATGATGGAATATAACTCCATGATCATGGATTCTACAGATGGAGCTTGGAATTTGAGAAAAGAGTTTGAGAGTATAAAACGCCAACTTCAGCGAATTGACTGTGAAAGCTTGATGCAAATGGAAGGATATGATACGAAAAATGAGCAGTTGAATTTGTTGAGTGAGATTTATGAGCAGCTAAGTGCAATAGAATGCCACCTGAAAGAATCCAAGTCCAAGAGTTCCCCTGATTACAATTCCCATTTGGTTGCTGTTATGGAGGTAAACTTTTTCTGCTATTTCTAATTACTATTTTATATGGAAACTTATTGTTTTCCCTCTTGTTAGAATAGGGACAACTTACCCGGTCATCATATTATCTTGTTTAAGTTCATAGTTCTAGATTAATTAGTTGTTTTATGATCCATAAAATGGTTGTATTTCTACTTGAATGCTAATAAAGATTTTCAAGATTCCACCTGGTATTAAAGTCTACCCATCTCCGTCCTTCCCCAAACAAGATTGTCTCTCCTCTATGCTAAAAGGCTCGCCCACCTCTCTGTCTTTTATCCTTCCGTCATCCCTCGCTTTTTAACTTTGATTTTGTTGTAGACAAGATATCATTGATTAATTGTGTGTTTTATTTGACATCTTATAACAATGGTTTGTGTTGTCTTTGCTCCCACACACTATTTCAGTGTAGTGGCGTGCTGACGTTGAGGCCTATATTGAGGCTGGCCTCATAGCGCGTGTTGAGGCTCATGTAGAGGCTTGCCTCGACTTGTTCCGTGCTCAGCTTGCCTCATGAGCCTGTGTTTTGAGCGATGTTGTAAATGGCTAGGAGCCGGAGGTGGCAGGGTGGTCATCAACCGCCTACTATCTCGGCCGCCTAAATTGGTGCTATAGGTGTTGAATTTTTTTTACATAATATTATAAATAATAATAATTATTTTATAATATTTACTTTTAATAAAATATATTAAATAAAAATTTAATCTAAATAATTAAAAATAAAAAATATAATTTTTTTAATGGGATAATTTTATTAAGTTTTAATTAAGTCTTTTAAATTATCTCAAGCATAAGCATAGATAGGAATTGATTAAAATTATTAACATAAAGTTATTTAATTAAGCTCTAACTTATAACTTACCCATGTATCCAATTGGGCGACGAGTCCGATGCATCGCTGGTGTTGGTGCAGGTTGTACCAAGATCGAACCTGTGTTTTGATGTTGTCAAAGGTTCAAGTTAAGTATTATTATGATCTGATGAGTTGCTCTAGTGTGCAGGGTGTTTACTCAACCAAGAAAGTCCTAGTACGGCTAGACAGAAAGTCCTAGTAGGTCAGGAGAACCGAGAGGCAGAAGTCTTA
>JBAMIE010000041.1:3222240-3261389 GCA_037177295.1 Kaempferia parviflora | reverse complement strand
ACCATCTTGTTGGTTGGTCGCCGCACTAGCAACTGCCTCTGTTGGAGACCCCAGAAATCCTTACAAGCCATAACAAGCAGTTGTCCCTACTCATTTGTGCGGGATCTCTCCCAGTTGTTTTCATCGCCGCTGTCGGTCTCCCTTCTATACGACGACCACCGCCTCCCTGTCGTATGGCGACCACCGTCGTCGTCGCCGTCGCCGCCATGAGAAGGTGATTTAGATTTATGTTGATTAATTAGATTAGATTTGGGGTAATAATTAATGCATTTGATTTGATTATTATTTATATAACCTGTATGATTAATGAGTTAATTAAATGAGTAGATGGATTACCAACTTTACATTGGGATGCATTAATTGATTAGCCAAGTTAATTCATAGATTAATAAATGATAATAGTTAATGCTTAGCTAACGGATTCAATTGACAAACCGTTAATTTATAGAATAATTGATTAGTTATTAATGGATTAAATTAATTAACTTAGTAGTAATGGATTTAATAATTATATTGATAATTGATTGGATATCAATTAAAAGTTATCTGACTAATTAATTAATAGCCAAATGGAATTACTGAACGGGATGGGTAGATTGATTTATACATGTATTATAGATACATAGATTAGCTTCGTATAGAATACGTGTAGGATTCGAGCTCGATGCCCGTTGACTTGAAGACAATTAGGACGATCTACATTTGAGGTGGATAGTTCTACTTATCTTCTTTAATCTTTGATGTTAGTGTATGAGGTATGGTTTTATTAGTAGTTTTATTAGTAATTTTATTACTTCGACTCTATTCATATTGTTGCTTGAACTTGGTACTTAAGTTACTTGACCTTAGATATGAGTGATTTTATATCTATACAGTCTCATTATTCTTCATGCTTATTTTTTATATATATATGTATGATATTACCATACCATAGTGTAGGATTTTGAGAATCCTGCTAGACCCCTCGTTGATGATTTGAGCTTCTACTTATTGCTAGAACGATCATACCATAGTGTAAGATATTGAGTATCCTACTAGACCGTTGTTTGTTATGTAGGCTCATGCTTATACATTAGTAAAATCATATTGTAGTATAGGATATCGAGTATCCTAGCTACTAGGCCCTTGTTTGTTATTTAGGTTCATGCCTATACGCTAGTGAAGTTAGACTAAGGTGGGGTTATAGAGTGTTATAGTGGATGTGATTATTGTTTTTTTTTCCTATCGTCACGTTGTTATATCCTGACAATCATTGTCTCTCATTCGTAGTTGAGAAAGTCTTTAGCAATCATTGATATATCCTATCCACCATTGTCACTCATTCATGGTTTAGAGAGTCGTCAATGACCGTTGGTATATCATGTCGACTATTGTCTCCCATTCATGGTTGTGAGAGACGTCAGCCACTATTGGTATATCCTGCCGACTATTATCTCTCATTTGTAGTTGAGAGAATCATCAGCGATCATGATGCATACGACTGCCCATGAGACATTATTGGTAGCGAGTTAGCATGCAGTCTGTAGCTAGATAACTACGTATATATCCTGTCTTCTGATGGGATTGTACGTGGTAGCGAGTTCACCCCCAGACAGTTCTACTTACCCTAATTGCCCACGAGACCATCCATGGTAGAGCATTTCTCCTGCAGTCAGTGCTTTTTATATGCTTGCTATATGTCGATCATATATTTGTTTATGCAGGTTTGGAGGTTTCTCCTGCAGTCAGTGCTTTTTATATGTTTACAGTTTTCCTCCTGTATCGATTTTGAGCTTTGTTAGAATAATATAGCTTTTATCTTATTTAGTTAATATATTCACATGTTCATACATACATATACATACTGTCATTTGTGACTTGGTGATATTATATTACATTAGTGTTTAGGTTGGCTTGATCTGAGTTCAATATTTTTTTTTCCATATTGTCACTAGGGGGTACCATCCAGTTTAGTAGAAAAGTATACCCTCGGGCCATGAGATGAAGTGACTTTTCAATCTCTTGTTTGAGGATGGACACTTGCTAAGTAAACTACACCTTGGCCTAGATGAGAAATAAAAGACTCTTGATTCTTCCTGCCTAGGATAGAAGGGATAGTGAAAGATAGTAGGGTTCAGCAAGACTTGGTATAGTTGAAAGATGATACCTACACCATAAATCAAAAGATAGGAGTTGGGGGCAAATTGACACAAAGGGATTTGGAAGTAGATGACAAGGTCCTAAAGGAAGGGGTGGATAGAAAATCGTAGGTCGCTTGATAGTTGATCTTGAAAATAGGTGATATAACAAGGGGTGACTCATGTGGTCGGTGCTCTAGCATTTGAATCTGGATCCTATGATTAGTCGGGATACCGTAGGTTTGTTAGAACTGTGTCTTAACGCCTTTGGTGTACACAGTCAGGTGGATCTCATACCATCGGCTCGAGGGGTTGATGGCGGCCATTGGATTGCAGGGAACGACATGGACGATGAAGAAAAGATCAAAAAGCATAAGAAAAAAGAACAAGGTGTAAATACCCTGACTTGGTTTTGATGTGATCAACCAAGTTAAGTTAGGTCTTATTTTTTTTATGCCTATTGTCTAAGTGTGCATGAACTTAGGAACACAAGAAGTCAAGCGGAAGATGCGGTAGACGAGAAGGATGACACGGAAATTGAGTCAACGGGCTCAGCACATCTGAGGAATGAGAAGCTACGGAAGAGTACACAGGCGGAGTGAGAAGGATGCGTGCGGCGGTCCGAGAGACGAAAAGCCGAGAAAGAAACCTGCTCGAGGAGAATGATGAAAAATAGGTTCGGATGAGCCCTATTTCGGATGTCCGACATCATCCAAGCGATCAGAGCGGAAGACGAAAAAGTCAACATGCAGTTGACTTTTCCCCTGCTCGGCGAGCCCGGACCAGTTTGATGCAACGGGAGGCGCCTCGACAAGCCATTATCGCAGGGGTCAAATTCAGGTCCACGTCAGTAGCTTTCTAGGCGTCCAGACTTGTTCAAGCGCCCAGGAGTAGATGAAACTTTATCCACAAGTCATTGAAGAGACGTTGCGGAGCGGATAAGAGACATCCACCTTGGGGTGCCCGGACCGGGTCCACGTGCCCGGG
The DNA here is from genome assembly GCA_037177295.1 of Kaempferia parviflora. Taxonomy (NCBI): domain Eukaryota; kingdom Viridiplantae; phylum Streptophyta; class Magnoliopsida; order Zingiberales; family Zingiberaceae; genus Kaempferia; species Kaempferia parviflora. Next base: position 3,258,285 of record JBAMIE010000041.1, on the reverse strand, counting down.
AGGTGCCACGTCAGCAAGGTGATAAGTTCGACCAGAGCACTATAAATAGAGCCCTGGCTTAGTTTCACACAACACTTTCTGTACTTCCATTTTCGAATCTATTTTTCATTTTCGTGTTATAAACGATTTATACGAGGCTTTTCCACCTTTGACCTCTGTCGAAGCAAGGAGATCTTTAACGAGCTTAATTCTGCCTTGGATTAGAAACCACCCAGGTTACAAACCAAGTAAAAATCGGTAGTCTCGTATTCTTTTTAAGTATTTCTTTTCTTTATTAAAGTGTTTGTTTGACTAGCCGTCGAAAGATTGAGAAATATTTATTTTTTACTTTCAGGGCAATTGATCCCTCTCTTACCGACCTTCAAGGGATGACCACAAGAAACTTACTATATTACTAAACTCAAAAAAGGTAAAGACGAATACAAAGATGCTAAAAACAAAGGGAAGCAAATGAACGCGCGTCACTTCGGATGACCTAATATACCTTTCGAATGACACAATTGAATTGTCATATAAGCTCGCTGAACCATTGGATGGAAAGGTGAGAAATCTTCTGAGCCGTCGGATCACTTGACCAGATAGTCGTGATCAGGATGAAATCTTTGCCATGAAAACATAGTAGTGGCGAGTCACGAGGCGACGTATCAATTTTCGAATGATTCAAATGTTATCGTCGGATGTACAAGTTAAACAGGCACCACCGCGTTAGATGGGCTTGGCCTCAGCTGTCGACACTCCCCATGGTTCTTTAACATCTCAGTCTTAGATCCTGGCATCCTAGCTCGGCTTCAACTACCGACATACATCTCAATCTCAGATCCTGGCATCCTAACTCGACATATGCTGCATACATACTCTATAGTTCTATCACAGTCTTAGATCCTGGCATCATGGCTCGGCCTTAGCTTCTAACATCCTCCATGTTTCTATCTCAGTCTCAGATTCTGTCTTAGCCTCAGCTTCCGACATCCTCCATGATTTTTTCTTAGTCTCAAATCCCGGTATCATGTCTCGGCCTCAACTGCCAACATCCTCCATGATTCTGTCTCAGTCTTAAATCCTAGTATCTTGGCTTGGCCTCAGCTGTCGACATCCTCCATGACTCTATCTCAATCTCAGATCCTCGCATCATCTAGTTGACTCGGCCTTATCACCTACACCACCCCTGGCTCAACCTCGGCCCCAACTTCGTCTGTTTCAAGACCACTCTGAAAGAGCTTGATCTCCTCGTCTTCTCATCTTCAAATCTAGTCTACATCATACATTCGCACGTAGTTTGCTTAAATCATGTGAAAAGTAGTGTAATCCCCTCATCACTAGTCATTTCTCAATGAATATTCCAAGGCGTGTGGCGTCGATTGAATGGAAAGGTCGTTAATAGGCTAGCAAAATTAGTCTTCTAGATGATCTACTACCAATATGTGTCGCTTCATGAAAGGAAGAGCAGTCAACAACTGTCTGTCAGATCTGATCCTCTCGTCGGCTCATACGAGGACAACACAGGGAAATATGCAAAGAGGAGGTGCCCTCCTGACTACTATATAGAGACTCACAAAGGTAATGATAAAGGGATTCTATCTTTCCAAATCCTGACCTCTCACATATCACCTCAAACAAATCCTAACTCAAGCGTACAAATGACCCAGAATACGTCTTACGGCCAATCTAAACCTCTTTTAGAGTACGTTTCACACTTGCTCGTCCCAATCATCAGCGGTCTTCGAAGAAAGCCAGCGTCAATAAATTCATTCACTGATAACTAGCCATCTGTAATATTTAGTTGAATACATATCATAACATACTGTAGCCTAATTTGTTTTGGTGCTATGTGTATCAAGTCAGCCACCAATGAGGTCTAGAAGTCAAATCCTGACGAAGTCAAGTGTCTACCCTCGCTTATGTACTAGTCACTGTCTAGACTAGTAATTCTCATAATTTATCTTCTAGTCCTGAGATAAATTGATAGAAATACTAAGTCAAACGATTCATCTTTTTACCAACTACGTGTATCAAGTCAACCTGATCATGTCAGTCTAGAACAAAGTTAATACCATTCAATTCCCAATGACATGTGAATGAGTCTTTTAGGATTTAGATTAAAAAAACACGTGTTTACTTATCACAAAGCTCAAAAGTCTTGAGCTTGCGTGCCCAAAGGGTCGATTGACACCTATCAAACTGCATATTCCAACCTAAACTAATAGGAAGAAATGGACAGGGACATGCTTGACAACGAACAATTGCTACAGCTCATCAAACTAAAAATCCAATTGAAACCGCGTGCGTGCATATATATATGGATTTGAGCACAGAGAAATCTACAGTGTAGCATGGGGCAACATAAACAAAATGTTACCTTTTAATTACGCCAACTTATGGTCGATCCTATCTATTAGCAAGATCCCTTTCCCTGGATCTTGGGCGAAAGAGACCATCACACAAGTCTATCCCCATTATTATTAGTTCATCCACGACTCGAGCAAAAATTCAAACTCCCTAAACCCCAAAATCACCAAAATGAATATTATTTCCTGCTATAATCTCCATGACCCATACTCCTGATCCATTAGCCTATCCCTATAATTCCATTATCTAATCAAAATATTGCTGATAAATAAAACTTCCAACTTCTCTACCTCTATATATTGCACTGTAAGATGCCCTTTGTTGATTATCACTTCACTTCGGTACTCACAATGTCATCGATGCCAGGTCTCGTCTTGTTCTCCTTGTTACTCTCAGGTTTCATCTCCTCCTCTGCAGATGTTGCCATGCACGAGCGGTGGATGGCGCAGCACCGGCGCATTTATAAGGACGCGGCGGAGAAGGATCGGCGATACCATGTCTTTAAACGCAACGTCGATCACATCGTCGCCGCCAACAACAACGCGAGCCGCATGTACAAGCTCGGGCTCAACCAGTTTGCTGACTTAACAAATGATGAGTTCATGGCTCTGCGTGCTGGATCGAGGCCAAATGGAGCGAACACGGAAACGGCGTCTAGAAGCTTTGGATCCGACGGCAATGCGTCGGCGCCCGTGCCGGCCGCCGTGGACTGGCGGAGCAAGGGAGCAGTGACTCCGATCAAAGATCAAGGAGAATGTGGTAACACGAAATAATTAATTTAAAATTATATTAAAAGATGGATTAAATGTCCCAAAAACAAAAAAAGGCTCCTATAGTTCAACAATTAATGTCATTTTGTCAGCATGCTGCTGGGCCTTCGCAGCAGCGGCAGCAACAGAGGCCGTCATCCAGCTCCGAACCGGCAAACTCATCTCTTTGTCGGTCCAAGAACTAGTAGACTGCGACGTCGCCGGCAAGAACAACGGTTGCCACGGTGGCACCATCGACGGCGCCTTCGACTTCATCGTCCGCCACGGTGGGCTGACGACGGAAGTAAACTACCCTTACACAGCGTCAAACGGCAACTGCAAACCGTCACTGGCACAGAAGCCAACGGCCGGAATTAGAGGCTACACGAGAGTGCCAGACGTCGGCGAGGCGTCGCTCACAGCAGCAGTGGCAAGGCAGCCAGTGGCGGTTGCAGTCGACGCCGGCGGGCTGGACTTTCAGTTCTACTCGAGCGGCGTCTTCACCGGGGAGTGCGGGACGGAATTGAACCATGGGGTGATAGTGGTGGGCTACGGGAGGACGAAGAGAGGAAACAAGTACTGGATAATTAAGAACTCGTGGGGAGTGTCATGGGGTGAGAGAGGATACCTGAGGTTGCAGAGAGATGTTGGTGCCACTGAAGGGCTCTGTGGCATTGCCTCCTACGCCTCTTATCCAACAGCATGAGTCATATATAACGGAACTATACCTTGACCACAAGGGTTACAATAAATATAGTCCCAACAAGTTTTATATTCTTCGATGAATAATATACATTTTATCAGCTGAACAAACCCGTTTCGGGATGGAGCACCTACAAAATACTAACCAATAAACAATGATCTTGAAGCTAGTAGTTCTGCCGGAGGAAGAACTCATACATGCTCTCTCTCTGCTTCAATTGATTGCAACAGGGAAAAAGAATGGTTCCAGCAAAGTGTGTTCATATTAATAACTTTAATCAGTCATTGGTAGCAGCAGCTAGACGTTGGTGCCAAAGAGTGACTTTTGATACCTCTACATTCCTGTGATGGTTCTCAAGCAGCCATCAGATATTTTCTCTAAAGAGTTTTTTGCCCAGAAACTTTCCCCTTTGTTTCGATGCACTTGCACTCTTTTCTTTATGGTCATTGTCGAAGTTTTCTGACTTTTCAAATCTTTTCCTTCGCTTGGATGCACTTGCACTTCGGCTACTCTTTTCTTTATTATCACTGTCAATGATTTCTGACTTTTCTCTTCTGTCTTGCCAATGTTTTGATCTTGAAAATCTCTTCCAGGATGGTATGTTGTCGCTGTTGTTGTTCAGCTTCTCTCTAGGCAGTGGCTCATCGTCGACCAATTGCCAGTTATATACATCACCTCCATTCTCAAAATGATGTGTTTCCATCATTGATTTATCGGCTCCTGAGAGAAGGTTGTTAAAAGTCAGCTGTCCATCACTGGCCCCTTTGCGATCAAAAAGGACTGGATCTGGACGTATAATGTTCCCCAAAATGCCACTTTCTGGACCCAACCGCATGATGGCCTTCACATCTGTTAATGTAGAGTACGCCGCTGCAAATGCAGATCTAACCTGCAGCAAGATAGAACATTTAGCCAGAGTTGAAGCTTTGAATAATCAAAAATATTTTGCTCACAAGTCACTACTTGAGAAGAAAAAAATGCAAGGTTATGAACACAAGAAAAGTTCGTGAGCATACAAAAATAATTCTCTATATATTTGAGATGTATAATATGTAGTTCATTTATTACCACTGAAATAGGAGAAGCATCTCGATCAAAAACAGAGCTTACCATAAAGTAGTTGTAGGAATTCTTCCCGAGGTCATTGTCTGGTGCCTAATTCGGTTTAATTCAAACAGATAGAACATGCATTAGTACAATAACCATGACTAACAAATAACAACAAGAGGGCAGCTGGAATAACACCTGGGGATCCTCAATGGATAGCAAATATGATCTCTCCGACTTGAAAAACCTATGGGAACACATATCAGTCTTGGAAAGCACATTGGAAAAAAATGATATTACCTACTAAGTCTATATTAACATCATTTTGCACAAGGCAATGGTACCCTTTATCAATCTTGGAGAAAAACACCCTTTTGGAGTTGCAAGATATACCAACATTGCTAGTGTTCAATTTTCTTCCAAAAAACTCGAAGAAGCCAACCTATTCAAGGAAAGAGGGGGAAAATCATGAGAATTGAAACATTGTGTTTAATTGTCTATCTAGAACTCTAAAGTTTGGTAAATGGGACTATATGAATTTTCAAATTGAATATTTCATCATGAAGATGGATTTAATCTTAACTTTTGGAACTAAATAGAGAACCATGACAAATATACAACAAAGTCCCATGTTACACATCTGCAATTCTCTTTAGAAACCTTCACATTAAAACTTAAAAAAGAGCATGTGTTTGGTACAATGTTAGCCTAAGTGGAAAGATATTCGATCGTTCAAGAATGTCTTTAAAAAGTATAAATGATTTCTTCGTCTATACAAAGATTTAGAACAAAGGGCTCTGAATGGAATAGAGTAAAGCAACTCGAACATCCTTTCATATGGAAGCCTGTATCAAAGAAAAAGACGAGCAGAAAACCAAAAGCATCAGTGGTAGAGGCTAGTCATAGCATGGTCTTATGGTCCTTTTGTGGAGTTCCTCATTCATGCAGGAACTTGAACATTTCCATCAGAGATTACAAGAATAAACAGACAATAGTAGTGTTGCATCAAGTTTCCCAAAATCATGAATACTTTGATCCATTATGAGGAAACAGGAGCACATAATTAACTTCAAAACATGATCATTATCTCATACATCTAATATACATGTCATGTTACCTTAGGTTATAAGTTATCATAATATACGTGTACATTGTTACTACCTCATATGAGAGCAAGTATGGACACAACACTTATTTGGATCACTTTGATAATGAGCTCATCTGCCCTGTTCTTAACAACAGACATCAATGAGTAATAAGCATCGACTCTAGAGGTGGAGACCCATAGATAGTGGCCTCCTCCTTAAAGGATTGCTACTTGATAGCCTGGATCACTTTGTGTGTTTGGAGATGTGATCTGTGCAGGCCTGAGGAGACTCATACGGCAATAACAAAGGTGGAACAAGGTGGTGAAGGAATCACACAGTTGAGGCCATCACTATAACATGTTATGAATCAAGGCCATGCAAGAATAGCCACGTGTTATGTAGAGGGAGAAGTTGTGTGGTACAAGGAGCAGAAAAACCATATTGTGTCAGGTTTTTCTGTTATGGCATAGATGATAATTTGAGATTTTGTCCATGTATAATAGTAACAAAATTCTCTTTGTTGCGATTGTAGTCTTGTAGACATAGGTACTCTCGATGAAACACAAAAATCTATGAGACTGTAGATATAGGTACTCTTATTGAACCACATGAATCTATTGTCTCCCTTTCTTGTCATGCATTATTCCCTCTTGCCATTCTCCTTCCTTGCGAGTATTCTCTTGTTTCCGCAACACATGGAACTGTTTTTCTCCCAAATAGAGAAGCTCATAGTTCGAGTGATCATTAACATTTCTCTAAAGATATGACTCAAACACACACCTAATAATTAAATACATCATGTGAGATTACACTGACAACTATACAACTAAGTGCTTACATGGCAATGGCAGCATCTAAGTTTAGAGGTCATCATAGCATGTAGCTTACTATCATCACCATGTCATGATTGTGTTGTTGACAAAGGCAACATGCATATATTCTTTCCTAGATGGAGGAGTTCAAGCAGTTAATAATTCCACTCATACAAGGTAGTACTGTAATATATATTGTAACTCATTCTAAACAAAAAGATGTAGTATTTTCATAAAGATCGAATACTTTGTTGCCATATTAATGAACTCAAAGTTGATCATATAAGCGTAAATAAATGAAAAAAGTGAATGAGATGACAGGAAACATGTTAGTGCAAGCCATACCAAAAGAATGCCCAAATTATCTTCCATATGACGGCGGGAACTGTGTGAATCTAATCCACTCCAATGCATCTACAAAAATGACTATCAAGTATTGGATGAGTTCAATAATGAATCCACAAGAATAATGCAGTATTTACCTGTACGTATACTATTAGCATCACAAGAAGTGCATAAGAACCAATACCACCTGAATAAACCTGTGGAAAGTCCAAAAACAATATCAAGACGGTGCATCCCCTATGATATGAAATAAAATCCCTTGGTTCGGTATAACATAAAAAGTTTATTGTTGGCTAGCTTTAATTGATGAGGAAGACTTGCAGCATTATGAATGAGCAAGCTTCGGGAGGTTGATTATTCTATCTACTTGTTCAATTGTAGTTCAGTTCAATAAATGATTAGTAGAACATAATTAGAAGAATTCATTGAACATGACAGAACCTCATTCAGCTCCCTTTGCTGCAGAAAAACCTTCAGGACTAAGCACAATGGTCTTAAAGGAGGCAGTTTCTGCACAGCATCCTAACCAAGCAGAAAAAAAAATAGTTCAGCAAGCTAGTGGATACCAATGGATCTTTATGAAAAACATTGTGGCAATTGGTACTTAATTAACTAAAATAAGAAAATCTTAAGCTTTTAGCACACTAATTCCTAATAAACGATAGCATTGTCATATTTTTTTTATGAAGATCTTCCAATGACTAGGACTAAATGAAGAAAAATCATAAAAAAAAAAGTGAAAGATGAGCAAGTGGGAAAATTCCTTGATGATAAATTAGACAGTCTATGGCCTTTAAGCAACATCAATAGCAAGGACAAATCCTGTCCATAAACCCTAAATCATGTCTTAAAAGTGAATTAAGGCATCTTGTAACAACACTACACAATGGGAATGCTATTCCTCAAATGTGCATTTTTTATGTATTTGAATTCCGAGTTTCAGGGTAGTATATGTTAAAAAATCACCTCAGAGCTTCTTAGCAGTTAACAAATATTATGCATCTTAGGTTTCAGAAGTGAACTTCTTGCGTGGACTCCTCTGCTCAAGCAAAAAATCTACACCTGAACTACTAGAGACCCTATATTATTCAGAATGCTCTGCTTCAGTGAAATCTTATTCAAGGTCCTTTCTTATTGAGCTCCATAATATTGAACTGTGTGATCCACCCAAATATTTATGATATCTTTTTACTGTCTCAAAGCACTGCTCTAGTTTATTTCAATGTGTCTTTTGAAGCATTGGTGGTATTGCTAACTAAGTTGATAAGCAAACTGGGCAAGCTAAACAGGAGTGAAACAATGCAGGGAAAAATCATGAAGATTTTGAAGTTCTTCGAGATGTTGTCACATACTAATTAGTGTTTCTAAGCAAATGGCCAGTATAAATGTCCATTGCTTGCCTAGATAATTCCTGTTGATAACTTTGTGTATTTTATATGTAAGGAAGCAATGAGAAAAAGAAAATCTTGAGCTTCTACTATAAAGTTGTATGCACCTACTACCAGACAGTTGGAATTTGATATTCATACGTCATGATGTTTTTGGCAATATTAGTTGCATATTGTTACCCTAGCAATCTACAGCAAACCTGTTCCCTTTCAGTAGCTGACTCAGCCAAATACGAGCAGCTTTTCAAAACCTTTGATCAAGATAAATAACAAAAGCATATGATTACCCAGTGATGTTCTTTTCAACTACCTTCATATAATCAGCAGCTTTAGGTCCATTATCCACATCAAAACTGAAAGAATAATCAAACCTAAGATTTAAGTGTTAATTATCCAAAACAGATAGAACAAGGAAGAACTAGTATAATTAATCTAGCATGAAATAGCAAGGATTATAATACCATAAAAAACTATTGGTTATATATAAAGAATTGGTAAAAAGAAGAATGAATAACATCAGACTGATGGGACAACCCATGGTAATTTCTCAAAATATGAAATTTTTATGATATATCCATCATTATCATTGAAAAATAAAGAATATTCTTGGGCAGCCCTAAAGATAGACTGATTGTGAATATTCTTAAACAAAGCACTGTAAAACATATTAAGAGTGACCTATTCCAAAGAGAATAAATATCAGTTTGTTCTTTTCCACTGCTATTTGCAAGGAAATCATAACAACAAAATGAAGCCAAAATAGTAATGAAGAATTATGAAGAACAAGACAAGAGTAGAGAAAAAGACCGACAGCCATTACTAACCAAAATTTCAGAGATTTATGTTACAGAAGAGTGTATAGAAACAGAAATATTAGCTAGCTGAAATTCCTTCTCTTTCCCAAACAAACAGAATTTGGAGAAAATTTTAAACCTGATATCAAAAGCTACGCCACTTTTCTTCTCCATGAATTTTATAATTGGGATTCGAGCCTTTGCTATAACCTAAGAAGAAACCAAAGAAAAAAAAATGTTAATCCTTGTATTGGTTCTTCATGCATTAGCAACTTTAATCTGCTTTTCCAGAAAATTTTGAGGATATAGACCACACACTCGTATTGATGCTTAGTGCATTAGCAACTATAACTGGATTCAACAGAAATTTCAACAATATAAACTACCTGCACTTTTTTAGCAACACTTCTTTGAGATAATGCTCTTGCGAGAGCATAAAGCCCAATTTGTGGAGTCTTCACCTCTGAATCAAGAACCACAACCTGAGAAAAAAAGTTAAGATAGTCAAACTTAAGAGGCATAGAAAGTGGTTCAAGCTTAAATACTGCAGAAAAAGGATATCCATCACAAAGGTATATTGTGTTTCATGTGTAGGGGTGCAAATGAATCGGAACATGTTCGCGAGCTTTTCGAGACATCTCGAAAAATATTTGATTCATATTCGAATTATCGAATTCGAGCCAAACTTGAACATGTTTGATAGTTTTTTAGAGCCGAATTTGAACCTATAATATTTTGTTCGGTTGTTCATGAGCCGCTCGCGAGCAGAATTCAAATCGAACTTTGATTATTTTTATACAATTTTAATTTAAATATACTTAAACTAAAGTTTGAATAATTCGAATCGAACTCGAATTTAAGACATTTCAAACTTTAGTTTGATTCTACACAAATTAAGGTTCGAACAATTCGAACTGAACTCGAGCTCGAATCCTATTTCCAATCGTTTCCAATCGAACTCGAGCCAAAATTATTGTTATTTTCGAGCTTCGAATCGAATTCGAATATCATATATATTTTTAGAGCTAGAACACAAATATCAATATTTGCATGGTATTCGGCTCATTTGCACCCCTAATCAATGTGGGGCTAAAATGTATGCAAGTTAGCAATAAAGGTAATTTGTAGCAGCCAAATAATTATTGTAAATCCCAAAAGATTGAATTCATGTAAATGGTCCTTTTCCTGCCTAAGAAAATTTTGGAATATTCCTTAAAAGACATCAGCAGTTTGCATGGAGGTTGGATAAATGTATCCAGAAAGATGAAAAGCAATTAAAAATCAACAAATAAAAGATTTGAAGAAAAAGTCAATGATCATCTTCTGACAGGACAATTTAATGAAAAATAAAATCCAAGAAAAAGGACAAAGAAGGCATGCCCCGCCTTTGCTTTAAATATGATCCTTGGTACCAAGATTTAATTCCTTAATACACAAGATATGTGAAGCTGTTACTTCGGAAATTGAAATACTTAACACCACTAACATTTTGCAATGCAACATCAAGTGATGCAAAATTTAACTTTATGAAGGCAAGAAATTAATCACTATTAGATTGTCAAGCATGAAGCTCAAAACACATTTTAAAAAGTAAAAAATCTAAGATAAGGCAATTCCTATCAATCGAAGCAACAAAAAAAATTACATGTTACATACTGACAAATAATTTCTAGAGATCTAAGACTTACATCGATATCACTTGTTGGAAGGTATAAACCTGTCCTAAATGATCCAAAAATTTCAACCTAGATTACAGGGGAAATGCAAATAAAAGCAATTTAGATATCTCAAAATCAATTGAGCAACTCTGCTACAAGTTAGAAAGAAAAAAAAAATGAACATACTCGGCAGTGAGGCCAGATATTTTTTATAATGTCAGATATGCATTGCACAGCTGCACTTCGTGAGGCTTGTTCCTCTGGAGTTGGTGAGATGAAATCACAAAAATCAAGTATCTCTGCAGAAATCAAATAACTGATATCAGTATAATGGTTGTAAAATTTGCATGAAATTTAAAATATAAATGCCAATGATGAGGAAAATAACCATAGCAATGTGAAAGGAATTCAATGAACCAGTTATAAGGGTAGGGGACAATTTGACTTTGAACTTGATTCAAAGTATAACCTAGTAGATTAAAAAAAAAAACACGCTAGCACAGAAAAGGTAATCTTTTTCATAACATTTAGTAGAAAGCAATGACTTCCAAAACCTCAAAGTGGCAAAAAATACAGTCAAGAAATTATTCAGAGCCACCTATCAAGGAACTGAAATTTTTACTATTGAATCTAACCAGATATATAATATTAATAGCAAGTTTGATTGTTATATTAGCCAAGTCTCAAAGCTAACATTAATACCACTCTGACCAAGGTCCAATGCCCAGGACTTCAACCAGGGTAGTACCAATCGGATTGGTCCATAGTGAGGCTAGCTTATATGTCATATGCAGGAAGAAAATTGATTGGTACTGCTTAATAGATAAATGGCTAGTCATTTGACAATTACCAATTCAAAGACTCAGTACAAGTTTAGTGACTGAAACATTTGGGTCACAAAACATTTCTATTTAACTGCCAAAAGACTAATTTTGAGATAATTAGCATACACGCTCTTCAATCAGCTTGAAGTTCTGATGTTCACTATACTATTCCTAGGGATGCCTTCACATTACACATGTCTTTTTGATATCTTCTTGAAATGTGAATTTGCCTTCCATGACTTCAAATCTCCAATATTTTTCTCATAGTTATACCCTTCCGAATCTAATTAGACTTAAATGAGATAATGGTCACCTTCTCACAATGTGCTATGTTCTCCCTAACCCAAGGTTTCTTTTCAAATTTGCATCAAATGTCTCAAATCTCTTCCACCTAGTCAAATATGTTTAAACAAAATTCAAATATAAAGTTATGAACAATGCATTACCTTCTTCATATATGATATGTATGATAACATATCCAAACCCAATTATCTCCACACTGTATTGTATACCAATATACAACAATAATGAACAAAGATATGTAACATGGATCAACCTAAACGTACGACAAAGAGAATGCAAGCCTATATGATACGAGAGAAAAAAGTATACAGAAACCTAGACAAGACAATATCCACATTGTATAGAGAAACAATCATAGTGTTTAATATCTATAGAGCAACCTCTTCTCTACAGTCTCTAGGAAAAATTGTAGGAAAGCTACTCGAAACATTGGGACTAGAGAAACTTGGGACAAAACACTACATATGGTTTTCAACCAACTTGTGCCTATCGGATAATAAGTATTACTTGTTTATGCTCATGCACACACGTGCAAATGATCTAAGCTGCTTGATTAAGTTAGGCATGAACTGATCAACTTGAAAGTTCACCAAAATCCAACTCTGATGAAACTCTACAAGGTTGTGTTTACATTGATGGATCAGAATAAAAATAGAGGAAAGGATGACAGAAGAGAAGAAACTTTGTTGTTTTATAGAGTTAACAGATAAAAAGAAGAGAAATAGAAAAGAATCCATGGCCACTCCTTTCCATCAAATTTTTTTTTATTCCACTTTAGAAAGAGAGAGATGAGATAAAACTCTCTTCCTATGGTCTCCCCTCCAAAACAACTGAAGCATGTCTCTCCCCTCTATCTCGTTCTTCAAGTAAACATCAAAAGGAAAGATTAGAAATTTCTGCTTTGCTTCTCCACCGAAATCAAGACAACATAAAGTTTTTGTATATTTCCAGAAGGTGAATATTGAACTTGTAAGCTACAAACTAGGTAACAATTAAAAGAAAATTGATTGAAATAAACTAGGTTTAAGAGTGTGCAAGTATCGTCGACTAATCTGATAGCTCTGAACATTAAAACAATACTGAAGTGCGAGGCCAACAAGCAAAAAAAGACAATCAAAAATATGATTTTTTCCACCCTGCAATTTCCTTTGGGAATATATTTTATAGCATGGATGGACCCCAATAGCCATGAGCATAGACAAACCAAAATTCCACTAAAAGAACAACAACGAACAAACATTCAAATTTTTTACCCTTGTGGAGCTGGAGCATGGGGCTCTTGAAGCGACAGCCAGCACGAAAGCAGGCTAGCTCAGAGACTCGGCCATGATCGGCACTTAAGGGCGCAGGCACAGATGCCGACGGAGGCGTCTCGAGAGGCGCGGGTAGCTCGACGGTCCTGATGGGATCGAGGGATAGGTAGTCGGTGGCAGCGATCTCAGAAAAGGAACCGTCCGAGGAGGTGATCTGATTCCGAAAGACGGAGTACGACTCGGCAGGGTGTGGATCGTCCTCGGGAGAGTAGGCGAGGGAGCAGACGGTGTCGTACAAGAAGGCTCCGCTTTCGCCCATTCCCGTCGTTTGCTGTGCAGGAAGCGAAGCCAAATCCGTGGATTGAAGAAGAGTTGTAGGGCGTCCCAGGCGGCTGCGGCGGCGGCGGCGGCGGCGGAGATAGTTTTCCTGTTCGAGTACCCTTCACGGATCTGGGTTCGCGTTTTTAGATTTAGTCTTATTTTCCAAATTTCATGCCCTAAAAGAATTTTTTTATATAAATTTCAGTTATTCTTAAAATATGCGTAACGGATAAATTTATGTCCTCAAATTCAATTGCTACACGACCAATGTTCCGTTTACTTCAGGGAGCAAATCGACGGACGGATAGATGTTATGATTAGGGTGGGTATTCGGTTAAAACCGAATCGAACCGAATAAATCGAATCGAACCGAATCGTTTTCCAAACAAATCGAACCGAACCAATTTTAAAAAAAGCGAACAAACCGAACCGAATTTGTGATAAAACTGAACAAATCGAACCGAATAAACCGAACAAACCGATTTTTTCGAAAAATTCAGTTTATTTTAATAAAAATTCAGTTCAGTCCAAAATTTATGGTCTAAAAATTTGATTGGTTCAAAAATTCGGTTTATTCGGTCTATTCGGTTTAACCGAATAAGAAATTTCAAAATCGAACCCGAACCGAATTAACCGAATTAACCGATTTTTCAAAAAAAAAAAAAAAACCGAATTTTCGAATAAACCGAACCGAATTTATAAATTCGGTCGGTTTAATCGATTTATTCGGTTTAACCGAACTTTTGCTCACCCCTACTCCTGTTACTTGTCACTGTTTGAGTAGATAATATGCATCATTTTTTTATTTTGCTCGTGATTCTGGTCAAAAGTATTACACCGTTCATTTGACTACTTCATACCATGCAAGTTTTCACTATTTTGATCTTCATATTCAACCCATCTTTATTTGAAGTTTAAGTTATGTAGCTTATTTGGGAGACGAAAAAAATTTATGTGGTTAAATTATTTCAGCATTATGATTTTTATAAAAATTCGGTATCTGAAACTTATCAAGGAAGCTGTCGGACTGATTAATAACGTCTGCAAATTATGTGGAACAGCACTCTTGGCCAAGGGCTGCAGACGAGCACTTATGTTGGGGAGGTTATCTTCTCGATCGTAGTCGCTGTTCTCGGACTTGTACTCTTCGCCCTCATCATCAGTAACATGCAGGTAAGCCGGCAGCCTTGAGATTCCCTCCGTCTTCTGTTTGTATCATAGTCTTCTAGCTACAGTCGAGTAACTTGCACTAAAGTAGGGTTGCCTTATAAAATTAAATACCGTTTGTTTTTTATTCGAGCAGACATATCTCCAATCGATGACAATTCGTCTTGAAGAGATGCGAGTTAAGAGACGTGACTCGGAACAGTGGATGCATCACCGTATGTTACCGCCAGAACTCAGAGAACGCGTTCGCCGATATGATCAGTACAAGTGGTTGGAGACTAGAGGAGTGGACGAAGAAGGTTTGGTTCAGAGCCTTCCGAAGGACCTTCGGCGGGATATCAAGCGTCATCTTTGTATGACCTTGGTTAGGAGGGTAGGTTTCTCTGTCTGTTCCTTGATACTCGCTCGCTCGCTCGCTGTCAGATAATCATGCAACACGGCTAGCTTCTGACTCATTGATCGTGCACAGGTCCCTCTATTTGAGAATTTGGACGAGCGTTTGCTCGATGCAGTTTGCGAACGACTCAAACCTAGTCTGTACACAGAGAACACATACATTCTGAGAGAAGGCGACCCCGTCGACGAAATGCTTTTTATCATTAGCGGCCGTTTGGAGAGCATAACGACTGACGGAGGAAGAAGCGGGTTCTTCAACCGGACTCTCCTGCAAGAGCGTGATTTCTGCGGCGAGGAGCTCATGACCTGGGCATTGGATCCAAAGGCCGGTTGCAACCTACCCACTTCCACGAGGACAGTGAAGGCGCTGAACGAAGTCGAAGCGTTTGCACTGAACGCAGATGAGCTCAAGTTCGTGGCTAGCCAGTTCAGGCGCCTCCACAGTCGGCAGGTTCAGCACACGTTTCGGTTCTACTCACAGCAATGGAGGACATGGGCGGCTTGCTTCATTCAAGCCGCGTGGAGGCGCTACGTCAGGAGGAAGATGGCCGAGCTGCAACAAAAGGAGGAAGAAGAAAGGCGCAGAAATAACTTGGCGAAAGGCACAACCAGCCTCGGTGCAGCCATCTACGCGTCGAGATTTGTTGCCAATGCGATGCGAGGTGTCCATCGGCTCCGGAACCGAAGAGCGATCGGATTAGTGAGGTTGCAAAAGCCGCCGGAGCCTGATTTCACTCCGGCCTGATTTCACTGCAGAGGATGCTGATTGAATCCAACTCCCCTTGGTGGGGAAGTGTGCATGAGGTGTATACCTCCACTTAGATATTCAGTCACTTCAGCTAAAATTGTAAATTATTTATTAATATTTGAAGTCAATCTAATATCATATTTATAATTAATTTTTAATATATATATATATTATTATTATTATTATTATTATTATTATTTTTTCCTTGCTCTCTCTCAATTTGGTTAGAGGGGCGTCGTTAATGCTTATTTGGGCCATCAGATCTGGACTGAATTGGGTAGGGAATAATAATCCATTAACTTTGGGCCGTTTGGCATAAGAGAAGAAGTCCAATACAAGTCTCGCGCCTCTCGCGTCCTTCGTCGCTTTCCATTCCAAATCCAAAAGCCCGCCCTCTTGCCCTACAAAAAAAAGCTAGCCCGCATCGCTCAGTCGCCCAAAACGATCGGCGAGAAGGCAAGTAGGGTTCTTACTTGATGTTCATTTGTTATGTCCCGCTTTTTGGTGATTTCGCTCTTTGATGCCTGCCGAATCTTTCCACTGCCAGTTTTTGTCGCTCTTCCCGTTGTCATTCTCGGAAAGACTGATCTTTGTGGGGTTTTGGTCATTAGATCCACTCTGAACTTTGTTGCTGGTGTTGCAATAGGAAATCTTGCGTCTCTCTCATGTTTGGCGGCTCAATAATTGGGGGAAGATTTCTCCTTCGCTGCTGATAGTAGAAATTTCCAGGTTTTGAGAACTTGAATTTGACAATTTCTGCAGTGGGTGGAGAATGGAAGCAGTGGTGGATGCAAACAAGAAGCTGATGCTAGAAGATGTGCTTTGGGTTATATAACTAACCAGGGAAAAGTGGTCTTCTTTTAGATCTCAAAAAGGCTTTTTCAGGACAAGAGATTCATGAAAGAAGCTATCGATGATAGTTTTGGAGAAGAATTAGATGGAAAGGAAAGAAGTTCCAAGAAATGGAAGAGAAACATGGATGCTAAGCAGACATGCCAACCTATGCCTTCGAATATCATAGGTAACTATGACCATAGAAATATGATATCTAATTTGGGTTCCTTGCAAAAGATTTCTGATTCATTAGCAAATGAAGCTGCTGACGAGTTAAAACCAGGTTTTATATCCACCGGGTCTGTGCCTCCACAATTTGATAACTTTGTAACTGATTCAGAAGAAGACTATTTAGATGGTCACGACTCCGATAGTGCTGGTTCCCCTAGATACTTTTTCCAGACAAAAGATATTGAAAATAATTCTACTGCATCAAAATGTACTGGCACAGAGTTTACAATATTAAAGAAAGGCAATCTTGATAGCTGTGATGATCTCTTGAAGTGCCAAAAGCCATCTGGCTCATTCAAAGGCAGTATGGATGCTGTTATAAATGATCCCAGTAATGTCCCCAGTTGTGGCAAAGTTAGAATGCCGGAAGAATCTTGTAAATGTTCTTTTTGTCTCAAAGGCAAGTGATCATTCCTCTCTTTCCATTGGGATTATGGTGATGTTGTATAGCATATCGTATTATGACGGACTTCTATGTTAGTTCATTTTTGGTATTGTTTACATGTCTTATTGTGGATTTATTGTGCATATGACATGTAAACCAGCTGCTTACATATGGGCAGACCTACATTATCAGGATACTAGAGCCAGACTCGATGGTAAACTTGTTATAGATATCTTCATATTTAGAATATCGTTGATTCTTGGATACATATCTTGCATTAGGGAATACACAATTTATTTAATTTTATATTATGTTTATAATTTATAGAATTGAAGAAAAGTAAAAGGCTTGCAAGGTCTTTAGAAGCACGAAGTTGTCGCAACAAAAGCAGTATCAAGACTGCTCAAAGCATCTCAAATAGACCCCCCTCACAGGAGTCTCAATTAACTCAACAATGGCAATCACTTTACCTTTCCACAGAGAATATCATTGTGCGTGAAACTGCTGAGCTTGTAAGTTCTTCCATATGAGTTCCTGTCTCTTATTTTAATTTTCATTTTCCATTATCCATTTGTCAGAAATCTGAGATGATTCATAAAGCCTTTTGTTAACTTTTTGCAGTGTTGAAATATGACATCACATTCCTTTAAGTTTTCTACCTTTAAATGATTCTCTTATTTATTTTTCACTAAATTAATCTTTTGTCTATCTTAGGTGGTTTTTCTTTGATGGAAATCTTTCCTTTTATGATATGAGGATTTGCATTTTATGGTTCACGGATGGAATTTTATCAAAAGGTTATATATATATATATATATATAGTAAGTGATTTGACACCTTTCTGAATTCTGACTATTCCTAAGGTTTTGAGGGGTTGTATATGAGAATCAGGCATGTCATATGCCCTCTTAGCACACCCAATTTGAACCAAAACTTAGGCCTAGAACAAGCTCGGCCACTGATTGTGCTTAGGCTGAAATACTAAGGCATTTAATTTAGTATGAGAGAAGTGGAAGATAAAGAAGTACCAAATTACCAACAATACATAATTATGTTTACTTTCTTGTATTCCACATTAGTAGTTTTTTTTTAAATCTTCCACTTTACTATTGACACAGTTTTACCCTGATGTTACTCTCTTCCTTTTTTATCTGGGCTCTAGAATCTAGATCTTCATTGTCAGTCATCCCTGTTCATTTCATTTATCATTTATGTTTGTTGCTTAGATGCATACTAACAGATGGATGTTAGATAGTTATGACTATAAGAGCAAAGAGATCGATTAGATTTGTAATTTTGCATTAGCAAAGGGAATGCTAACAAGGTAAGCATCATGGAGCCTGATGATAGTGGTGGAAGGTGGATCCTATTTTCAGAGGCAATCTGAAATTATATTCCCAAATTAGTATGAGCTAGTATACCCCAGTAGGAATTTGATATAATTCCTATGGTTGTGAGCTTTACTGATATTAGCATGGCTGTGAAACCAGACTGGACCAGTTGTTCTGACCAGAAAAATAGGAAAGTGGTTTTCGATCTTATCCGGTTCTCCAAATGGATCAGTTAGTTAATTGGATAGGTCAAGACTTAGTTGAACTGCTAGTTTATCAAACTGTGAAAACCATCTGGTTTAGTATAAAGTGGATCCGTTTTGTTATTCTTAGAACATTCACAAAACCATTTATCTACTATAATATCAAATGAGTAAAGATGTCTTCTTATTATGTATGTGAGTCCCTATGGGATGCTCAGTTGGTTAGAGGGTAATAAACTTACTATAATGGGGCAAGGGATTAATTCCTGGTGGGTGCATGCCCTCGGAGAAAAAAATCCTTTCTACCTCCTAGTTAACTTGACAGTCGGCTATAAGTTGGCCACATGATTTACCTCCCATAATCTTGGAAGGGTTGTAAAGGGTGCCTAAAGTCAATGTAATCACATTTTACTACAATCAGTTACATGTGAAATTGGACGAGTTCATTCATTGGTTTGACTAGTGAACCATGTCGGCTTTCAGTTTGATTTCAAATCCAATATTAATAACTATGGATATTATATGGAACTCTCTTTTCATGTTCAGTCTAAGATTAGTGGTTCATGAAATTTAGTTTGGGACTTTCCTAGCGTAGTCATCCACTTATTTCTATAATTACAGTACAGTATTAGTAAATTACTCAGTTCATCTTTTGTGTAATTGCAGCATGACAAATTTCTCAGGCTGAAAGAGTTGAAAGAGAATTGCAAGAGAGATTTGGAGAAAATTAGCTTGGTTCCTTCAGAGAAATGATATCATAAATCATTTCCAATTTTTCGATTCAGCTGTTAGGTCGTTTCACAAGGAAGATTCCTGACATGGAGTATCAAGTGAAATTTATTACTCAGAAATTCTGAGAGCGTGTAAATAATTAAAATTATTGTTCATAAACATTTTTTTAATTTCAGTTTCAATTATCGGTTTGACCTTGGAGCTGGATCATAACTTTAATCTTGTGCTTTATTTTGTTTGATTAAAATCCAGCAAACACATCGAGTCATTGCATAAACTTGATGTATCTCAACGACAAAAGTTGATTTCTCTTCACTCTGAACAATGATTATTTATAAGTTGTATTCTCATGTTGCGGGTGGTATTTTGTGTACTTTTGTTATCTGGTACTTAAGTTTCACGAGTCATGTTAGATTGCAGTAATAGATGCATTGAGATAAGCTTTGAATGCAATGATATATAAGCGAAGCCGAAGCGCTCGTAAAATCATAAATATGGAGAAAAAAGTCTCTTATTTTTCAGGTACATCACAGGTTTACTTAATGTTTTGTTTTTCCACAAGAGCCCTCAAGCTCGGCATTTTAATGAATTGCACAGGTAGGTTTTGAGATTTTTCATTTTGCGTATTTAATTTTTATAATATCAAAATCATGTAGTGCATTTCTATTATACCTCAGCTCTTTTTACTGCTCTCAAAAGTTTCTTTTTCTTCTTTAAATTTTTATTCTATCCATTTAAAAATTCATTATTATTAACGCGGTCAAATTCTGATATAAGGGCATGAATATATTAAAGAGGCTTCAAAGAGTAAATTAGTTTTGGTTCGAAGTGATATAGAATTCTTTAGATTTATCAGCTAGTTTCGAATAAAAGTGACTAATGGACTTAGAAAACTTCAAATCACTTTAAATCAAAATCAACATACTTATAAAAGTTTCTTTAATGTATATACTTTCAGATCTAAATTCGACAATATAAATTTAAAATAATGAATTTTCAAACTTCTAAAAACTTGATAAAATTTGTCAAAAACTTATTATAATACTCATGACAAAAATATTCATTAACCAATACCACCAATGGATTTCTAGAACTCCCCTAATTTAAAAATATCAAAATTTTTGAACGATGTCAGTGTATCCGTGTTCAAGATTGGCTTGGGTGAAAATGGATTCGGAGAACTCTAAATCACTTCAAAATAACATTAATGTACTCTTTAGAGGCTCCATTATGTATTTATGTCTTCAAATCCGAATTCGATAATGTAAGTTTAGAATAGTGAATTTTTAAACTTATAAAAACTTGATAAAATTTATCACAAACCCATTATAAAGTTTAGTATAATGATACTCACTAAACTAACACTAGCAATGAGTTCCTAAGACTCATAATTTAAAAAATATCAAACTTTTGAATTTTCAAATAGAATAGGTTCATTAGTTAATTTTGTCCGAATTTGGCTATTAGACCTAGAGAAATTAGAATTATTTTAAACAAAAATCAATATACTCTTGGAAGTTCAATTAGCATATCAATGCCCTCAATCCAAATTTAACAACTTAAATTAAAAGTGGTACATTTTTAAATGTGTATAGCAAAAATTTAAAAAAAAAAATTGAAACTTTTAAGAGCAATGAAAAAGAGGGGTATAATGGGAATGTGGTATGTGATTTTAATATTATAAAAGTTGGATACGCAGCAAAATGAAAAATCTTGAAACTTATCTGGAAAGAGGAGTATAATGGGTTGTCGTTTGTTTTGTATTTCCACAAGAGCCCTGGATGGATATTGGAAAGGTGTAGAATCTTTGCCGACAATTCGACCTTCAAGTTGTTGCAAGGACAACCGATCGACTAATATGGCTCAGCTTGATGGACAGAGATTGAGATCGTATATATTTGGTAGTGAATGTACTAAAGTAAGAGGGATATCCAAAGTAAGATTATACTCTTTATTGAATTTGGGTTTTAATTAATAAATCTATCAAATTTTTCTTCCGATTTTAAAATCAATGAGAATACTTATTAAAGCTATTTAACATTTCGAAGACCTCATCAAAATTTGTTGAGTACTTTGTTAAATTTAACTAAAATTTTTTAACATCATCTCGAGCAATCATAATATTCTTAACCTTCAGCCCCCCGACTAACCCAATTGGTAGAAACTTGAGAGAGTGGTCGTAGTGACCCGGAATCGAATCTCGTCAAAGAGGGTTTCGCGGCCTCTAAGGACGATTTTCACTCACACCTCTGTTAGCTGGGTTCCTACTGGACCTCCTCTCAATGACGTGGAATAGTCGTGAAAGGACCGTTAACATGGCAGTTCCACGTAATATTCTTAACCTTCAATCATGGTAAGTATAAATATTTTTTTTTTTCAAAATCAAATAGTTATCTCAGCAACCCTGCATCTTGTAGTTTGTGTTCACATATATAATATTTAAAGTGCCGGTTTATTATTTCAATGGACAATTTAAGTGCCATGTTTTCATTCCAGAAAAAAACACAGCACGAGCTCTGTGAAGAGTAAAGCTTTTTAGTTGCATTTTTTGTGGATAAACTACAAAGTGAACAAAATAGCTCACTCAAAATGCATTCATGAAAGTCGAAAATGATACAAGTTTTGATTGACCTAACTAGGAACATGAATGCTTATTGCAAACAGATAAAAAGATCGAAATGGAGGGATGGATGGACCATGGTCAAAAGCTCAAGCAGTCACTAAAATAAGATCTTGAGCAGTATCCAAGAATGTCTGAAAAATATGGTAAATCTTACCGTGTTCAAATCATCTACTCTAGAATGTACCAAGATGAACCATGTTTGCTGGTGTTATTCTGGCATATCATCCAGTTTCTGTCTGTAGAGAGCCAAGGTCTGCAGCCATGAAAGAGAGCAAGGTAACAAAAATGAAAAACCAGAGATGAAAAACATTATAGTATCTCAAGAGATTAGTAACTTGGTCATAATAAAGGAATGTATAAAGAATTGTTTAATGCAGCAGTGTAAGTAAAGTGAAAAAATAAGATCAAAACATTAACAAAATGTTAGGGAGTATGGATATTTGCCATAAGAAACATATGAGCTGAGAGAGTCTTGGCAAAACGTTGTAAAAAGACACCCTTGCATTTTATATAGATGAAGTTCTAAGCTGGTGAAACATACGATATTCTGGTTCTTATGCAGTAGACACTACAAAATTTTAAGGTGAATTTTCACTAGTATGAGAGTAAAGAATATTCACCTAATAACTTTCACGTTTTAGTCCAATTAACACCCAACATCTAAGAAGGGAGTATGGGATTTGAAAGTAGAATGTTTCGATGCAGTTCAGCAAGCTTCTTCAAACAAGAAAGGTATTATTGGAGTCTTTCAAAAAGGAAATAGGGAAGGAATTTCCATGAAACTAACTAGTTGGGAATCTTTCACCTTCAGTTTCGTAACTTAAGGTTAAAGATGAAAATTTTAGAAAACTAAATCCAACTGAACAAATGGAGAGAGCCCTCATAAATACCTTGGTATAAGCATAAACACCAGCCTCTGAAGGCCCTGTAGGGTTCCCTCTCCTTGTAAAGTTTCCTTCTTTGAATATGTAGAGCATTGGGATGCCAGTGGACAGCTCAAGATTTATCACCTGATGAATTGTAACATTAGTGCACAACCAACTGCTACTGCTACTGCTACTGCTACTGCTACTAGAACTCAAAGAAACTAGTTTCAGTCTGCTCACCTGTTGAGAAGTTAAATTGTCAAGATACATAATGATTGACCTCAGGGAATTTCCATGTGCAGCAATCATCACATTTTTTCCAATCGATAGCTGCGGTTCAATCTGTCATGGAATCTATTTCAGTGTGCATAAATAACCATAGATATGGTTCTTCGCATATCAGTTCGAATCATGTGTTATAAGAAGCATATCAGTTTGAATCAATGCAAAATAATCATT
Source organism: Kaempferia parviflora (assembly GCA_037177295.1). Lineage (NCBI taxonomy): Eukaryota > Viridiplantae > Streptophyta > Magnoliopsida > Zingiberales > Zingiberaceae > Kaempferia > Kaempferia parviflora. Next base: position 3,234,679 of record JBAMIE010000041.1, on the reverse strand, counting down.
TTGTAGGTGGTCCATTTCAAATTTGTGAAGGGCAAAAACCCCAAAAAGTTCTTAGTCAAATTACTTGTTTTAGTTAGAGTTAGTTCTCTACTAAACAGAAAAGATAAAAGAAACCAAGGCTCTACAAGAATATAAAATAAGTGAATTCCGATGCAAGTGTAACATTTGAAGTCAAATAAAGTTAGCATAAAGTTCCGTTGCAAATTTAGCATGATTTGGTAGTTGAGAACCTTTGTTGTGTCACTATTTAACAAAAAAACCACACACATTCATGTGTTCTTAGGTTTTGATTGACAACTAAGTCCTTGGTCCCTCTAACTACATACAGTGTTATCATAAATTCCCCGTTGGTTGCCTCAACCCCTTCTTGCATACATTGTTGTTGCTGGGAGAAGTCCCCATGATTTACCTCCCTTCCAGACAGTGGGGGGTCACCTTGGAGGGGCCGGCGAGATGACGATTTTACCTTTTGCTGCGAATAAATTTCCATTTATAATCATTAGATTATCTAGTTTGGAATTGTAAGTTCTACTTGGTATTCAATTACATACGGAGATAAATGACATTTTGTACCTAATTCTAGCAAGGAAAAGTGCATCTGGAGCTCATCTTTCAGAACCAGTATGTGATGCCGCAAGTAATAGACTTTTTTCCTTCAAATTTTAGAGTAAGTCTTTGGGTTTAAAATTATGACAATTCTGCTAATTTCTCATTATCCAAAAGGAAACAAAACTAGTTTGACAAAATAAAGGATTGCAAAATCAACAGTCGGCACATTACAAGACAAAGTAAATTGAATCAAATTAGCCTCTCCTTAAACTAAGACACACTAGGTACTCATGCTCCAGTTATCATAAAGATTATGGTAAGGGAATTTTAGCAAGTCCAAAATGCAGCAAAAAATGCAGTATGTCAGCATATATTACTGAGAATAGATTTTGAGCATCCTTACTTGTTCCTTGAAATAGGACACAGCTCTTTGAGCACACATCTCCAAACTCTCACCATTTGGGGGAGGGATATTAAAACTGCGACGCCATTCATGAACTTTCTCTTTGCCAAACTGATCAGCTGTTTCTTGTTTGTTAAGCCCTTGTAATTCACCATACCTGGACAGAGACCAGATTCAAGCAAAGTAATGTTTTCTTCAAGAAGAGCATCTCCAAAAACCATAAAGTGAGAGAATTATTACTCACATTCTCTCATTCAATGGCCACGCAGTTATGACAGGAATGGCCTCTTTTTTTGTTTTTGCACTATAAACGTTACTCCATGTCTGAGCTTGTTCAGATTCATTGTGCACAATGATTGGAACCTGAAAAAGATGGTCTCAACAACACATCCTATATAAATATAAACAAAGAACCTTGAGAATTGTGGAACATAATCACATATATACTGTTGAGGCTATCCATTTAAAAATAGTTAGAATAATGACAAAGCTGATGAAGATAGATCGAAAGTGAAACCTTCTTACTGCGATGCTGAGCCATTGCAAGCATAGCAGTCATCTTAGCACGAATTAAAACAGATGTATAGATCATATCAACAGGAATGCTGCAAATCCTTTTACCAGCCTCAATTGCTTCATTTGCGCCCTTTTGTGTCAAAGGTACATCAACGCAACCCGTAAATAGATTTTTCTCATTCCACATTGACTCACCATGTCGAAGCAATATGAGAGCAGTTTCATCTGCAAAAGAATGAAACAAAAGTGAATAACCCACACACACACACACAAAAGGGGGATTTAAGTTTGAAAAATGAGATGAAAACATTGCCCAAAAAATGTGGCAGCTGGAATGATCTTAACTGAGTTATAATAGGAGACAGATTTTCAAGAGTAGCTTTATCCTCTTTTATGCAAACAGGGTCAACTCAAGCTTCTAATGCATGGAGCTACATCTATGGTTCAACAACCAACAGATAAAGTGCCTATGGCATATAAGGAGAATCTATACGCACTGAGAACTTACTATTTCCTTTATCGTTATCACAGGATTTGCTGAAAATATGTAGACAAGGAGAACTTACTATTTCTTCTATGGTTATCACAAGAATTGCTGATTGAAGACGACTCAATTGGATCGGCAACTAAAAACTGTGAACCTGACATGCAAGCCATGCTCAACTTACAAATCTTGAAATGCAAGTTTTCTTGTCTGAACAATCCCAGATCAGTGTAAAAGCTCTTGTCGACCATTCTCAGTTGAGAGATTCCAGCTAAATTCTGTGAGCCATTACTGTGATTCGTCATTTGGCCTTGCATGAAACCCATGGCATGCTGATGTGCTCCAGTAGCCATTCTGAAGAAGTTCAAGAAAACAAGTACCTGGATAAATTTTTTGAGCAAAAATCAAAAGGACGGCCTCATTTTCATTATCATCAAAAGAATGCCTCATGTTGAAAAATATCAAAACCACGCCCCACACTACAACGTCTCGATCAACCCCATTCGGAGATTCCACACACCCAACCAGAGCATCAAATAAAACGCCGAAAGAGATAGAAAACACTTCAAGATCTCACCTTCTAAGGGGATTTGAGGAGCTCCAAAGACGAGAAGGGATGCAGATGTAGCCAGGGAAGGGAGATTTGGTGGAGTGATCTGCCCGATTCGTACTGCGCCAAATGAATATAGAGGGGGAGGGAGGAAGAAAAAGGTGCGGCCTTGCAGTAGGTTTAAACTGTGTCAATGGGCCGGGCCGGCGGTCCGGATCTGGAAGATATGTATAAGTTCGATATTCGAATCTTGATTGGATCCCCTCGCTAATTTATTATTATTTATTTAAGTTGATGCTGCATACAAATTATAGCCAGTTAAAATTATAAAGGAAACAAATATTTAATCTGTGAAATTATTTAGAGAAGATTACTATAGTTCTTTTCAAACATATTGATTCTAGATATAAATTAAATTTATTATGTTCTTATAATTAAAATTAATGGAAATACAAGTGACCTTAAATTATACTAAACAAAAAACACTGAGTTCAGTAACATGAAATAAGAAAATAGTTTATTAAAATAACTTCTTAAATTATACTTCAACTACTTTCGAGTAGTGTGCTTTTCTTTTTCTTTCATTAATATCATGTATTTTATATTTTACTTATAAAATATAACTTATATCACAGAATGAATATAAATAATGCATAATTACCATAAATCCTTGAAAGTAAACCAATGTAGTTACAATACCAAACCAATGTAATTGTTGCAAAGTTAAAATAATTACAACATTAAACATAGAAAACCAATCCATCAATAATGTTTCATTTTTGGGTCAACTTTATCATGATCAATCTCAATGTAAGAGGTCAAAACCACACACTAGTACAATCAAAGCTTATGGGGTGTTTAATTAGAAAGCCAAACTCTTGCTAGTACATAGGTCAGAGTAGTCAGACCAGCGCAATGCTACTCTCACCACCAGGGGGCTTGCGAACACCCCCAAAGTAATCTCGGGAGGCAGATTTTCCGTCAGCAAAGATATTGCTACCGCTCATCTCCCTAAGCTTTGCCATGCTCAGTGGTTTCTCGGCTGACCGTGGTGGTGCATCTTCCTTGAATATGTCATTGCCTGACAGCTCTTGAAACTTTTGAGTGTGGATCTTCCTTGTCTTTGTGACAGATTCCTCATTTGATGCGATATCACTGGGGCCGCCAGGCGGCTACAAATAAGAAATAACAGGAGAAAAATTGCCATGAGAAAAGGTGAGTGATTACTAAGAAAGCAAGTACTAGAACTCCAATTGATAATGTTGTTTTTACATGTAGGAAAAACTAATATGTATAGCATTTTCCATTTATGAGTTTCAATTTGCTTCAGAATTAATTCCCGGAAATTGGATACATGTAAAAGGCCTTTCCTCTTATCCAATCAAAGCAAACTTCACTGAGTTGTTTCCTTTGGAGGTTATCATTATATAATACTTGATTTTATTGTGGTACTCTTCTTTCTATTGACAATAACAGGACAAACTATTATGATACTGAAAGCCTGAAATAAAGGTTTATCTATTTTGTAGAAAAATAACAAAATGTAGCAATGTAAAGAAGTTGAGAAATCAGAAATCAACAATAATTAATCAGCTCACTGACCTTAGATACTTTTACAGATGTATGTATGCTTTGAGGTTGTGGCAAGATGAAATCCAAGCTACCCCGAAGTTCCAAATTCCTTGCAGCTAACGGCTTGGTTGGAACCTCGGGTGGAGGACCAAATATGTCATGTCCACTAAGCTCTTTGGACTTGGCTTGAGAGAGCTGCTTCGTAGCTGTAGCATCTATTTCACTTTCAACTGTCCCACTTAGTTCTCGCTGCTTTGCTACCTCAGCAATGGAAGTTGGCTTCTTCAGAGAAACTGTCTCTTCGGCGCTAAACGAGATCTGGCTAATTGCACTAGCTGCTTGCTGATAGACACATGCACAATTTAACAGATTTAATCTCCGCAAATCCATAACAAATATCAACAACATAAAGGTCTTTGAGAATGATATATGAAGTGTAGTTACTTTATGCATTGCCAATTTTCTTGCAACATTAAGATTTAAGGCACTAAAGAATTATGATCATATTATCAGTCTCTTAAGTTGCTACATTCTTAATGTTATTAAATTATCTTGTAATCGTGAAAAAAAGAGTAAAAGCGCCAAATGGGAAAATACATATTAATGCTAAGAAGTAGGATCAGTTCTCGTTCAGAAACGTTACCTGAATTCTCACACTCGTCTTATTATTTGAATTCGACAGGACACTACCAGATTCTGTCATCTCATGCTCACCATCTGCTGCAAAGATACCACTTCCAGTCATCTCCCTCAATTTTGAACTTGAACAAGGTTTTCTGCAGCATCAAATATATATATGTTGAAAAAAAAAAGATGCTAATTAGTGCTACGAAATATATATCGGACCACAAAACCCTCTTAAAAATTTATGCCAGACTTCACAGTGTACATTGCAAGCCAACTGAACTTTTCTCAAGGAAAAAAGAATATGAAACGCAGTTATACCTCCAGACCAGAACTTGCAATTTTTTTTACTGCGCCTTGTTTAACCAATTACAAGTTGAGAGATCCCCTTTTGATATTTAAGTAATCAACTACTTTAGTTCTCCTTGAGATAGATACTTATACTTTTCATCTCTTTAACCAAAGAAAATGTAGATCTTTGAGTTTATAGAAGAATGGTTCCTAATCATATAAAATCCTAGACTAAGAATCATTTTCTCCATAATATTCCTTAATGCAAAGACAATCAAACAAATTATTTATTCGCTAATCCTTGAAGGTTTTGTTTTGGCTAACTTTTCATGTCAAATAACTTGTGTTTCTTGATGCAAACCATGCCATCAATTCAATTAGTTCTTTAGTCCGTTACAGAAATCGAACAAGTGAGGAGATGCTGGAACCCTCTTAACTTATGAATGATACACTCGGATTGTTTGCCAAAACATCCAATTCTTTTTACAAGACCACTTTGTTTGGCTTGAATAACTATGGAAACTACCAAAGTTCGACTATTAGTTTGATTCTATCTCCTAGAAAATGTTTCTACTTGTGCTCATAAGTTAATAAGAAAAGTTTAGAAAAGCAAATAAAAATAGAGGTTAAAAACAAGAAACTGGAAAAGGAAAATATAGCTGCAGGTAGTAAACCAAGCATATCAGCAGCACTTCAATATCATAACTAATAATGATCTTTTACTCAAATCTCAATCTTGGAACTACTAGACTACTACATGCTTCCTAATGCTAAGAAAACTTGTTCCTTTTATCATAACAAGGTAGTATACAATTGAAAAAACAGAGCTTTTCCACAGACAAAACCAAGCGAGTAAGTGGTGAAAATAAGATTAAAGGTTCTAAAGGATAAAAGAAGGTTTATATATATATCAGCGATCCCGCACCTTTTGCTCAGGCTCTCGGCCTCCTCCGCCGACAGCTGCGCTCCGAACATCACGGGGCTGATCCCGCCTGTGGGCTGCAAGAAAACGCTGGGTTAGTGGAAAGAAGGAGCCTAAAATTAGGGCATTTCTTAGACTGCATTACCTTGAGGGTCCACCGGGACGGCGGCGTCGCCTGATCAGCGGCCGGAAACGGCGTCTCGGACCAAGTGAGCAGATCGGCCGTGTAGGTGTGCGACTTCCTCACTGGCGGATTCCGATCCATCACTATCCTACTCCTCCGCCTCCGTCTCTCTCTCTCGCTCTCTCTACTTCAGAGTTCAGACTGCTCTGTCGAGGAATACCGGAGGAGCAATAAAGAGAACGAAAATCAAGTCGTTATCATGATTCTGTTATATATATAACAGAATAATACATACATATTTATATTATTATCAGTATGTCACATATGTGGCAAAAAAAAAAAAAAAAAAAAAAAACGAATACGTTAATCATAAATCACATATGAGACTATTTTCAATTGAATAGTTGTTTCCCGAAAAAAACAATTAAATCCAACTATAAATAAATGCATATTTGTTTTGGCCTTCCTCATCAACAATTAGAGTCACAACTGATAATTTTTTATCCTTTTGATTTTCTAAACAAACAAACTCATTATTCATAGATTTTATAATTAATTTTTTATTTTTGACTATCACTAATCCTCTCTTCTAATCTTTCAATAATAGCATGACTTTATGAATTTCAAATCCCAAAAATATGAGCATAAATGTGATAATTTTTTTAATGAACAAATGTAGATTATTTAAAAAAAAACCAATGAAAGTTGAGTCAATTTAGGACTTGTTAACTTATCCAACTAATATTATTATATCTCCCATCTTTGAATATAAATTTATCCTATCTAACTTAACTAATTATTAATATTAAGTTTTATTAATCATAAAATCGTTTTTGAATCGGTTTAACTGATTGATCTAGTCCAGTCCATATTTAAGAGGTGTGGTGGATATGTACCGAGGACCCATGGGTTGAACTTTAGACAGTAATTTGCCACGTGGAAATGGACTGATTAACTTCAACACCTCCGGGGAGGGGATCTCTTCACTATTTGCAATGTGGCAACTGTGGTAATTTATTGACCACTTACCAAAACTCTTCACACTGTTTCTTTACTTTGTTTCCCCAGCTACGCTATATATATATATATATATATATATATATAATTTGTGCACATCTAAAATTTTTTTATACTTAATACAAAAATTTAACGTCTAAACCCTTCTTGGCAAAATCTTATATATTAACACAACTGAAAACTTAAAAAAAAAAAAAAAAAAAAATAGTCAAGACAGATAGATGAATCCTGTGAGGAGCGCCCTGGGGTTCACATGGGTGTATGCAAAATTTTTATGTGCAAATTTATGTTCAAAATTTAACTATTTGACCTTTAGTGGAGTTAAAAATCTTCCATATCATTGAAAATAAAAATGACAAGATTTGAAACCCTAAACCCTAACTGAAATGGTTATGAAAGAAAATCAGAAACTCATTGTATAGCAAATTGCTCTTCCAATTTTTTCACTTTACTGAAAAGAAGTAAAGAATGTGAGAGGCATCAAGCTTCGAGAGCTTTCCAACCATTACTGACAGCCAGCTGGAGACCATGCAGCATACAACTAGCAGAGAATTGCTTTCAGATTCAAATTCATCTTTTTGCAGTAACTAAACATGCCTATGATGATGTTTGCTTGATCACCAAAACTAGGTATATGTTTGCAGTATCACTTTGTTTTAGCTTCAACGTCAAGCACTGAGCTGGGACTGATCCAACAATAACATCAATATATGTTTGCATACCTTTTGATGTGTTAGTGCAAGGAGAAGAGGAGGTTGAGGGTTTGAGCTTTTTGCTGGCACTGTGACAGACATACCACCTGATGGCCAGCCTGACAGAGAAGAAATGGAGTTAAGAAAAGCTGATCATCATTGCTTTTGGACCAAGGAAGGGATAGATAAAATTATTGCTTTGCAAGAAACCAAAGCAAGATAGGAATAGAGAAGAGCAGTACAGATTGGTGTGCAAGGGAAACTAGATATATTTATCACAGAATCAATCATAGTTTAATGAATATTCATAATCATGTTAGCAATGAATTTCATACGTAATAATGAATCCTAGGAAATATTCAAACAATTCAACAAACTTACAAGTTCAACAAATAATCTAAATTCGGAAGGAAATGTTGTAAAATCTATTCTGAATTCAGAGACTTTGTCATAGTCTCTACGCTGTCCAAAATCCAAAGAACCTGAAGAGTATAAGATTCAGGAACGAATCTACTGTAGGGATTCGGATGACGCCGCCATATTCTCCTCACCAATGGAAAGCAATGAGATCTTAGGATAGGCAACCCTACGAGATCATCTCCTATATATAGCCTCAAATCCTCTTTCTGTTATCAATCCATCAATAATAACAGAATGTGAACTTATAGGTTAACAAGTTCTACACATATAGTATCTGATCTGGATCAGTCGGACGGGCCCGTAGGGCCCAGCTTGCGTCAGCAGTAGGAGGGGCTAGGAAGGAGTTAGCTACAGCCGCAGTTGACTGGACAGGCGGAGGGCTCGTTCGGTGGGTCATTATAACAGGGACATCCGCGCGACCGAATTGTCCTTTGCTGGCTCGGCCCGTCCGGCCGGTATTGTTATCCAGGTGCGGCATTCTGCCAGCATGCAGACTGTAACGAGCCAGTTGTCAGGTACGTGGCTGGGACCCGTGAATATTCTCTGACAATCGTACAGCTGTCAAGAGTGGCAGAATGTAAGGTGTCGCCAATCCCGACATGACATCGCATCATTACGCTCCTCGGGATTAACGCCTAACACCCCACTATAAATGGGGATTCCCGGTTCTCGATGCAGGTACATAATATTACTCTAGCCACAGTACTTTCTACAGTACTTTTCCCTTTTTCGGAATTCGTCTGACTTGAGCGTCGGAGGACTAAACAAGGGAACCCTTCCCTGGTTTGGCCGCTAACGTTATCTGGAGTTTGTGCGATTGCTTTTAGGAGTTGGACGGATGGAAGTAGCTGATCGGACGAACCTGCGCTCAGCCAGACCGAACAGACGCTACCCTAGTGCGCAGTTAGCTCTTGGTCTTCTGCCACCTCATCACCGTGCTACCTAGCGTCATCCGCTCGATCTCAGACAGGATCAGTATCTACATCCAATAAATCAAACTCATATCCATTAATTAGATCACTTTTATCGAGTTTCTTTGTAATAGCAAATTCATGTGTTTCAAATCCACACATAATTAACCCACACAATGAAGACATAAAATCTAACAATCTCCCACTTGAGTTCCATAAGAATTTTAAAACACTTGGAGCTAGAGGGGGAGGGAGTGAATAACTTCAATCGCTTCTAGTCGTTGATTTATGCTTATTGTCGAATGAGCAGCGGAAACTTGAATCAACTTTGATGTCACATGCACAACTCTAGATTTTACTTGGTATCTACCTCCTTGAGATGACTAATCCAATGGTTCACTTCTAGTGATAACATCCGCTAAGAACACTGTCCTTAACAAAAACTTTCCGAAGGCATAGAAGCCTTGTACAAGAACATGACAAGAAAAGAAAATACAAATACAAAGAAATCAAAAATGATTTTATAATGATGAATATTGTTTACTAGTTCTTTTCTTGCTTTGGATTGTCTTTTGGTGGTAGAAAATGCAACAACACCTTCTTTCCAAACCTTCAAGAATTGGCCTACGAAAATCTTCACGAACCCTCCTTTTCTAGGGTTGCTTTGAGTGGAAAATGTCTCCCAATCGATTGGTCTTACCCCCAATTAATTGGCATATAGAATCCGACCGTTTAAACTTGTAGAATGACTATTCTGCAAATCGGGCAGGATAGCGATTATCCTGCAGGCAGATGAGACGACAAAATTGAGAAGGCAAGAAGAGAAAACCAAGAAGACAAAGAGAAACTTGTCGTTTACCAAAAATGAAACTTTGTTAATAATAGAGGAATGAATCCTCATACAACAAATATGTATTTATATAGAGTCTAGACCCTACGACTAAGAAAGGAAAGATATCCTAATATATAGGCCTCAATTTCTATCTTATAGAGAAAGAAAATAGTTTTTTCTAGAAAAGGAAATCTCTTGATGGAAATCAAAATTTACAGAATAGGACACTGATATAGACAAATTAGGACTCATAAATACCAAAATTATCATAAATACCAAAAACATAAATTACTAAAAATAATAATAAAATCTTTGGAGTCTTCGATGACGATCTAAATGATAGAATTTGTGCTCGAAAGTTGGTGATTAAGGTTCTCTCATAAAAAAATGTACATTAATGAATTCTGCACATGTGACCACTGACAGAACCTAATTCAAAGTCTTGAGTCAAAAGTTATGACCCTTTGAAGTTCATGCTGTCATGTTGGGTTAGTCCTATATCACTAATCCAAAGGTCTACTCCTAGCGATCACATCCACTAAGAACACTCTCCTTCTCGTAAACTTTTAGGAGGCGGAGAAGTCTCATACAAGAAGTTCTTACAAGAACACGACAAGAAAACCTTGCTTTTCTAGCTCTTTTCTTGCTTTGGATTTCTCTTGGTAGTAGGCAATGCAACGACCCCTTCTTCGCAAACTCTCAAGAACTGTCCTATGAAAATCTTCATGAAACCCCATTTTCTAGGGTTGCTTTTAGGATGGAAAACTTGTCCCAATCGATTGACCTTACCCCTAATTGATTGCCATATAGGGAACGGTCATATAGGATTCGATCGTTCAAACCTGCAAAATAGCTCTTTTACGTGCCGACCAATCGATTGGTGAGTCATACCAATTACCAATCAATTGACAACTTCCAATCGGTTAAGTCAATTAATTTCGAAGCATTCTATTCTTGTGAGAAAACACTCCCAATCTATTAGATTGACTATGCTGAATTGATTAATTAAGCTAATCGATTCAGAAACCTTGTGTTCTCTCGCGAAAACCTTGCTAATCGATTTGAACATCTTCTGTTAGTTCGACAGACTCCTCCAATCTATTGGAACTGCTCTAATCGATTGCTTTAATCTATTTGAGCAACAAACCCGGAGTTCCGAGTTTAGGGTTTGCTAATCGATTGGTGGAGCTGACCTTAATTTCAGCCTTTCCACAGATGAAATCACATCTTACCTGGTATCTAGTTGACCTCAACTTACCAGGACTTTCTCTACCCAACATCTAGTCATCCATGACCTGTTGAGACTTTTTGTTGTCCAATATCTGATTAACCTTGATCTATTGGGACTTCCTCACTCATGCTAAGTGTCTAATCCTCCTTGACCCACTTAGACTTCCATTCACCAAGAGTCCAATCCTCCTTGATCCACTTAGACTTTTCATTTGCCAACTTTCCATTGGACATTCCCCTTGCTAACTTTCCATTGGACTTCTAAGTGTCTAACCTCTAGTTAGGACTTCCCATTGGCTAACCTTTAGTTATGACTTTCCGTTGCCTAACCTCCACTTAGAACTTTCCATACTCTAACTTCCAGTTAGAACTCCCCGTTATCTAACCTCCAGTTAGGCCTTCACGTTACCTAACCTCCGGTTAGGACTTCTCAAGTCATGTATCTGGTCCTCCCTTGACCTACTTAATTTTTCTATCATATATTGTCAACATATTGAAACTCAAGCTCGGACTAACCCGAGCTTAGTCAACTTAGTCATCCTTGACCCGAGGTGGATTACACCAACAATATCTCTTTTTTTGATATTTGATAATATGTTTAAATTAGACTAACTCATTAGCCCAACTTCCTTCTTCTCATGCCAAAGCATAAATGAAGGTTTATTAACTTAAACCCTACATTCTCTCCCTTTGGCACACATCAAAAATCTTCTCTAAGATTCACTTCTCTTATCCTTTAACCATTCTAAACACTACAACAAATATGACTTTCCGCAGCACGTCATCAACAGCGCATATTTATAATGCGCTGTTAATAATAGTTTTCGCAGCACGCCAAATAAAGCGCGCTGCGGATACTATTATAATTTTATAAATAACAGTGTGCAAAATTTATATGCTGCCAAATATAATTTTAACAACGTTTAATGTACGCTATTAATATTAATTAATAATAGAGCATTTATAGCATGCAAGATACGTTGTTAAAAATACTTTAAACTATGCATTCACATCATGTAGTGGATGCGCTGTTAAAAAGCTGATTATATAATATGCGTCGGCTAAAAAACCTCCTAGTTTTCACTTCTAGAAAAAACCCTTTTTTCTCTCCTTTGCGCAAGCCGCGGCCGGCACGAGCGAACCTCCTTCCCTCGTTATGATCTCGGCCTATTACCCCCCGCAACCCTATCAGCGCCGCCCCCTTTCCCTCCCTCTTCGAGCTCTCAACATGCTCCTCTATCTCTTCGAACCTCTTTCCTTCCCTCTTCTCTTCGAGGGTTTGGAAGGGAGCCCTAATCCGAG
>JBAMIE010000041.1:3209789-3222140 GCA_037177295.1 Kaempferia parviflora | reverse complement strand
TTAGTTAAAGGGTTCTACACATTAAACCCGCATCCAATAACCCGAACCCAATAAACATAAGTTAGATCACTTTAAAGAGTCGAATTGTATTTACATGTTCAACTTACAAATAAACTCACCTAATATAAAAAATAAAATCCAACACATTTAAGTTGAATGATCGAGTTATAGATATTCTTCTCTATCATATCTCTCATTTCTTTACCCCGCATCAAAAATAAACTGGGAGTTAAAAAATAAACTGTGAGTTAAAAAATCTCTCAGGAATAGGATTGGCTCACTTGGTCGGTGCTTGGGTAACGACCAGGTCAAATATTGATATAGATTTCAGCACCTTTTGATGGATCTCTCTGCCCATGCACTGACCATTTTGGGTTCATGTGACAACGCCACAAAATTTTTCATTTATTCTGGGAGCTAGAAATAATTTTCATTTATTTTGTTACAATTCAAATACAATAATTAAAAACGATCTAATGATGAGAAATTGAACCCTGAAACTTCGTCACACCAAAATGCCACAAAATTATTCAAATCAAAGATGCTAAAGTGGATAGCTGAAAATAACACATCAATTGCAGAAATTAAACATGAATACAACATGAATCTCCAATGATTTGGATCAGAATTTCGGTGGCTTCCATCCTCCCGGGCCACCATAGAAGAAGCCAGAATCCACCTTGTATATGCCTTCGTAGAAGGGTTCGCCAACATCAATGAACGTCTCTGCATGCAGGACGTCTGGCGGGTATGGACCAAGCGCCCCATCCATAACGACGATCTTCTTAAAAGATGCTTCACCAAGATTCCCATTGCCCGTCGGAGGACTAGGCTGATCCGTAGGAGAGCTAGCTGTCGAACTCAGTTGAATCTGAGAAGAATCAGCCATGTTGTTCAAGATCTCCCTCGGCCAATAGCCAATCGTTTCTTGGCCATCGTACAGCTTCCAGTTGAACGTTTTTGGATCCTAGAAAAAACAAGGCGACCTTTATTTCGTCCCAAACCATAAAAAAAAAAAACTGAGAATTCAGCTTCTGTTACCCTATATAAACTGAGAACCAAGTTGCCTTGGGTGTAAACTAGGCCTGGTGTCAACCTTCCACTTGTTTGGACAAAACCAGAGCAATGGATGTTGAAGCAACCAGTATTTTGATACCCATCTGACTAAACACAAAATCAAGTTATGATCATCAACTATAGATAATCGATGAAGACTAAAAGATTCCAAAACTCACAGTCCAATAAGTGAAGAAGTGAGTCAAGTTGTCTCCCTCAGCTTCGTGATGAACCTACATGAGAGATCAGAAGAATCAGTGATAAGTTGCAGGCAACAACAATCCATGAGCATAGACTATTTGCGATTAATACCGACATGAAATCCCGCTTGTAATACGTTGTAGTATGCCAGAGGGCCTCTTTCTCCTTTACTGAAAATAATATGTGTTGCGCTTGTTTGACTATCCAATACACCGGAAACTTGATAAACATCCAAAGCAGCTGATATTCCATAGAACTTCTCTGGTCTATTCCAAGACGAAAATGACACTCCGGCAGACTGCAGATTCATATGTATAAATTCAGAATAGAATATTTAAACCCTTACAAATGCATAGTTGTATATATATACTTACATAATCTACAACAGAAACAGCATCCTCTTGCAGACCTATGCGTTGGTTTCGTTGGATTTGTTTTGCTCTGATCAAATCTTCTCTTGTAGTTCTTCTGATAAGAACAGTGCCCCGAGGACAACGTCTAGGCAGCTTTACGGTCTCTGAGGATGGATTCTTGTTCAAGCTCTTCGGAAATGATGTAGATTTAATCTGTGTGAATAATTGTGCATAGTCAAATGCATATTATATATGAGCACTGATGAATATATAATTGAGATCGTTTTAATTACCTGGAGAGTGTGGTTTTTAAGCAAAGGATGATCGAAAGCTGGTTGTTTGTACATATCCACACAATCAAATGTAATCCCATACTCATCCTGTATCGTTAATTTAAAAAATGATAAAAAAAAAATTAATTATGAAGATCAATTTTTAAAAATATATATATTATATATATATAAGAAAGAGTAAGCATATTTAAATATGAGAAGATGGTGTGGCTTGCCTTGAAGGATTTGACATAAGGCTTGTTCAAGGATTTGAGCTGTGTCTGCAATTCTTTCTCTTCTGCTTCGGATAAATGCCTTGCAGTATGATCTGTAGCTGCTGAGTGATACAGAAGAGCACAAAGAGTGAATAAAATTAGAGTTTGTGATCCTTCCTTGTGGCCCATCTTCTCGTGAAGTTAACAAATCCACTGACACTTTTAAAGCGGAATAAAATCTTCTAAAAAGGAATGTTAATAAATAGAGAATATTTAGGGGACAAGGGAGAAATAGCAGGTATATAGATGGTAAGAAATGAGATTTAATTCATGATTAGCTGGTTGATGCGATGTCTAATTAATTTTCAAGATATAATTGTAAGAAATTTATGAATAATTTGAGCCAATTTAATTATCTGCTTAAAGAAATGCCTGCCAAAGGCGAAAATAATTATTATTTGAGGATTTTTGGAGAGACTTGTTGTTAAATATAATATGTTAAATTTATAAATAGTCATAATTACTGGAATCTAAATAATTATCAATTATAAGAATTTATTTATTCTTGGTAGTTCTTTAATAAAAAAACTGCATTTATTTAATTAACAAACTCAAATGATTAATAAATATTGATGGACTTTTTTTGCAAGTCGTCTAAAAGAAATATTTTCAAAAAAGTAAGAATTCAAAGTGTCAAATCATTTTATCTAAAGTTTTTTTAACAAAGAAATATCATTATTAGGAATCATCTAATTATCAGCCGCTTCTGTATATACGAATAGGTAGAGAAAGAAATTACAATTACTTTCTTAATCAAAAATTTTTTTAGCATTTATTAAAAATACATGAGTTGTAAATTTAAGAATGTTACCTCTATCCAATTAATTTTGCTTTAATTATTTCTAAATTTATTTTATCTATATAAAGATATGGACTTTGTTGACTTTAACCTTATTTTATATAAGGTTTTGATAAGTTTTGTTGAACCTCTTGCCTTACTTTACATGTATATATTTCATGGTTTCATTTCTTTATACTTCATTTCAACACATTTCTATTTCGAGGTATTGTTCTTGTGCATTTCTTGTATTAGGGACCGTAACGGAGCGAAAATAAAGATTGAAGATCAATATAAGAGATTTCCTAGACTGAACACACTAGCAAGCATGCTCATCAGCACAACCTATGTTTGGTTCGGTCGTCAACTCCAGAGCGCCCATGCCCAACGGCACAAGCATGTTCCATTCGACCGTTAGCTCCAAAGCACCCGTGCCTAGTGGCACGTACGGGTCATGTTTAATTAGACCGTCAACTCTAGAGCGCTCATGGCCAGCGTCACGGGTCGTGTTCGCATTTCCTCTATTCATCAGCATGACTCGTGTTCCATTTGGCCAATTGAACTTGAACGACCATTTTCCCCAACATGTCCTATGTTGCTTTCTGTCAATTGAACACGGGCGGTAGTGTTCCCCAACATGGCCCTAACACGATCCGTGTTACGTTCGGTGAACCAAATCCTAAACACAGGCACCCGTGTTCCCCAACATGGCCCGTACGTGTCATGCAAAGTCAACTCCTTTATACCAGTCAAGTCAGTGTCAGGTTTGTTATATATTCAGTCTTTTCATCTAAGTGAAGTTCATTATATGTTATATATTAAGAAATCTACTTTAGTACATAGTTCTTAAGAATGACGACACTCATCGAAGCCTCCATTGTACTATGACTCGACTTCTCAGGTCACTTCCACTGTGGGATATCTTAAGTCACTCCCAAGCACTTGATATCCTGAGTACACTATCCAGCTCAGCAACTTAACTCCCTAACTTGACCTCCTAAGTCACTCTTAAGCTCATTGGTACGTAGGACAACATCCTAAGCTCATTGAGTCACTTCATCGGACTCTCTCCTCAGTTCGAGTTGAAGGGTAGACTTGTAATATCTCGAGGAATAATTCATTGTCAGACCAACAAACTTAGCCTATATAGTCGACTCCGACTTGAAGTGTAGACTTGTGATATACCAGCCGGGCCGCATAATAAAGCGCGCTGCAAAAATAATAGTATTCGCAGCGCGCATAATTATACGCGCTGCGGAATATATTAATTACAGCGCGATATAAATATACACGGTTAATGACATGCTGCGGAAAGTTATATTTGTTGTAGTGGGGTAACAATTCCTTGTCAGCTCAGTAGACTCAACCTACTTAGCTGGCTCGACTTTGACAAACTAACACACATGGCCTTATTCTAAGATTAGAATCAAGTATGATCCGCACACGACCCACAACTCACAACGGACAACTCTGAGGTCCAATAACTTAATAGGCTTTAATAGTACAATCTCCTATCGATATTAAATTCAATGGAAGGAACAAGAGGAACTTGGTAATCAACCTTTGCCTTAGTTTTTTCTCTCTATTTTTTCATTACTATTTTATTTCTATATGTCAAAATCTCATGATTGACTTAAGCATCAAAGGAGATGACTCCAGGTATCCTCTAACGCATATTAATCCATGCAAATCTAGCCACATCGCTGAAGGAAACTAAGTTGATAATTTCCAACGAGGTAGAAATTTCAGCCACATCAAAAATAAACTTGAAACTATAAATGAAATTCTTTTATTTGTTACAATTCAAATTCAATAATCAAAATGTTCTAATGATGAGAAATTAAACCCTAAGATTGCATCACATCAGGCGCCACAAAATTAAATTATTCAAACATGAATGTGCATCTCGTTAGAGTAGCGCGTCAAGTGATTTGGATCATTATGCCGGTAGCTTCCATCCTCCCGGGCCACCATAGAACAAGCAACAATCTCCATTGTATTGGGCATCATAAAAGGGTTTGCGGAGATCATTGAACGTTACTGCATTGCGGACGGATTGAGGGTATGGAATACCCTGCCCATCCGTAACGGTGATCCTCCTAAAAGATGCTCCACCAAGTTGACCATTGCCCGTCGGAGGACTAGGCTTATCGATAGGAGAGCTAGCAGTTGCACTCAGTTGAATCTGAGAAGAATCAGCCATGTTGTTCAATATCTCTCTCGGCCAATAGCCAATCGGTTCTTCACTATTGTACAGCATCCAGTTCGACGAAATTCGATCCTGGAAAAAAAAACAAGCATGATCCATCGATCTTACAAGCAGCGAGCGACCTTTCTTCCAAACCATCAAAAGATAAATTAAGAAGCGAGAGTTCAGTTTCTGTTACCTTAAATATTTTGAGGTTCAAGGCGTTCAGAGTGTAAACTTGGCCTGGATGCAACCTTTCACTTGTTTGGACGAATCCAGGGCAAAGAAAGTTGAAGCAACCAGTTTTCTTAGACCCATCTGACTAAATATATGCATCCCACACAAAAACAAAATCAAGTTATGATCGTGAACCATATATAGTTAATCGATGAAGAATTGAATGAAAGGTTCCAAAACTCACAGTCCAATAAGTGAAGAAGTGAGTAAAGCTGTCTCCCTCTACTGCGTGATCAACCTGTACGTACAAGTGATCATAAGCATTGAGTTGAATGCAACAACAAGTCATGAGCTTCAACTATTTTCGATTAATATAACACTAACATGAAATCCGACTTGTAAGACGTTGTGATATGCCATAGGGCCTGTTTCTCCTTTACTGACAATGATTTGTGTTGAGCTTATTTGATCATCCGATATACCGGAAAGACGATAAACATCCAAATTAGCTGATATTCCATAGAACTTTTCTGGTCCATTCCGAGTCGAAAATGTCACTCCGGCAGACTGCAGATGAATACGTTTATAGATAGATCATAAAACAAATTTAGAGTAGAACATTTAAACCCTTGCAAATATATAGTTGTATATTCTTACATAAGCTTTAGTCGGAACATTAGTATCTTGCAGTTCTATGAGTTGGGTTTGTTGGATTTGCTTTGCTCTGATCAAATCTTCTTTTGTAGTTCTTCTGACAGGAACACTGCCCGGAGGACAGCGTCTTGGCAGCTTTTGGATTTCTGAGGATGGATTATTGTTCATGCTCTTCGGAAATGATGTAGATTTAATCTGGTGTATAGTCAAATGCATATTATCAGAACTGATTCACGTTAAGACTTTATGAAGATATAATTATTAAGATCGTTTTAATCACCTGAAGTGTGTGGTTTTTAAGCAAAGGATGATCGAAAGCTGGTTGTTTGTAAATATCCACACAGTCAACTGTGATCCCATACTCATCCTGTATCATTAAGTTAAAAAAAAAGGATTAAGCATAGTGATAAAAAAGGATTTATAGGAAAGAAAGATTAAACATATTTAAATATGAAAAGTTGGTGTGGCTTGCCTTGAAGGATTTGACATAAGGCTTGTTCAAGGATTTGAGTTGTATCTCCAACTCTTTGTCTTCTGCTTCAGACAAATGCCATGCAGTATTTGCAGCTGCTGAGTGATACAGAAAAGCACAAAGAGTCAGTAAAATTAGAGCTTGTGATCCTGCCCTGTGATCCATCTTGAAGTGAAGAAATCAAATCTACTAGCACTTTTAAAGAGAAAAAATATCTTTTAAAAAGGAATGTTAATAAATAGAGAATAGTTAGGAAACAGTGGAAATAGCAGGTTTAGAGATGGTAATAAATAAGATTTTATTCATGATTAGCTGATTTTATGCAATCTGTAATTAATTTTCACGATATAATTGTAAAAAATTTATGGTTAATTTAAGCCAATTTAATTATAGCATTAACATTGATGATAATATGTGTATGTTATAACTAATATGCGTGGGTGTTATAACACTCACACACGTCAGCGTTCAATTGTTTGAAGGCAGTTTCATTGTTTCAAACCAATGTGAATAACCTTACAGGAATGCTTGCCATTGGTGAAAATTTTATTTTGAATGCTATCGAAAAATTTTAATTAGTGTAAAAAGGTACTGATTTGAGGATTTTCGAGGACTTGTTGTTAAACATATAAATATTGGTTGGAATCTAAATAATCCAAAACTCGAATTGAAAAATCATAATTATCAACTAGTCAACGAGCCCATGTAGTAGAAAGGGCACACGTGAATCGCAAGAAATTAGTGTAACGGACTTTCCTTGATAAAAATTAATTTAATTTTTATATCATATATATTAAATTAATAAGAACTGATACTACATTTGATTTTAACTAAAAATTGAGAAATGTATGTTTTCTAATATGGACTATCGAAGATATTAATGGAAATTTTTCTGCTTATGGTGTTGTCAATTATAAGATGCGGTATTAAAGAGACTGCTTATGGTGTTGTCAATTATAAGATGTGAGATTAAAGAGAACCATGACAGTGTAATACTTATTAATGAGAAAATTCTATAACTCTAGATTTTTGATTATAATGAGAAAATTTTTCAATAATATGCTACAGCTGCTGAGTCTCAAACTATATATTCATGATTGATTAATGAGAAAAATTTTCAATAATACGCTTTAGTTGAATCTTTAACTTTAGATCCCTAATTGAAATTACTAATAAATCTTGAAATTATTTTTGGTGTGAAAAAAAAAACATTAATGTAATTTACTTTTAGATTTCACCAAATTAATTGAAAATATTTTTAATAAAATAGTAAGAGTATAAAAAATTTTATTTATTCTTTGTAATTTTTTAAATAAAAAACTATATTTATATAGTAAACTCAAATGATTATTAAATATTGATGGACTTTTTGCATATAAAAAAATAAAAATTTCAAATGTAAAATCATTTTATGATAATAAATTTTATTGATAAAAATAAAAAAAAATTAAGAAAATGTCATCGAGAATCATCTATTATCAGTGTGTATATACATGTAGGTAAGTAATAAAAGAAATTTTAATTACTTTCTTTATCAAATTTTTTTATTTTTTATAAAAAAACTACATGAGTTGTAAATTTTAAAATATTCCCTCTATCCAATTAATTTTGCTTTAATTATTTCTAAATTTATTTTATCTATAACTATATTTTTTATCTTTCATAATCTGATTTTAATTCTTTTATGTATAACTATATTAAAAATAATTCATATTATCTTTATCCAATCATTTTTTTTTTAAATGCACTTTGTTGACTCTTAACACCACCACAACTCTATTACTAATGCAACAAGTTTTATGCTGTTAAATGCTCTCACCTACACTTCTAACGAGTGATCATCTTCAATATATGGTAAAAGCAAAGTCGCCCCGAGCATAGCTGAGATGTTAACCACTACATAGAATTGCTAAATGGTATAAGGGTTAAATCGTGGTAAACCATATGACCATACCTTCTCATGTGGGGATCATCTGCAGTCTCCTGATTTACTCATTCCTAATAGTGTGGGGGTAGTTTTGGAGGTAAATTTTACCTTTTTGCAAAAAGGTAATAGCCAAGTCATTTTTTGAAAATTGCACTCAAGCTTGTTGATCTATGCTAACAAGCCTAATCCACACCACAATTTCTTTCAGCAAGTAAGATGGCAAGAATCCCCCGCCCAAAAAAAAAAAAAAAATGTTACCTTACCAAGAGTGCTTAATATTTGTCTACTAGAGTGTTCCAGAGAGAAACTAATTGGATGGCTGGAGACGACGAGGCAGCTGATTAGGATGTTGACCGAGAAGGGGAGGATTGACCCTGCAAGATTAACATGAGCGTTAAAGGACACACCGGAAAGGATTCCGGCGGATGTCCCTCCGACGCTCAAGTCAGAAATAGAAAGAGAATTAGGATTTGCGGAATTTAGAGAAGGTCGAAGAAGAGATCCTCTTACTCATCATCCATAGTGAGTAAGGTCGGTAGTGTGGCTAAGTATTCTTTTAACTCTTGGAAAGCTTTCTCACATTGATCGTCCCAGGTGAATTTAACTGTCTTCCTTAATATTTTAAAAAACGGAAGAGTACGGTCGACTGACCTAGAAATGAACCTTGATAGAACAGTGATTCTTCCGTTAAGGCGTTGTACCTCTTTGAAAAAATTAGGAGAGGACATCTTTATAATGTCTTGTACTTTTTCTCCACTTGCCTCAATACCTATCTCTGTTACTATATATCCAAGGAACTGTCCACTTTTTACTCCAAACATGCATTTGAGAGGGTTTAATTTTAGACGATTGGCTCTGAGAGTAGCAAATATTTTCTTTCAGATCCTCTATTAAGTCTGCTCCCTTCTCTGTCTTAATCAGAATATCATCCATATACACTTCAATATTTCTCTCAATCTGATGTCGGAAGACTTTGTCCATCATTCTCTAATATGTGGCTCCCACATTTCTCAACCTAAAGGGCATAACATTATAATAATAGGTACCATCGGAAGTCACAAAACTAACTTTTTCTTGATCTTCTGAATCCAACGGTACTTAATGATACCCTTGATATGCGTCTAGTATCAATATAAACTCACATCCAGAGGTGGAGTCAACTAATTGATCAATACGAGGCAAGGGGTAGGAGTCTTTAGGGCATACTTTATTTAAATCTCTAAAATTAATACATACACACCACTTTCCCCCTGGCTTAGGAACTAGTACAACATTAGCTAACCAGGTCAGGAATTACACTTCTCTTACGTGTCCCGCTTGTAATAATTTTTCTACCTCAGTTCTGATGATCTGATCTTGTTCAGGAGCAAAGTTTCTACGCTTCTGCTTCACCGGTCGGGAGCCCGGTAAAATATACAGCTTGTGCATGGCGAGTGTGGGAGGTACGCCTTAAATTTCATCAGATGCCCAAGAGAATACATCGTAATGACGGACCAGGCAATCAATTAGCCTTCTGCGAAGCTCTATCTCTAAGCCGGCAGCTATACGAGTTACTCCTCTTGAAAAGTTATGGTGTATTTGTACTTCTTCATGTTCCACTGTTCGGCGTTCTTCCCCTTCTTTACTTTCCTCTCGAGGATCAATTACCTTGATCTGCAAAGCTTCTTCTACTCTTTGGTTCTTCCTGATGTCTACTCTGATCTCACCATTATAACAGCGTCGTGAGATCAATTGACTTCCCTTAACCTCAGCAACTCTTTCTTTTACTCGGAATTTGACCTTCTAGTGGTACCTGGATACTATAGCTTGAAATAATCCTAGTGCTGGTCGTCCGAGGATGGCGTTATAGGAGGATGAAGCATCCACCACCAGGAAGACAGTTCTCTCTGCCCTTGAAAGGGTATCATCCCCCAAGTATAGCGAAAGGATCTATCTGCCCTATCGGTTGGATCCTATGTTCAGTGAAACCGAATAGGGGAGTAGCCACCGGTTGTAGCTCGCTTCCTCGGACTTACATCTGATCTAGTGCAGTTTTATAGATAATGTTCACCGAGCTACCTGCATTCACAAATACACGTTCAACATCATAATTAGCTATACGAGCGAGGATTACCAGGGCATCTTCATGAGGTGCCTCCACATTCTCTAAATCTTCTAGACCGAAGGAAATAATCGGCCCTCGGCATCTCTCCATACTGGTTCCTATGGCGTAATTTTCTAATCGCCGAATGTGAGCTTTCCTTGCTCGATTAGAACCGCCAGTTGTAGGGCCTTCAGAAATCATTCCTACATGTCCAGCTGGTGGTCCTCGTGTGGGAGCTTTCCCTTTCGCAGGATCTCGCCGGGGTGAGGCAGAATGATGAAGCGCATCCTCCTTGGTCCTGGCAGGAGGTGATGATCGATCGTACTTCTTTACTCGTCCCTCCGTAGATCGACCTCTTCCAGGAGACCGACCTGATTGAGAAGAAGGGGGCGACTGGTATCTCTTGGAAGATCCAGTCCCTCTCCTCCAGTACGGCTTTCTCGTCGTTTGCTCTTGAGCCTTTTTCTTAGCCATGTTCTTCAAGGTGTAACATTCTCCCATAAAGTGCGTTGTATTGCAATGGTACTCACAATATTTTTCAGGCTTGGTTGGTGCGTCGGTGTCCACCACCTCTACTTTTTTGTCATGGTTACCCCAGTGATTTCTGCCAATCTTCAAATCAGGATTCTTGGCCGGCGCTGATGGTTCTTGTCTTTCAGAGCGTGGTGGGGGTAAATTGGTTGAACTGCTGGCTTCTTTTCGGCGAACATGTTGTACTTCCTCCAGGTTGCCGTGCCTGACCGATCAACCCAGTAAGTCGTCATAGTTAATAGGAGGATCCATGACTAATGATCTGAAAAAATCACTTTCTACCAGTCCCTGAGTGAAGGCATTGACCAGGATCTCTGATGTAGCCACTGGTACGTCTTGTGCCATGTGATTGAACCGCTGAATATATTCTTTGAGTGGCTCTTTATTCCTCTGTTTGAGGGTGAATAAATTTTGTACTGTCTTCTGATGTCGGCGACTGCTAGCGAAGTGGTGGAGGAAAGCAGTCTTAAACTCCTCGAAGGAGTGGATGAAGCCCGGTGGGAGCCTGCTAAACCATCTTTGAGCTGCTCCTGCTAAGGTATTCAGAAATACCTTGCATTTAACACCATCAGTATATTCATACATCAGTGCGGCGTTCTCGTATCGACTCATATGGTCTTCTGGATCTGCCTTCCCATCATATTCACGTATTTTAGGTCCTCGCCAATGTTTGGGCATGTGATCTATCAAGATGTTTGATGTGAAGGGCGATGATGTCTGTGCCAGTGTTGCCTTCACAGGATCATACTTCTCATGTACTTCCTCTCTGCGGGAGGCGCTGGATGCAGCAGTATTGATAGGTTCCCTATGAATGAGACCTGGTGCTAATCCTTTCATTGGCGCTCCTAGAGGTGAAATAGAGGGCCGACGAATGAAGGAAGCAGCAACCCTGGGGTCCCTAAAAGAACCATAGGATCTTTAGGGCGGTTCGCCTCCATTACTTGTCTCTGTTGATCCAACGCCTTATTGACAACGTTAGCAATCAGGGCCTCTAACTCCTCTTTAGTTAAGGTAATCGGCTATCCAGTAGAATCTGCCATCTCAATACTCTCTCTGGTGGTTATATAGTAGTTTCCCACAGACGACGTAAAATTTGTTCCAGAGAGAAACTAGTTAGATGGCCTGAGACGACGAGGCAACCGATTAGGATGTTTGACCGAGAAGAAGAGGATGGGCCCTGTAAGATGAACACGAGCGTTAAAGGACACACCGAAAAGGATTCCGGCGGATGTCCCTCCGACGCTCAAGTCAGAACCGGAAAGAGAATTAGGGTTTGCAGAAATTAGAAAAAGCAGAAGAAGAAGAAGAAGAAGAAGAAGAAGAAGAAGGAAAAAAAACCTCCTCTTCTACTCATCTTTCATGGTGTCTTATATATCCCTTCCTT
>JBAMIE010000041.1:3137225-3153862 GCA_037177295.1 Kaempferia parviflora | reverse complement strand
AAAATAAAAGAAGACGATGGTTCTCTCCATTATCTAATAGTAGGTTTTATAAAATAAAAGAAGATTCTGGTTCTCTCCACTATCTAATAATGTTTTTACATTCTTTTTCACAGGTTCTATTTCTTTGTGTATCTTAATTACATTAGTAAATGTGAAATGAGTTATAATCATTCCTTGTTGGCTTTTTGAGAATTAATTTGCCTTTTTCCTGTTTATATTTGCACTCTTTTTCTGACCATGCATATTCAATTACGTTGCTCTGTATCACACATGCACCAATTAAAAATCTATCTTCAATTTATTTTTTCAAAATTATTTTCTTTTCTACTTTGTTTGTTTTCTCACCAAAATAAAAAATAATCATATTTTATGATATCGTATGTATAAACATGTTTTCTTATGTACTTCTCTGCCATAATAGCGACGAAGAATAAATAATTACAATTTATTTGCATCAGTAATTCATCAGAAAACATTAATTTCAAATAACACCCTTCTGATCATCACTTCTTTTTATAAGAAGCTCAGTGTGTTCTTCTCTCTTACAGTGATCTTAGCACAATAATTTGTATTCGTGGTACTCGATTATGGTGTCGCTTACATGTTTATATGACCGCAGTAGCATCCTACATCTTCCTATTATGCATTTTTCTGTAATACATTTGTTCCACCTCTTTCTTCTCAATTTTAATGTTTATTTTTTTTCTCTTATCATTTTTTTTTTTTTTTTTGCATTTACAATGGAACAAAGTTCACCTCATTTTGCTATTAAGATTGACAGAAGACTGCAATAGAAAATATAAATAGTGTCACATTGTAAGAAAATTTTCCACATAGAGACACCTACTATGAATCATAAATAATATAATAAGAAAAAAAAAATCCTTGCCTTGGATTCAACCATTATGGATGGGTTGTGTGAGTGTTCAATGTCAAATCTTCTGTTTGGCATTGGTGCACATTGTTTTCCTTTGTCTTCTATTTTTGCAGGTATGGCAAAAAAATTTACGAGGGTGTCGATAATGAGTATTTGTAATATTTGTTAAAACTTCATTAATGCGAGTGTCCAAAGTATGCTGATATTCATTGTCAAGATGCAACAATAATCTCCAACAAAAATTATGCCATTTGTAGCTGTGGATTTGATAGACTTGAGTGTATATTTAGTTCCTGTGCATTCAACATTGGTTCTTTGTGTTGTCAACATTTTTTCTCATTAAAAAGACCAAGCTTTCAGATAGTTTGAATTTTTAATTTGAGATTCTTTTGTAGGTATTTCCCTGACAAGGTCACTTCACTAGCCCATGGTGTACTTGACGAGCTTGTGAAGGTTAGTATTAATGTTAAAAGGCATTATATTTGTAGTCAAATTATGGTCTATACAACAGTTGCTTTCCTTCAATTTTCACTACTAAGCTACAATAGTGTTTCTGTCCTCACTTTCTATTTATACTCAATACTTATTGGGGCTTCCAACAGGCTTATGTTCCATGTTTATATCCTATTTTCTGACATCCATTTATATATTACAAGTAGTGTAACTTATTTAGAACCCTTTTGTATATTGAATTAACAGGTTATAAAGATCAAGCGGTTACCTATTGTCCTTGTGAGCTTTTCTTTGGGATCAAAAGGTTGCATGGACAGGATTCTTCAGGTTTGTGTAGTTTTTCTGGCCCAAATGCATGACATATTCTCCATTGAACTTTATAAAATTTTCCCAATCATATTTTTGTTCTTTACTGATTACCTATGACATTGTAGGATTATTTTTTACTCAAATTACAGTTTTCCTCCCTTATGCTAGGTTCTCGATGGAAAGTGTCAAGGAGGGCATATACTGGTATATATTTTTTTTTCTATCAAAATTCAGTTTACTACGTCAATGAAAAATTTCCTTCCAATTCCTTAATTGTTTAACTTGGTAACTCTGTATATATGTTATCCACCCTAGTTAGTCCATATCTTTATGGCATAAGGATAAAGGCTCCTGAAATGCATTTGTAGGGTTAGTTACAACTCCTTTCACTTCCAGGATGTTTATAGTGAATGCATTTGTTTGCAAAGCCCATTAGCCATCTTAGGTGTTGCCTGACAACCAGGAATTATTATTACTTGTCATGGACTGAGAATTTAGGAGCCTATTACTGCTGCTGAATCTTGATGCACTTCAATTTTCCTGTTATTTTGAATTTATTCCACGTATTAATTCTTTCATGAGGAAAATATTGTGCTAAGATAATTTCTCACAAAACCTATTTTCTTGTCTTAAAGGATGAATATCAGCTTATTAGAGAGGGCATTTGTGGTCAAATACATGATTCTGGTCCAATAGACTTCACTAGTGATTCGATTGCTCGATTCATCCATCATCCAAGTGCTCAAAGATTGTTTAGACCAACAAGAATAACCTCATGGGTATCAAGAGCCATGACGTCTGGTCTTGGTACTATTTTCACAGGTAGATTTGATGCACAGCGTGCTGAGTATTGGAAGATGTTGTACTCATCAGTGGTAATGATACTTATATTTAGGTTTCAGTTATTCTTTACTGTATATATGGAGGCTAATAGTAATCTATTGTTGGTTTTGATATGCCTGCAGAGTATGGGTCCTTTCCTCATATTTTGCTCTGAGGATGATGAATTTGCCTCATGCCAAACTATCTTCAACTTTGCTCAACGTCTGAAGGAGCTTGGTAGTGACGTTAAACTTGTAAAATGGAGCAATTCTCCTCATATAGGTGCGTTTTTATTTTATTTTCTAGAGTTTTCGTTTCAACATGATAATCTTTGGCAATTGTATATTGTGCTCTTTGCAATCAAAGACAACTATGATAGTGCAACTACTCCCCATACTAACTTTAGCCAGCATATCTGTGAAATCCATTTAATTTTTCATATTCGTGAATTTTCTGGCATTATGCTAACCACTTCCCAAACGTGTTGTGATGGCAAAACCACACCATGGAACTGGAATCATGTATTGTCTTGTAAAAATCTTGGGAAACCTAATGCAATGGAATTAGAAAATTAAAACTCAAATCCTCATTGATATGCCATTCTTCTCTCTGTCCCTTTGATGGCTTAAAAGAAATTTGGATTGCTTTCTCATTGTACATTGATTCTGCAGGGCATTATAAGCATCATCGAAACGAATACCACCGTAATGTCATTGAGTTGCTGGACAAGGCAGCTGCAACCTTTTCCCAGAGATGTAACTACAATGGATCAACTGCAGATCTTGGAAATGCCTGCAACAGTATACTAGAGTCCATTTGTAGTCTGCGTGAAGCGACAATCACCTCGAATGAAAGCCTAAGAAGAACTGTCATTGAACCCAACGATCACTTTGCCTTACCAAGCCCAAACGACAACTTCGAAATGAAGAATGGAAGCTCTTCAAGCGATGACAAGTCATTCACTCTACCGAGCATCAATCCACAAGGCGTTCTAAGTCAAATTTTGTTTGATGTATGCGTCCCGGAGAATGTAGAGGGTTGGGATATAAAGCCAAGCACTTCCTTCAAAGGGAAGCAGCGTTTCAGCTTTGGCCACCGCAGCCATCCCATGAATCCGATGAGGTTCATACGACGCTCAAGATTGTGAAAGTTCAATCTGTAAAATATACTTTGATGTATATGAATACATCCACCAGTATAATTGTCTAGATTTTAGGTTGACATATGGTACCTGGCACCTGTATTATGCAAATCTTTTTCTTTATATTTTTTTTTCTTGAAAAATAAAATGTATGCCAATATAATTGTAATTAGGAAATGTTAAATTTGTGTACATAACAGAAGTTTATGATTTAACCTCTTGTTAATCTTATTGAATCAATTTTAAGCATGAACTAAAAATAATATTGACATTATTTTAACACATTTTGACATCTTAGATATCCAAAATAATAATAATAATAATTCACCTTTAAAAAAAATAATTTTATTAAAATTAAGATAAAATTTTATGATTTACTTGTATGTATGTATAAGTAAAAAAATATGGATAGATATTCTTATAAATCTTCGTATTCACTTAAGAGATCTAATATTGCCATCGACCAATCAAATGCATCCAATTTACAATGAGCGCGAAATATGTACCCTTACCCAACTAGAGCACCCAATTCGCACTCTCGTCATTTTCAGCCGAAGATGAAAACAACATGACGTATTAGGCGAAGTACACTTTAGCGTACAGAATCACCAAGTGCGAAATGTAATTACTGGAGGAGAGAAAATCCCAAGGTCCTCCTTCTATTCCGCGCGGGAGAAAGGAGAGATTTTGAATCCAACTCTCCAAATTAGACTCTCTTTTCTGCTCCATTAGGTCCAAATCAAATGCTCCAATCCATCATTTACGTCATTGATCGTTCTTTCTTCTTCCTCCTCCTCCTAGATTTCCTCCTGTTTGTCGTAATTGATTTGGACGATGAACTATTTCAATCTCGATTTCAAATTTAACTTTTGATCTTTTCTGGGACCAATTAGTCCTCTTACAGAATAAGGGAATGCATTTTGCATGGTAACTGGAGGAGGAGGAGGAGGAGGAGGAGGAGGCATATTCTAGCCTTCGGCGGTGGGGTTTTGTGGTTTGTTTTGGTCTTGCGAACATGGCAGCAAAGACGGGGAGAGCAATGCCGCTAGAGTTGCTTTTAAAGAAGGAGTCGTCCTCCGAGAAGATCGATAACCCTGAGATTTTGTATGGGCAAGCCAACCAGAGCAAAAAGGGGGAGGATTTCACCTTTGTGAAGGTCGACTGTGAACGCGTAACTGGTGAAGGAGTCACTCCCTTCTCCGTATTTGCGGTAATTCTCGCAAAATTTCTATTTTTTTTAAAAGAATTGGAATCATGCTTTTCCATGATCATACCTCAAGGTGTTTACTGTTTTTTTCTTGGCGACGGATTGGATTATGGTCTCTATAGTTATATGAAGCTAGAAAATAAATGTTATTATTTATGATCATAAAGATCATCAAACAATTTTGTGTTGTGTCTTTTGTCTTTTTAATACATACTTAAATCGCACTGTTGGTGAAACGAGTGTTCACAAGCTATCAATTCTATCTCAAGTTGTTTCTTGGGTTCGATTGCAGAATTGGAATTGGACATGACTTGGCCCTATTCATTATTTTGAGTTTCAAACAGGTCTTATTTCCATTCTAATCAGAATGTCTTTTACTTTCAAGGGCAAACTATTTCGGTTCAATTTTTTGCAGATTTCAAGGTTGTCTATTGTTGTTGCATGTCTTGGTTGGCTAAAAATAATTTAGTAATTATTTTGGCATTGTGTATATTTGTGTGATCTTTCTTTTGTGCAGCTATTTGATGGGCATAATGGTTCTGCAGCTGCTATATATTCTGAGGAATATCTTCTGAATAATATCTTAAGTGCCATTCCTGCAAATCTGAGTAGAGATGAATGGGTAGCAGCACTACCAAGAGCTTTGGTTGCTGGATTTGTTAAAACAGACAAAGACTTTCAAACTAAAGGTATTGGTTTTGATATCATTTTGATTCTTATTAATCCCATTTTGCAAGTTCATAATTATAAGGAATCCTTCATTAGTGTTTTCCCCCCAAATATTCATGCTTGCAAATTGCACTTCTTTCTCGTCCTGGATTATATTCTTGTTATTGGGAAAAAAGAGATAAGTACATGCAAAATTGCTCTTTCTTTTACTATGTAGCTTTCTAAGATGTTTTCATTTCCATCCATGATAGTACATCAAATCATAGTTTCACAAGCACAAAACTCCTAGATTAAGAACATAATAAAGAGTTTATGAAGTAAAATTTCTCAATGTATGAAGGTTTAGATGCTTATCTTGACCTCCCATAAATTTTACAATTGTCTTGTCCTTTTGATAAATGAATTAAATGTCACTAGCATTCTTCCTATTTACATTTTGTGAGACATTTCTTTGTGCCACATTACAAAACATGACACCTTGACTTTCTAATTGTTATTTTCCAAATGTATTGGTCTTTGATGGAAGTAATATGTTACAACTTAACTGTTATAATTCCTTTTATCTCATTTATACTGACTCATCTAGCTTATGATTTAAATTTGCCTAGTGATGCATAATATTTAACTGCTCTTTTGTGGATTGTTTTTTCAGCTTGTTCTTCCGGAACTACTGTGACATTTGTTATTATAGATGGATGGGTAATAACAGTAGCATCAGTTGGTGATTCACAATGCATACTTGAGTCTGCTGAAGGTTCCATCTATCTGTTGTCAGCAGATCATCGATTTGAGGTTAATGAAGAAGAGTGAGTATATTTGGATAGTTCTTTTTCTCAATTGGCAGCTATTATGGTTTTTTCTATGTTTTATATCTGTCTTTTTATTCAGGGTTGAGCGAGTAAAAACTAGTGGCGGAGGGGTTGGGAGAATGAATGCTGGTGGAGGTGCAGAGGTTGCTATACTTTTTCAGCATTTTCATTTTTATGGTCCTTCTATAAACTTATGATTAAAATCTTGACTTGCTTAGTCTTTTTCCTTCAGCTACTATGTTTTTTTGTTTAGCTGTTTTTCATAACTTACAATAGTTTATTTTACTATCTTCAGTTATCAAACTTAATTAAGCTGGTATTATGAAATCTCTATTCACAATATGTATCTTATTATAGTTTTCTCTTATGAGCAGAAACACTTTTTAGATTTACATTTTTCCCTTTTTGTTGTGGTCCTGTATTCTAATAATCTTTTTTCTATGAAATTTTGCAGTAACTCAACCTCCTGAAATGATTTCATGAAAATAATTCTTCTAATGTCCATGAGGTTTTAGATAAGATAGAACTACATTTAAGTCATTGCTTGCCCAAGATTTATGTTCAGGGGAGTTGGATTGTGAGTTTGCGCGAGAGACTTAATTAATTAGGAAATAAAAATAACAGGTAACAAGTGAAAAGGATGTGGAAAACCATAGTTTATTATTCATTGGAGTCTGGAAATATGTTCGGAGGTGTACATTGTTGGATGACCAGAACTGAAAGATAGTTATACATACATATAGAAAATGTTTAAAGATTGTTTGAGACTTGCAAAGAATTTCGGTCTGCTCATTTGCATTTACATTAATTTCTCATAATCTAATTCTATCCACTTTGATCCTCCTGTATCTCTCTGTTTCCAATATTTGTTTCTAATGCAAAAGATATTTTTCTTCTCCAGATTGGCCCTCTTAGATGTTGGCCAGGTGGGTTATGTATATCAAGATCAATTGGGGACATGAATGCAGGTGAATTGATTGTTCCTATTCCTTATGTCAAGCAAGTAAAGGTTAGTGATTTTATTTTCAGAAACTGCTGCTATGAATAATTTTACAACCATATCGTAATTGTATATTTGATTCCCTTTGCTGTTTGTGAAATCAAAATACCTTTCTATATACTTAGTTCATGTGATTTACAAACTATACTTCTAAACATGAGTTTCCTTAGGTTTCATTCTTATTTTATATGGTGATATCAAAGTTTTCTCATATTTGTTTTATAACAATTTGTTCGAAACAAAAGCATTAACATGTCTTAATAGAACTAAAAAAAATGCCCAAGTTCAAGTTTAATTACTCATCCAAGCATATAAATTCGGCATGTGAGATTAAATCTCTCATAATTGGAACTTGACATCCTCATGATGGCTCTAAATCCCAGTCGATGATGTAGGAGGCCTAACCAATAAGATTTCAAAAGACTAAAGGTAGTTGTAGTGTGAAACCAACTATTACGACCCACCCTAATGAAAGATAAACGCATTAACTTTATAGATTGAACCACTTACCAAAATGCTTAGTTGCCCAAGTTAAAGGTAGTCCATTCATTCAAGTTCCAACAATAATGCGAATATTTAGAGTATATTGACTATGTTCTATTGATCCATTGGTTGTTGTTTGGCAAAATACCATACATCCGTGTGTATATTAAAAATTTCATTTATTTTGTTTATTTTTATACCTACAAATGTTGAACAATATCCAAGTTGTTTGGATTTTACAAGTGAGTACTTTTTCTATCTTTTATTACTCTTTGATGGTTGTCACATTTTTAGAATCTTATTAAGACAAATTTACACAAATTATTACAGCTATCCAACAATGGTGGTCGGCTTATCATCTCAAGTGATGGTGTTTGGGATGCATTATCATTTGAAACGGCTTGCAATTGTTCTAGAGGTCTCTCAGTAGAAGCTGCTGCCCACCAAATTGTTAAAGTATATATCCTAAGCGTTCTCCTAGCTCACATTGACATATATATAGTTAGGACAAGTGTGGGCTGATGACGACGATGACTACATTGGCACAAATACTCTTCCTCATGTTTCATTTCTCTTGATGTGTAGGAAGCCGTGCAAGTAAAAGGACTACGAGATGATACTACTTGCATTGTGGTTGATTTGATACCATCAGACAAGTTAACACCTTCTGCGCCACCACAAAAGAAGCAAGGGATGGCGGTATTCAAAAATATGTTTCGACGCAAGTCTAATGAGCCATCTTCTCAATCAGATAAGGATTGTATAGAGTCAGATATGGTGGAGGAACTATTTGAGGATGGATCTGTATCATTGGAACAAAGGTTAAATTTGAGCTTAAAATTTGATACTAGCTCATACAGATAAAAGAGACTTTTTTGTGTGTGCTTTGGGTATTAGTAAATTAGTCTTAAGTTAACTACATCAAAATGAACAAGTCATATTTCTTCCAATTTATGATTGACTAAATTCCATGCAAACTATATCATTAGTAATCTTAGTTCATCCTTGCACTTAAAATTGAATCATATTACTCTAATGGTTCATTTTCATTATATGATGAATCATTCAAATTAATTCAATCCTCAACAAAAATTTCAGCATATTTGTGTTTAATGATTTCATTAACTAACTATTTCTTATGATAGATATCATTTTTGTGTGAATTTCAGGCTAGAGGTTGGCTATCCCATTTGCAACTTGTTCAAGCTTTTTGTATGTGCAGTTTGCCAAGTAGAGCTGAAACCTGGTGAAGGAATATCAATCTATTCTGATTCATCGGAACAACAACAACAAGAAAATCCGCGAGCGTGGGATGGCCCTTTCCTGTGTCAAAGTTGTCACGATAAAAAGGAAGCGATGGAAGGGAAAAAGTCATCAAGTGATGATAATTAAGGATGACACCTGATGCAAATACTTATACCTCATTCATTTGCATTTGTTTATCAATCCCTTAGTCCTTTCATCCATTCATCCTAGTAATTATACAAGAAAGGATGATCTTACAATCATGAAGGACTCCATTCGGATAGTTGTTGACAACTTAGAGGCTAAGATGCCAACAATGTATATAGAATGTGTTTAGGACCATAGGAGAACATTACAATTCTCCTATAAATGCACTTGGCAAGGGCCAAAGCTTCCTCGATTGTTGATTCTTGTATAGATAATTTTTTTTTTTTGATTTATGCTTCTTTATAAAATACTTCACAGAATCCAACTGACAGGAATGAAATTATCATTTTTGAAGAATTAAGCAATGTTGGAATGTAATAGCATTCTCTTATTTACTTGATTTGTAGAATGAATTGATTCATTCTCATTCCTTTTATCAAGTTGGTTTATGGGATGAACTATACTATTTTTCATACCATGCACCTTACTATTTTTTAGCATTAAGATACTTTTACCTGTTAGATGTCACGAAACTAAAGTCATAAACCCTAAAACTTGCAAAAAATTTTATGTTCTAGACCTATACTGATTGATGCTAAGTAAGCATTTCACCGAGTGTCTGACCTAGTGATCATGGTTGAATCAAACTCTTCCTTGTCACCGTGATCTCTATATATTTTCCGTTATTTGTTTTTGATAGCTCAAAGTTTGCATATGATTATTGCAAGTGAATATAAAGGAGAGCCAAGTTTACAAGCTAAAAATATAGGATATAGTGATCACTCATCTTCAAAACTAAAACACTATATATGATGAATTTATTGAGCATTTGAATAACTACAAATTTATTTTTTTTAAAAAAATATTTTTTATAAATTGATTTAATAGGAAATGAGTTCTTGTTCATTAATAAAAAAACATCCTTCAATCTTGTATAATTAACAGAATAATCTTAATTTTATGAGATAAAAAAATAGATTTCTTTTTAAATTTATATATAAAAAGATTTCTAATTATATAAAACAATAAAAACATAATAATATTCATAAAAGCTTAAATAATAATTTATAGAAAATAATTTACTAGTAATCTAATTACTAAATCATATTTTTATTTAATAAAATAAAATTAATCATTTTAAGTTTAAATTTAAATTTAAAATAAATAATTTATATATTTCATAAAATACTTATTAAAAAACATAATCAATTTTATTAAGTGTAAAATTTAAAGACTCTATCTATCAAAATAATGCCCTTTAAAACATAAAAAGAAATCTCTTATTCTAAAAATACACTTATTTCATATTATTATAGCATCCACAAAGTGGCTACTATGATCTATAAAATTAAATTATTTTTAAAATTAATTTAATAAAAAAATACTATATATAATGTTTTTTATATAATTCTTTACCAACTCTGTAATATTAATTATTCTTGATAAAATCATTTTAAAAGATAAAAATCACCATAAAAGAAATCTTAAAATAATTTTGATTAACTTTATAAGAGGTTTTTTTAAATATAAAGTGCTTTCTATTTTAATTTTTTGATCGATTTATTTTTAAAAATGAGTAAATTAATTAGACACGTTCTTTTGATTTTTCTTATCTTTTATTTAATCAAAATATAATTTTTATAAAAACTAAATTTGAAATACCTTTTAAAATGTATGGGCACTTTTTTTTTCTCCTCTCTATATACCAGTCAAAGTCAACAAGCCGCTCAATGTATTGAAGGAGAGAACCGAACCATGTGACATGGCGACAGAAAGTCAACCCTACCATACTTATTTTACTTTGTCCGAGGTCTTTTGCTGCTGATCTCCATTAACTTTCCTTCAATGATTCAGTTTGATCGCACAGTGCGTCCGCATGACTGCTTGCTTTTGAACTCCACTTTCCTTATAACGGTGCTATGGTTAAGATCTTAATGTTGAAATTCGGTGTGTTTTAATATATACCTCCCTATATTTTAATCATTTACACTAATAGCTAGTAGTCGTCCATGATTTATCTCCTCCGTGTTATCCTAGAGACTAATTGACGAAGATACTGGAACGAACCAATTATGTTTTACCAAGTGTTCTGCACCCCACACAGAAACGTAGTTTCCAAGCGTTTAGCTGAATGGCACATGAAGAAGGTTGAAGAGCCAATGAAGCAGTAAGCATCCCGAGAAGAAGAAGAAGCAGCGGTTGTGATGGAGCGGAAGCGGTCGAAGAGCTCCGGCGATCTGGAAATGCAAGGAAGAAGCAAGCCTGAGATGGAGATCAAGCAAAGCTGTTGGGTGAAGAAGACCAGCTGTGGAGCGCTGACGATCACCTGTTTGATGCTTCTTCCTCTGCTGCTCCTTATCACTCAATCCGCCTACAACACATATTTAGATCGCCTCCTTCCTCATGGAATCAGAACGAGAATAGGTATGAAATTAAATCTTCATTAATTAATTTCATGCAAGTCCTGTTCCTTTTGTCGTCATCAATCATTTGCAGGTTGGAAGGATCGATCTTTGACACCAAGAGATGAAGACGACGACGACGACAAGCTTCTCGGTGGCCTCCTCTCCGGCAATTTCGACGAAGCTTCCTGCCTCAGCCGCTACCACGCCGTCTCCTACTGGAAGAACCCCAGCCGCCCTCCGTCACCACACCTGGCGGCTAAGCTCCGGCGCTACGAAGCTCTGCACAAACGTTGCGGCCCCGGTACCGAGCTCTTCGAGAAGGCCATTCACCACTTGAACTCCTCCGCTTCCAACCATACCGCTGGCAAACCCACCAGAGACTGCAATTACGTCGTCTGGGTCCCCTCCGACGGCTTAGGCAACCGCATCATCGCCCTCGTCTCCACCTTCCTCTACGCCCTACTCAACGACAAGGTCCTCATCCTCCATCTCACCGATGACTTCGACGATCTCCTCTGCGAGCCCTTCCCCGGCACCTCGTGGTACCTACCGCAAGACTTCCCCGTCGGCGACCTCCTAAACATCTACGCCAACCCTCCTTGGACACTCAGCAATCCCCAAAACGCTCCCTATCTCTACCTCCACTTGACGCATGACCAGAGATTCTCTGCCCACGGCTTCTTCTGCGAGGACTCTCAGATACTGCTCCGAAGCTTCCAGTGGCTGCTGCTGAGATCGAACCAGTACTTCGTCCCTGCTCTGTTTCGGAGCTCTGTTTACGAGAAGGAGCTTAAACTGATGTTTTCCGAAGCCGATGTGTTCTACCATTTGGGGAGGTACCTTCTCCACCCGACCAACTCTGTTTGGGGCTACATCACAAGGTACTACCATGCTTATCTAGCAGATGCAGAGAAGATCGTGGGCTTGCAAATCAGAGTTTTCCCATCGGCTCCCATCTCTTCCGACCAAATGCTCGCGCAAATCCTCAACTGTTCGTGGCAAGAAGGGCTACTTCCAGAGGTTATGATAGAGGAGGCCATGAATTCCAGTATACGGAGAAGAAATAAGCCAAAAGCAGTGCTTTTGACGACGTTGTACTCTGGATACTACGAGAGACTAAGGAGCATGTACAACGAGCAACCGACCGTCGACGGCGAGGTGATCGCCGTTCATCAACCGAGCCACGAGGAGAAGCAGAATACGGAGGAGCAGAAACACAACAAGAAGGCTTTGATGGAGATGTATCTGCTGAGTTTTTGCGATGTGCTGGTCACGAGCGGGTATTCCACGTTCGGGTACGTGCCGCAGGGGCTCTCCGGACTGAGGCCGTGGATTCTGATGAGGCCTGACGGTGGCGGGGAGAATGTGAACTGCCGGCGAGCTGTGTCGACGGAGCCGTGTTTTCACGCTCCGATGGGTTACCAGTGTATCGGAGAGAAGAAGAGGAAGGATGGCGAGGAGGAGGAGGAGGAGGCGCTGAGGCTTGTCGGAAAGTGCGAGGACGTCGCCGGAGGTCTTAAGCTTGTGAGTTAGTTTGTTGGAGCAAAAAGGTCTACAAAATACAAACTGATAAATCATGGGGTATTTTATCCCAATACAACAATCCGGTCAGAAATTGTGAAGTTTGATAGGGTGTCATTTCAAATAATATCATTTTGATAAAATATAATTTTATACCATTTACAATAATTTATAGTATTCATTAGAGATTAATGGCTCATTTCTATATTGAGGGGATTGAATTTGAATCCGTAGGATCCATCACTAATTACCGAAACTAAACACTAACTTTTAATCGCTTTCTCATTCTCCACTCTCATTCCCTCCAATCAGGCACTCCCTAAGTAAATTGTTCTAGCCATAGTTGAGGCATCCGTAGAATTGATACTTTGGGTTCAATGGTAGGATTCTTGGATAATTGTTATTACCCTTTTCAACACCCTTCTTGTCGAAGAAGTGGTGATAATCTTTGGAATCAAAGATGAGACTCGTGGCCATGGTACAACAAATCCGAATAAAATCTATCCTCCAATGTGATGTGAGACTGACAGTCAGGATACTCCAAGCGACTATACATCATCTACGTGATACTTGAAAATATAGAAAACATACAAAGAGGTGGTGAGTGTGGATCACTCAGCGGATAATAGATAAGACAGTGCATAATATATATAAAACATGGAGATCAAAGGTATACAGTCTTAATAGGGAAATAAGTGCATGATCATTAATGACATAATCATAACACATACCAGTACTAGTCTGACACAATCGGGGTAAGGATTAGTAATACCTCTATAGGTCTACAACAGAACTGCCCATAACGCCTGTATAATCTATGACAGTATAAACATGTATAATAAATGACATGTATAAATCATGGCAACCAAGTGCAACAATTATATCACAGACATATGCTCAATAGTATCTCTGAAATATGCAACATGCATCATCAATGCATATGTATATATGTATGTATCACTCCTACGCTCCACTCCTACCATCACGACATCTGTGTGATAGGGAGGGCAGAATTGTGACAACTGCTCACAACTCCAGCTACTACTGCTCCTGAGTGGTCGGTTGAGCAGGATGCTGGGTAGCTATCTAGCTACAATAAAAAGGTCCACTGTATGCACACGACTCTATCACCGCTACCCCTGAGTGGTCGAGAATGACACTAAAGGACAAGCTGCACCCAAACCCCGCTACCACTACCCCTGAATGGCCGGGTGGCTAGCGAAATATGACCGTCAATCCGCTCAACCACAAGGGAGACATTTGTTTGACAACATGCAACAAGTACGTATAATGCACATGATGCTAATGTCCATGTCTCAAATGCAGTTATCATCAATGCAACATGCATGATCAATATATCCAGATAACACGGTCTCTCGATCACATATATCTATATGAATGAAAAGACCCAACAGGTGTTTACTAACATCATGTATAAACTAATTTGACACCTATAGTACACAACATACATGTGTAGGTATATAATATAGATTTAATTGACATATTACCTCCAATGGTATTCATCAACCCATGTACACCCCATATAGGTTCAATCAATATGATACCATCGATGATACTCATCAACTCGCGTACACCCAATTTAGGTTAATCGATATGATACTTCCAATGATACTCATTAACTCGTGTACACCCAATATAGTTTACTCAACATAATACCACCGATGATACTCATCAACCCGTGTACACCCAATTTAGGTTAATCGACATGATACCTCCAATGGTAATCATCATCCATGCGTGCACATATATCATAGATTTAATTTACCAGATCCTTCTAATAAACTCATCAAACATGTGTGCACAGTAACATGGATATAACCTGAAACAAGATCCAACAATCACATGTATCTATATGTATGCATGGGCCCGACAAGTGTCTACCAACAACTCATGAGGTATAAAATAATACCCATCATATAACTCACCCAAATGGTTATGCCACAACGTATAGGCAGTTAATCAGTTTAACTACTATAGTGTACACCATACACATGTACACACTATATACATATAATCAATCAACATGATATCTCCTATAGTGTAATCATACATGTGAATACTTTACCACATGTGAACAGTCAATAGGGTAACTCCTATAGGTTATACCATACATGTGAATACTCTACAAAGTATAGATATCCCTGTATAGATAATAAACAGATCATCTTTAAGGTCAAACAGAAACTACCAAGAAGAATAGCAATAACAAGTATATTTAAGGTAAAACAGTCCTACTCATCAAATGAAATCATGTACTAAGATCAATGATCTAAAAGAGGCCAAGGAAGAAGTACTCGCCTTTATTGTCAATCTTATCAAACATCTTCAAGTCCGTAAGACTACATCCAATACAGGATACGAGGTCAAGTAAGAATATATAATTATTGTATCATCCTATCAATTAATTAATTAAATTCTTGATTAATCTTTAATCCGATCAATCATAGATCCATATAACACTTCAACTCTAATCACTTTTATCCACTTGATTAGATTAGGTTTAATCATATCATCCATTTTAACATTTTTCCAAATCAATGATTTATTAATAAATCCAATTATGTAACTCAATAACATATCCATCTTCAGAATAAACTATTTATCCTCTAATCGATTCGTAATCAAATCTATTTAAGCAACATGCATTATTTTCAACATCCAAATGGATTTTCAAATCCTAACATTCCATATCAAATTGTACCCACTAAGAGGAATCAATTCCCAACACTCACCCAAATTTGAAGCTTCACCTGCAAACCCACCGCTGGAAGTGCTGGCCGAATGAAATGACACTACAAGAATTTTTAGATTCAACCACACTCAATAGACAGCAGTTTTTTTAAAAACTGTTGTCTTTTTATAATTAACAACGGTTTTATTGAAAATTGTTATTGTTAATTTTATTTTTTAAAAAATGATAACGGTTTTTTAAAAAATAGTTGCCTTATATGTGTCAAAGACAACAGTATTTTTAAAACTGTTGTCTTTGAGTTTATTTTTTGAACTACGATAACAGTTTTGATCAACTGTTGTCTATTAACATTGCTTAAATGTCAATAGACAATGGTTTATAATAACCCGTTGTTGTATGTGTGTCAAAGATAACGGTTTATTTAAAATCATTGTAATTGATTTTTTTACCTACGATAACAGTTTTGTTCAACTGTTGTCTATTAACATTGCTTAAATGGTAAAAGATAACAATTTATAAAAACCGTTGTCATATGTATATCAAAGACAATAATTTAAAACCGTTGTAGGAGCTTTTTGGACCTACAACAACGATTTTAATAAAATGTTGTCTATTAATTGTTGTTTATTTTTTTTAACTCTAGACAACGAATTTTTTAACCCTATACATTGTTTTAATCGACTATCAGTCAACTTTGTTTTTTCTTATTTTTCTAAATTGTGTTTTATATTTGTTGTCATATATCAAATTTGGGAAAACGTGCAACACTTTCTAAGAAGGAAGTTGATTATTTAATTAAACTTAATAAATTATGCTTGTATTATAAAACCTAATCG
>JBAMIE010000041.1:3102018-3117005 GCA_037177295.1 Kaempferia parviflora | reverse complement strand
TTTATAAGAGACCATGTGGCTAAAGGAGACATTGAACTCAATCATGTTGAGTCCA
Organism: Kaempferia parviflora; assembly: GCA_037177295.1. Lineage (NCBI taxonomy): Eukaryota > Viridiplantae > Streptophyta > Magnoliopsida > Zingiberales > Zingiberaceae > Kaempferia > Kaempferia parviflora. Next base: position 3,116,950 of record JBAMIE010000041.1, on the reverse strand, counting down.
AGTCAAACTTAGCTGACATCTTTACTAAGTCAATTGCTGAATCAGAATTCAACAATCTGCGTAGATAGCTTGGAATGTGTTTCATAGACTAGGATCAAATTACATTACTTTTAGCATCTCAAAAGCTTTTGTTTTTTTTTTTAAATTCTAGAAAAATTTTATTTTTAAATTCCCAATTTCTTAGTTTTTCAAATGATTACAATTTGGACATAGTTTAGGCATGAACCCTAGAAATCATGTTCCTATAGATTTAGGTAGCCAACATCTCACAAACACACTAGGGCTACCTTGCTTGTGTATTCCGAACATAGAAAGGTGTCAGATGCTTAGGTCTTTGCCTGGACTTAAGAATGCTTATATCAGTGAATAAATACAAGTCTGAGCTATAAATACCTATTAACAGCAATCAAGTTAAATACTCCAAATTCAAATTGAAAATTTGTTTTACTTAACTTGACTAACCAAGTGAAAAGCTATTATCCTATCGATAAGAAGTCAAGTACCTAAGGGTTAGACAAATTGATCATAGTCCAACTATGGGGAAAGATTATGTTTAATCAATGAACATATAGCCCATAGATCATGGTTGGATATTTAAAATATTTTAAAAAATATTTTATTTTGTATTTACTGAGAATTCATGTTTTCAAACTTAGAGTTTCATAATAGGTTTGTAAAATTGATACAAAGTGCATGTTTTGGCACATTTTTGAGTTTGTATCAAATTTTTAAAATTATGGTGTATTTTGTGGAAACATATTTTTCATGGATGAAGTATGTTAAAAGAAATATGTTTTCAAAATTTCATGATTTTTCAAATTTTCTAGAATTTGTTATGAATTTCTGAATTTCAGGCTAAAAATCAGAAATGGGTTCATTATTGTACCAGTCGCCTGGTACAGTCTAGCAGGCGACTGGTACGTAAACAGATAGGTTTCTGAGTTTGTTTTCAGATTTGAAAATTGTGGATATGCCTGTTTAGTGTTGTCAAAAGGGAGAGAAATATATTATGGTTTAAGTTTTATTTGCTCATGTTTTTATGTTTTATGGGAAACATGAAAACCATTTGAAAAACTTTGAAATATGAAAATGGAAGCTTAAGCATGTGTTAAGGGGGAGCTTAGACCTAGGGGGAGGTTATAATTATGCTTCACATGCTTAGTTATAATTCTTAATTTTTATGTCTTTTTATCCTAACTTAAACGGATTTGTCACACATCAAAAAGGAGAAGATTGTTGATGCAATCATGTTTTGATGTGTGTGTCAAATAGTTTAAATTAGGTTTTATGTGGATTTGATATGGGTTGTAGTTGTGCAGGGACTGAGCAAATACACGGGAATCTCATCCAAGCGCTCCGTCCTTGAGTCGGTGAAGGATGGAGCATCTGAGGGGCCGCAGGACGTGGAAGCAACGGAGTGGAGCCGAGAAAGTGGACTTCAAGGCGAGTGAAGGATGCCATGGAGACGAGTCGTGGGCTTGTATGCATCAGAGGGACGAGGCCAAAGGAAGAAGACTTCAAAGGGTGACTCCGGAGAGATGAGAGTGTGAGATCTGTAAGGTACCAGTCGCCTGGTAAGGGTACCAGGAGACTGCTCCCAAATTGCAGTGTAAAACCCGACCTCACAGAAAGATTGGTCGAGTGGACCAGTCGCCTGCACCAGGCGACTGGTCCCCGACCAGGCGACTGATGTAGTAGCCGTTGCCAACCGTTGAGTGGCCGTTGGAGGCTCAAAAGCGACATCTGTGAGGGGATCAGTCGCCTGGTCATGGGACCAGGCGACTGATGGCGAGGCTGAGTGGAAGTTGAGCTTCACTATCTCCTCCTATTTAAGGACGACACTTAGCCACGAAATTGGCTAGTGTTCCCTTGCTATTTTATGCCCTAAAGTCATACTCTTCCTCCCACACTCATTCACATTTGTAAGAGGAAGAGATCCTTGATTGTGAGAGGTTTAATCTCACCGACAAGAGACTAAGTTTATAGTGCAAGTGCTCGAAGGTGTGGACCCTTGGATTAGTCACCGCTGCTGGAGGTGGATACCAAGTGAGTAAAGGTGTTAGCATTGTTTTAGTTTGAATTGCATATTTTCGCTGTGCTAACCCTAGTAGAAAGGCGAATACGACCATCCACGAGATCCAACAACCATTAGGTACTAAATCCTCTGTCTCTGAATCTACATCTAAATCATGAAAATCTGACTCTAAACCAAGAATGGACGAAACTTTCAAATCAAAATCAGAATTCATCTCCAAATCAAATAACTTATCAAGAATGTCCACACTCAAAATAGAATGGTCCTCTAAAGGATGCTTCATAGCATCAAAAAAAAACTAAACTGAATCACTGTATATGCAATTTCCATAGAGAGGGTTCCTGCATGTACATCAATCTTGTTCTAGCAGTCTTCAAAAATGGTCTTCCAAGAATCAAAGGAGTCTTGCTTGTTAACACATCACCCTCCATATCAAGAATGTAAAAATCAGCAGGAAAAATCAGCTCCCTAACTTTAACCAAGACATCCTCTATAACTCCAGCTGGGTGAGTCTGACTCCTGTTAGCCAACTGAATCACAACTCCGGTGGGCTATAAAGGTCCAAGTCCAAGTGACTGAAAAACTTATTTAGGCATAACATTAATTGAAGCTCCCAAATCCAGCATGGCATCCTAAATAAACAACTCCCAATAATGCATGGCACGGTGAAAGCCCCTGGATCTTTGAATTTCTCAGGTAATGGTTGAATCAATGCAGATACATTATTTCCCATGCTCACCAACTCATTCCCTTTTAGCTTCTTTTTGTTCATACAAAGATCCTTGAGAAACTTGTCATATTTTGGAACTTGTTTAATCATGGCAAGCAATGGCACGTTCACCTCCACCTTGCTGAACAAATTCACTAGATCTTGGAATTCTCTTACTTTTTCTTCTTCTAAGTTCTTCCTTGGCTGAGTTTTACATTGAGGAAATGACAATGGAATTCAAGACTCTTCACCTTGCTGTCTGGAGTTGTTTTGATCAGAATTTGGAGCTAAAATAGATTCTGAAATCAAAGAACATCCAATACTGAAAAGTGTTGCCCTATTTTTGAAGGTGAATTCCTAAAATTTTAAGTTACTGGAACTTCATCAAAGAGGTTGTTTTGAATAGGTTCTTGGACTGAAATTGCTGCATCAATTTGAATAGGAGTAGAACTAGATCCAATATCATCTGAGGGTGCTAAATTTGGCACAAAACTTGCTGAATTTTGTGGATTAGGAGCCGGATTTGCTGAAATTGGCACACTCCATGCCAAATATGAAGTTGTCCTTCCACTACGAAGAGTAAGTGCACTAACAATCCCTTGGGAATGTAGTTGACTTTATCATTGAGCTGGCATTTGATTTAAATTGCTTGCAAGTTTTCCAATTTGCTTCTCAATAATTTGCAAAGTCGTATCGGTCCTTTGTTGATATTGTTGTTGTTGCAAAATCAATTGATGTTGTTGCACAAGTTGTTACATCAAGTCCTCCATCTTGGGTTGTGAATTTGATTGCAAATTTGATCCTTGAAAATTGCTAGAACTCCCTTCACTTCCCTGAAATTTTTGCTGTGAAAAAATTTGATTGATATGGTTGCTGAAATTGATAGTTTTGCTGCTGATAAGGCTGAAAATTCGACTGGTATTGCTGAGATTCTTGGAAATTCTGTTGTGGATACTGATTTTGCACATAAGGCTGTTTTTGAAACTCTGATTTTAGTGCTGAAAATCTTGATTTTGAGGTGGTTGTTAGCAAAATGAGTTCTCATACCTCAAATTAGGATTATCTCTCCAACCGGGATTGTAAGTAGATGAATTTGGGTCATATTTTTGTTGGAATGAAGGCCTAGAAATCACCGCCAAAGACTCATCTTGATGAAGATTTGAGCATAAATCTGAATTATGATCTTGGCTAGAACAAATGCCACAACCTCTAATAATTTGCAATGGAAAAGTGGAATTTTGGCCAACACTTGAATTTGAAGAAATTGACCCATGATATTCAATGTCATTTGCTTCACTAAAGATGTCAACTCCAACAATGAACTTTTGATCTCCTTTTGCTCGTTGGAAGCCAATTGAATCTCTCCTATTCCTCTAGCCACCAAAGCTCTACTTCCAAATTATTGTGAATTTTCGGCCATATTTGAAATCAACTCTCTTGCTTGTTCTGGAGTTTTGTTCACTAAAGCTCCTCCAACTACTGCATCAATCATGCTTCTATCCATAGGAAGAAGTCCTTCACAGAAATACTGAACTAGCAATTGATCACTAATCTGATGTTGGGGACAACTAGCACATGACTTCTTGAATCTCTCCCAATAGTCATAAAGAGTCTCCTCCACAACTTATTGAATGTCACAAATGCTCTTCCTAATGGTAGCAGTCCTAGAAGCTAGGAAAAATTTCTCCAAAAATTCCTTCTTCATATCAATCCAACTAGTGATAAAACCAGTAGAAAGATAATATAACCATTCTTTTGTTGTTCCTGTCAAAGTGAAGGAAAATGCTCTAACCTTGACGTCTTCTTCTGAAATCCCCTGAGACTTCATAGTAGAGCAAACTATATGAAACTCATGAAGGTTTCTGTTTGGATCTTCTCTTGAAAGGCCCTGAAACATAGGCAATAAGTGAATAAGTCCTGATCTGAGCTCGAAATCTCCTGCCAAGTCCGGATAGGTAATACATGAATACTTGTCAGTCGCATCAGGTGTTGCAAGCTCCTTCATAGTCTTGTAGTTCTTTGTCATGACTGTCTCAGAATTTGAAGTACTATTCTCTGAAATATCTAGTGGCCTCTCCTGAATCCTTAGGGCTCTGAAAGTCCTCTCGATCTATGGATCATAATCAAACAAATTAGCACAAGAGGATCTGGTCATACACAAAAATGCAATAATTAGAACACAAGAAGATAAACAATAAAATCAAGAAAGTAGAAACAAAGAAAAAGAAAACTATACACAATCTAAATCAAACAAACAATACTAGATTCCCCGGCAATGATGCTAAAATTTGATACGATTCCACAATGTGTCACAAATGAGCCTCAAATTAATAATACTATGGAAAAACCCTCAACTAAAACACAAAAGTGATATAGAATAGGGGCCCAAGTCAATCTCTCACAAGAAACTAGTAATGGAATGTTTAATCTAGATTTTGACATCTTTTTGGGTTTTTCCCTTGATAAAATGGGGGTTTTTGAGTTTGGTAAATTCTAAATGACATGTAATGAAAGATTGAACTAGAAACTAATGTGATAAAAATTCTAACAAACTAAATCAACATGAAACGAAAAGCTAAACTTAAATTGAGCTAAACAAGAATTAAAACCTAACTATGTTTAAATAAAACTCATTCAAATTAAATTGCTGAAAAGAACTATACTAATGGAAATGAAATTGCAAGATTAAACTAAACACGATATATGAACTTAATTGCAACAAATAGAATTCGGAACAAAGCTTAAAACAGAATTAAACTAAGGCTAACATAAGAAAAATAGAATTAAAATGCAACTAAACAACTCTATCCACAAATCAAGTCTGAATCCGCTTCTTCACGCCGTCACACGTGAATTGATCCCAAGAACGCTTCAAAATCACATCAGAAACAAATTCCAGATCATCAATGCAGCCTCAACGGATCCAAACATGATGAAGAACGCTTCAAAGCATCAAATATGCTGATTCTATTTTCTCCTCGGAAGAAAACTGTCGGGTGACAAGGAACGCCTCGTTCAAGCTTCTGTGAATCCTTGGAATCGTCAACCACAATCCCTCGGACGCTGTGAGAAATGAAGGAACGCTGGCAAAGCTTCACCGAAGAAGGAATTGGCTCTGGACGCGAAGAATGCTTCACGAACAGAGCATCTTCCGCCGAGAGAGAGGGTTGCAAATTCTGATTTTCTCCGGCAGAATTCAGTTGAATAGAAGGTCGCCGAATGAAGAGGAACTCGTCGCCGATGGAGAGGATCGAATTGGATCCGAGATGGATAAGGGACGCATGCTCCGCGAGCTGGAAACGCTGACGGTGTCGCGGATGAACAGTGCGTGGTCACTGTTCATCCGCAAAGAGATTTGATTAAATACTGGTTCAATTGAACCGGGTTTATTTCAAAACCCACCCGGTTCACCTCCAATTTGGTCGGGTCAAGTGAAAATTAGGGTTGTGGTGGAAGTGGTTGAACTCGAGTTGAATCCCTTGAGTTTATTTGGGGTCGTGTCAAATCGATTGGGGTCTAATCCTCCTCCAATTGGTGAAATAAGCCAAAACTTCACTTGGGTTGATTGGCTTGACTTGAGTTGTGAGCCTATCACCCTACAAGACCATATCCAAATAATGAGTGATTAATCATGAAATACAAGGAAAATTAGTAATAAGCTCCAATAAATTCTAAAATCACAAACATGTCCAAGTGCATCATTATCCAAGCAAATTGACTTCATAATTAACCAAAAATCAACCAAAATAACATGCTAAATAAATGAGTCATCATGGTGCGCGGCGGAAGACGGCGGAGAATGAAGGATGGTGCACGATGGAAGACGCCGACGAAGGAAGGAGCGAGTGCTGGTGGAAGATGGCAACAAAGGACCAAGAGCGAGAGGGAAAGAGAGCGCGAGAGGGAGGGAAGTTTGGTTTTTTTAATTTGGACGGGGTGAGAGATTAAAAAGGAAGTCAAACATTGCTAGCACCAACACAGTAGAAAAAGTATAAAATATCTCGTAATCACATATTCATTTCATATGGATAAGCAATCAGCTACAGCTATTAGATTATCCTTTTTTATATTGTATGCATAATATCAAATATTTTACATTAATTAATTAACAAATAATTAATTGATCAATTTGTGCTTTATTTAATTATTTTTGATCGTGTAAGAAAATTATATCAGAATGGTGAAATATGATTACACCCATGATCAAAATTATTTTCTTACAAAAACGAATAATTAAACAATATTTATACATTTGTTTTAAAATCCATACGACAAACAATGAACCTGACTCTGATATTGTTGGGTTCGAATTCAAAATTCGAGTATCATGTTTCTACATCCCTATGCCCAAAATAAGTTTACAATTTATTTTATAATTTAACAATTAAATAAAAGGAGTGTTCATATGGATTTTTCAAAACAAACATGAGCATGATCTTTAATTTAAGTATGTATTACAATCTAACTATTTAAGTAAGATCTTTGAAGCATAACAAAGATAAACTATTATGTGTCTAATGTCAATTTAATCTTTTTATTTAGACATGTAAACCTATCTAATTAGATCATTTAATATAATCTAAATAAAACTATTAACACATGCATCAATATACTGATGAATCAAAACATAAGTGAAAATGTACCTCCTAAACAACCTTTGTTTGGGGATGACTCTAACTATTTCAGATCTAACAAAATAACTCTTCTTTGTTTGCCTTGAACTTGTGCTTCCTCCATCTAATCCGGTCCACGATCGGAGTGGCCTTTCCAATACTTGTGTGACCCTCAATAATTCAGGAATACAGTTAGTCGTGAGTTTACAACTCTTTATGATTCAAGACGATACTCATCCTTTATTTGGACATACCCTTAATAGCTCGATCCTATGATCAACTTCTTGATTATAGGATGTCAGAACTAATTCTGATTAGCACCCAACAAATCATAATAAGAGTGTCTAGCAGCACTGCCCCATGACTCCATAGGTATCACTGAATAGTGTGCCTGCAAGAACTAGCTAATTATGGTTAACGTATAATCTGGTCCCTTCATCTTATATATCCTTGTCGTATCTACAACCATTGGTATATCGAGGGTTGTATATTGATTCGACAACCATGTGATGTATCTTATAGTGACATCGCATGTGCAACTAGGAAACCCCTTTTCTAAAACACATCATACAACTCTGATCAGAGACTTCATATACTATATATCAATACATTACATAGGATATCCACACCCGTGGGTGTGTGGTAAATCCTCAACTACAATACACTGACTCCTATATATTTTGTTACTATACAAATCTTATCACCTTATGACCCTAATTTCATTAGTAAATGAGTTAAAGTACAGTCCCATCATATAGAGTCTCAGTGTTATCCCGGGTTATAAGAACTACTAGTGTACAACCGCAACCAAAGACTTATCCCCACTTGGAAAGTCTGTGTGAGGGTTGTTCGATGAACTCATCGTATAAACATCCATCTGTATGCTTGAACATCTCTATATTTTTACCAATGGAACATGGTATACTACATCACAGATGTTAGTCTCTAACTCGAGCGATCTTTTATCCTTGTTTATTGGCAGCTCAATTTACTAGAAACATGTTTAGAATATCTAGTCAATATTAATGTATTTCATAATGGTTATCATATGTACTACCATGTCTTACTATAGTATATTCAAGGACTTTATCTATGCACCTAGCATGAGTATAAAGAAAAAGTAAATGTCATACTGAATTGAATTATATTAAAATAAAGGATGTTTATTTAAAAGAGTCAACAAAGCTCTAGCCAACAGTTGGCTTATAGAGCACCTACTCTAATAATATGTTCCCTCTATATTATAGACTGGTGCTACTTATCGTCTGATTCCAACTGGATAGCCTTAGCCGCCACAACGACAGTAGCAACCTAAGGCCAATGAGGCTACTACTACATCCTTTGCCTCTCTTTCTTGTCTTCTTGACAGTAGTGTATTTCATCATGCAGCACTCAACAACCTATCATTGTATTCACCATATGATGGTTCCGATAGCATTGTGATTGGTGATGGTACTGGATTACATATCACTCATACTAGTTCTACTACTTTAAACACTATCTCTCATAATTTTAATTTACAAAATATTTTGTGTGTCCCCACTATGAAGAGAAATCTTATTTCTATTTTTAAATTTTGCACATTCAATAAAACTTCTATTGTATTTTTTTTTTCATTTCTTTTTGTGTAAAGGATTTCCATATTGGGGCACCACTACTACACGAGTGAACTAGAGATGGTGCTTATGAGTGGCTGACCTATCCAACTTCTTCCTCTTCCCTCATTGCATTTTCCATCGTCAAAGATTCTCCTTCTGAGTGACATCATCATTTAGGGCATCCATTTGAATATATTTTTAGACACTTAACTACTAACTTCAATTTAGATTTATTATCCATCTTAGCACATTTGTTTCATTGTAATGATTGTCATTGCAATAAAAGTCACAAATTATCATTTTCTCAATCTTTTATTATCTCTACTACTCCGATTCTTTGCAAATTATGGTTTCTAATGTCTGGACCTTCCCTATCTATTATGTTGACAAATACAAATATTACTAATTTTGTTGATCACTTCACCCACTACATCTGCCTCTATCCTCTTCAATGCAAATCTAATATTTCTTTCATTTTTCCATGCTTTAAAGCTCTTGTTGAAAATTATTTTAAATATAAAATTGTGACATTTTATTCTAACAATGGGGGAATACACAACTTTATCTTCATTCATAGGTCAATATGACATCTCATATCACCACCTCACACTCTGGAACACAATGGTTTCTCTAAGCTTCGTCATTATCACATTGTTGAAACTGATCTTGCTCTCTTGTCCCGTGCCTCTTACCTCTTGGTCCTATGCCTTCTCCATGGCAACTTACTTTATCAATCATATGCCCATTACAACTCTTCATATGGTGTCTCCTTACCACAATTTGTTTGGCTCTCCTCCCAATTACTCCAAACTTCGTGCTTTTGGATATCTATGCCACCCCTGGCTTTGTCCCTACTCTTGTCACAAACTTGACCCTCGCTTTGCATCTTGTGTTTTTCTTGGTTATTCTTACACTCATAGTCTCTATCTGTGTTATGATCTCACCACCTTGAAAGTTTATATCTCTCTTCATGTTCATTTCGTTAAGTCTATTTCTTTTATGTCTGGTCTTCAACCTACCCTTCCTCATCCTAATGAGTCTACTAGTTCCACTTCACTTTCAATTCCCATTCTACTCTCATATATGCCTTTTGTGGTCCATTCAGGCACAACACTCTAATTGCCTCCTCTAGCACTCCGGTACCTACTAGAACCCACATCCAACCCCACAATTGAGCTCACTCTTGGCCCAGTCACTAACCGAACCCCTGCCTACCTTAGACCCAAAGGCTTCTATCCCTCTTGTTCCCATGGCTATAACCACCCCAACTTCTCTAGCCAACCTCAATCCCCCCCCCACCTTCCACACTTGTTCCTTCAACCCGAACATCACACATCATCACCCACCCTCGTAACAACATCCACAAACCCCACACCAAGCTCAACCTGCCTACTCAACTAGCACATGAAATTGAACCAACCTCTATAACCCAGGCTCTCAAGGATCACAAATGGAGTCAAACAATGTCAATCTAGTTTGATGCTCCTGTTAACAATGACACTTGGGAATTAGTCCCTAAGTCATCAGCTCATTATATAATTGGTTAAAAATTAGGAGTGTAAAAAATGAACTCAACCTGAGTCGACATGAAAATATCGGATTTGGATTGGAGGTTTTCAGGTTCGAGTCAGGTTGGAGGGTTTTTGGGTTGGAGATTTTGGGATCGAGTTTTGGTTGACCCAAATTTAAGATTTAGTGGGGTTTTTTTTAAGTTAAATCAAATTTCATTTTAAAAATTAAGATGTCTTTATGTATATTAATATCAATACTAGTATGATAATGATGGAGTATTGAGATAAAAGTGAAACATTTAGGGAAAATAGCCAAAAAAAAAGTTTTATATATATATATATATATATATATTTCAATCCAACCCGAACTCGACCTGACCCACCTGAATTAACACCCCTAATGAAAATGGATTTATCGCATTAAACGTTTAGTTGATGGTTCTATTGATAGGTAAAAAAAACTCAGTTACTAGCCAAGGGGTTTCACAGCGACCTAGTGTTGATTATCATGATATGTTCAGCCCTATTGTCAAACCAACTAAAGTTTATCTTGTTCTCTCTCTTGCTGTCAGCCATGGTTGGTCCATCCGCCAACTTGATGTTAATAACACATTTCTTTAAGGTACCCTAACAAAGGACATTTATATGATACAACCACTAGGTTTTCTAGATACAAAGTATCCTAAGTATGTTTGCAAATTGAGGAAACTATCTATGGTCTAAACAAGCCTCTCGTGCCTGGTACAATGAATAATGCTAGTTTCTCATCACTTTTGGCTTTTGTAATTTCACTCAAATATTTCTCTCTTTAACCTTTTATTATACTTGTTTTATACTATATCTTCTTGTATATGTTGACAATATTATCATCACCAGAAATAACACAATAGTTGTTCAACATTTCATTGATCTACTAGCCAAGTGGTTCTCTCTTAAGGATCTTAGCCCCTTGACTTATTTTCTAGGGTTGAAGTATTCCCTCATCCACTAGGTCTGTTACTTTCTTAGCACTGTTACATTGTGAACATCTTGCTCGGACCAAGATGATAGATGCTCGTCCAGTTTCCACAACACTACCTACCATGCCAACCTTACACTTCGCGACTGTACAACCCTCTATGATCTGTCTAAGTATTGTACTATAGTAGGTAGTCTTCAATACTTATCTTACTTATCCTGACATTGCTTATGTAGTTAACAAGATATCTCAGTTCATCCATCACCCTACTAATGAGCATTGGAATGTAGTCAAATGCATTTTAAGATATCTATGTGGCACCATTGATCAAGTATTCTACATCATCGTCAATCATCTCTTGCTCTACATGCCTTCTCTGATGCAAACTAGGCTAGAAACAAAGATGGCTTTATTTCCACTAGCGCTTATATTGTATATTTTGGTTGAAATCATCTTTCCTAGAGCTTGAAGAAACAATGTACTTTGTTCGATCCTCTACTGAAGTAGAATATCGCTCTGTCGCAGTCACAACTGCCGAACTGAGTGGTTGTCTTCTCTTCTCGGTGAGCTTGGCTTCTCTTCATCCCAAAACTCAGTCATCTACTACGACAGCGTGGGTGTCACCAATCTCTACTCTAATCCACTGTTGCACTCTCGTATGAAGCATGTGGCTCTCGACTATCACTTCATTCATGAATAAGTTCAAAATGGTGATTTCTGAGTTACACATGTGTGTTTTGCATATCAACTAGTAGATGCTCACACCAAACCATTACCCCACATACACTTCCAATAGTTAATGATAAAAATTGGTCTCTCCTCCCGAAGCTCCGTTATGCCCCTATCAACTTATTTTGTCATTTATATATATCCTAAAAATAATTAAAGAAAATTTTCTATCAACTTATTTTGTTATATCTATCCTAAAAATAATTCGCAAATGAATTCTAAATCCATTTGGAGACTACTTTTGGGGTAATTTTTTGTTCACCTAAAAATAGGAGGAACAATGCTTCCATCTCTCGCACAACAAAATTTGTTGAATGAATGTGAAGTTTGATTGCAAATTGTGAATTTCACAATAGTTAACAATTGCAAACTCCAGAACAATTATAACCCATCTGGCTCAAGGTCTGACTATGAATCGTGATAGTCAAGAGCTTATGGCTTGCGAATCGTAACCACATGACCGTGAGCTTTGCCCGATCAATAGATCATAGACAGTCAACGATGCTCATGGCAGTTGTGAACTAGTAACTTGGCTAGAAATCATGTCCCTACAAGTGTAGTTGAATTGGTACTCCGGTGATAATTGTTGCGTAAGAGTCAATTTCCATAGAGTTCATTCTCCTGAAGATTAAATATTCTCCCACCTAGGAGATCACTAAGTACCATGATTTGTCCTCTCGGGGCGGTGCGATGGTTAAGGCATGAGAGCTTGCCACATGAGGTCTAAAGGTCAAATCTCGGCACGCCTGAGCATATATCTCCCCCATATCTTGACCATTTGTACTTATGGCTAGTAGCCATCCGTGGTTTACCTCCTCCGTGTTAGCTCTGGGACGGATCGGTAGAGACACTAAGGGCGAACGATTCACCTTTTTACCACTAAGTACCATGATTTACTTCATCGATTATAAGGGACGCTCGGAGAAGTGAAATTATCTCTTTACTTATTGACTAGAAATAATGGACCAAAGCGGTCGACGATGAGAGAAACCCAGGATGAGCAAAATCACTACTTCATTGACTAGAAATAATGGACGTAAAGCTTACAATTTGGTTGACAATTGTGATCATCAGATCTTTCTTTTTTTCCACCGAAGATTTTTTTTTCACCGTTAATTCTTTCCCTTCTTCCGTCAATATTTAGAAGTAAACTGAGCTTTACAATCATGAAGCCAATGAATCATACTTTGGAAGTAAAAGGTGAAATTTATCATCTAGTGGTTCTACACGGTCAACTCCATGATGATCTGTGAAAAGGTAAATAAAAAATTATAGTTGGTCACTATAGAAAAGGGATTTTTTCCTCAGTTTTATCGAGATTTAAACTCTTGCCCTATGGTAGCAATTCTATCATACACTAGTCAATTCAACCCTACCCAGAGACACGAATGAACCATACTTATAACTAGGGATGGGCGCCTATGAATTATCGTCGGCTATAACCTAACCCTTTTTTACTCTTATTATCTTTATAAATTTTATTAAGTACAAATCAAATACAAAATGAAAGTGTTGAATTAAAATCGGATCGGGGTCGAACAAAATCAATCGAATATGCATGGAGATAAGGAGTATGTTGGTTTAAATCAGGATTAATTTGGATTTTATTTGTCCAAGTTATAATCAAACTAAATTTAATTGGACTAACATGATTTAATCAATTTAAAATGAGTTAGGGCATTTTTGAGAAAAGCTATTCTCTTATTTGTTTTCTAGTTATTCTCGTCAACATACAATTTCGCTCCCACTGTCTCACACACACGCATCCACTCGTGGTCATGACCACTCCCTTTGTGCCCTCGTCCGTGGAGGCCTAATTGTTGATATGGGGGCCATCGGCCACGGCTACCATGACCAAATTGACGTGTCCTCCATGTTGACATACCTATATGAGCAAGGGTGAACCACCTTATGGCCTACCCGAGTTGTAGCTCGGGGGCCGATGTCAACGATGACTTGGAGATGCCAAATTTTCCAGGGGAGAAAGACATCCCGGGTAGAAAAGCGAGAAAGTAGCCTGGAGGCTTTGTTTTTCTAGTCAGCCTAGGGAATGTCAACAATGAATGCAAGCAACTGTATATTCAGGTCTTACGTGAGACTCTCGAGCACAACTTCACGTCATATTCGTGAACTGACTCCCTCTACCTCATTGTCAGCAGCAAACTTTCTAACACTGCATCAGTGGCCAGGCTTTTCTGCCACGACCCCCAAATTTCCAAAGTCTATGAATTAAATATCATTACTAATAAATAATTGAATAATTTCATAAATAATAAAAATAAATTCATTCAATAAAAATTTAAAATTCAATAAAATATAAGAAAAGCTAAGTTGATAATGTGCTAGCACCAAGTGAATTTAGACCTGGACTCGGCCAACTTTAGATCACCTAGCTCACCTCTAATAACATCTTTAAAATTTTAGACGAAAGTTATTGGGAGAAGTATTTTCAAACTATTATGGGCATTTTGACAATCTAACAAATTTATAGGTATTTTTGGACTTTGAGAGGTGAAATGTAATTTTTCATTAACTTTCTTAATTCGTCGAATTCAATTAGAGGGTAAAAATATAAATTTATCAAATTCTGAGGATACATGACAAAATCAGAAAAAATTTCTCCGAAGCAGTGAAACTTGATTACCAACCTCTAGGGTGTGTTTAGTTCAAGTTATCATATATAACGTTGGTTATGTGATTACTTGGTAATCACATAACCAAGGTTATGGGGAATAAAACATAACCTAATGTTGTTTGGTTCAAATCTAGGTAATGCAAT
>JBAMIE010000041.1:3082735-3094867 GCA_037177295.1 Kaempferia parviflora | reverse complement strand
AAAGTAAACGGTCATACCGTGGGCCTTGCAGTAGGAGCCGTTACAAGACTCCGAAGCAAGTAAAAAATCACTGTGTCTTTATCTTTGTTTCTGTTCTCTTTACTTCCGTTGCGTACTCGTTTTATAAATCCGAATAGTTTTTCGAAGCGATATTCATCCCCCCTCTATCGCTCATATACGATCCTACAAATTATGTATAGTTGCTCTTTAACTTGTGTGAACATCACTATGTTTAATTTGTGAAATCACTTTATTATTATCATATAACAGATCACATAACAAATAAATAATAGTCGAACACCATGTTTTATCTCAAAATCACAAATTATTTGGTTGTAAATCATAATTGTCAGGGTTCCCATTACTTATAGTTTTATTTCTATGGCTAGGGGTCTCCCACACTTTTTAAAATGTTTTTTAAGTCGTCCATCTTTTATGCTCCTATTTACTATAAAGTGGAGAAAAAAAATTTATACAAGAGTCTTTCTCCGTTTATCTATCCTAAAAATAATCAAATTCAAAATCCACTTGGGGATCACTTTTGAGAAAATTTTTTTGTTCACCTAAGAATAAGAGGAAAGAAGTTTTCAACTCTCGCTAAAATATTGGTGGAACGAATGTGAACTTTTATTGAAAATTATGAATTTTAAAACAGTTAATAATTGTGAACTCTCTAAAATCACAACCCAATTGAAAGGGTACATGGCCCGACTATGAATCGTGATAGTCACGGGTTGACGAAAGGCTAGGACGAGTATATTGACCTTATACCACTTGAGATAATCATGAGCTTCTGGCTTACGAATGATGTCATGACCACATAGCTGCGTGCTCTACCCGACCGAAAGTTCGTAGACAACCAAAGACTCGCTTATGGGCAAAATGACGATCTAAAAAACCTATAGGTATTTTTGAAAATATATGTAAACTTTGAGAGGTGAAATGTAATTTGAATTAACTATCTTTATCCGGCGAATTCAATTAGAGGGTAAAATATAAATTGTGAGGATACATCATCTCTAACCGCTAGGGTTTCGGCAGATGATCAAATCGGAATCACCAATAGAATAGAGAGGAGGAGAGATAGATCGATGAAGAGGCTACTTTACTTCTCCCTCTTCTGCAAAACGTTGTCTTCCACTCGTTCTACTCGCCCCCACGATGCTTCCCTGCTCTTTGCCGTCTTACCTTACTCGGCCTCCGCCACCGCAGCCGCATCCACCACTGGGAAGCACATGTTCATGGCTCAATACCTCCTCGACTCATGTGGCTTCGACCAGGAGAAGGCCACCGAAGCCTCGAAGCTTCTCAAGGGCATCCAATCCCGGCAGCAGCCCGACTCCGTCCTTGCTTTCCTCAAAAGTTACGGCTTCGATGACGCATCAGTAAAAAGTCTCCTGCATTACTTCCCCAAATGTCTTCTTTTGGACGTAGAGAAGACACTTGCCCCAAAGTTCCGAGCTTTCGAAGATCTGGGGTTCTCCCCATCCGACGTCGTCCAACTCGTCCGATCGAATCGCTCCGCCGTCAAAATCAAACACGAACGCATTGTGCCTAAAATCAAATTTTGGCAAGACCTTCTCGGATCCAAGGATGTGCTGGTGAAGTTGTTCAGGAGGAGCTATTGGGTTCTTGGACACAGCATCAAGAAGAGGATCCAGCCCAACCTTGAGATGCTTCGGGAATACGGCTTGGACGGCCAAAAGCTCGACTTTGTCTTGCGTTTTCGCCCAACGTTCATAACGCAGAAAGCTGATACCTTGAAGTCGTTGATCAGTCGTGTGGAGGACTTGGGAGTGCCACGGACATCGGGGAAGTTCCATTGCACTCTGTGTGCACTCTTCCTGGTCCATCCAAAGAAATTCAAGATGCAAATGGAGTTGTTCCTGAGCTTCGGGTGGTCGGAAGGTGATTTTGTTGCAGCATTCCAAAAGTATCCTTGTCTGCTGGGAAGGTCTATGAAGACTTTGCAGAGAAATATGGAGTTCTTGATAAATGAAGCTGGATATGCTTCTTCTTACATTGCTACACGTCCAGTACTATTGACACTGAGCTTGGAGAGAAGGTTGATTCCGAGACATATGATCTTGGCAGCCTTGAAGTCTAGGGGACACTGTGAAAGTGATTACAAAGTGGCAACGTACTTGTATGTTTCTGAGGCCAAATTTGTAGAGAAGTACATCGTCGTCTATAAGGACAGGTATCCAGATTTGAGTGAACTCTACGCAAGCTTGAAAAACACAAATGCTTCTGATTCTGGATTTCAATGAGGTAAATCATTTTTTCCCCCTGCAAATTATGATTCATGTTACCATTTTTCACTGTATGGCTTCTCCTATGTCAAACTCTAAAGCTAACATTTATGCCAACAAGCATGAATATAAAAATTTGAAAAATCAAGAGCTTGTTTTGCATGGCAATATGCATGAAGTTAAGAACAATTCGCAGGATGATGATCTTGATTTTGCATATCAATTGAGCTAAAAGTTCACAGATTTGTCGCTTATTATGCTAGATAATTGTTTTTTTTTTTTGGAAATAATGCTAGATAATTGCTATTCTTGTATTCATGCGACTTTACTACAAGAGAGACGTTCTTCCTTTATGAACATCTAGTAATTTTTCCTTGTTTGAGTAGTAGTTACTCATTGATATGTTCTGTGGAATGTTGCACGGTCGTCAAATGAAGTCTCCTAATATATTTTTAATAAAAGGGAGAGGAACCACTGCCACATAGATGAAATGATTGAATATTTTTTGAATTTTGTGTGTTGACATGGTATTACATGTTTGATACTGAATGGCTGTAATCTTTTGAAACACTAGCACTTGTGAGTTTGTTAGTAGAAACATGAAAGGCCACTTTGAACTTTTGGAGGCAATGCAAACTTTGGATGGTTGGGAATAAAGTGGGAATGAACAAGTTTAAGAAAAAACATGTGAGGCTAGAGAAGCTTTTTGTTGGTCTGGAATCACAAGGCTTGGTCCCTACAACAAGTCATAATAATGTAAGATATGCCTTCAAAGAATTGGAAATGTGGCAGATGAATCTCTTCGGAATTAAGTGAGAGTCAAAATGGTAAATAGATGCACTCTTTGACAGATTCATGAGGTGCTTCTGTGTTAACATCTATTCTTTTCACATTATCAAACTGCTTTGCGATCACGTTTTTCAGTGTTTTGGGTTCTTTTGGTTCACAAGCCAAACAAGGTGTTAGGATGGCAAATTGCATTGGTGTGCTGAGAAGAATAGTGTCCGACACGACAAACACTCTTTCATTAAGCAATGTTAAAGTGTTTGGGAATTTCGTCATGGTTTCCTTTTTCTCCATGTTTTGTCCCTTATATTTGTAGACCTTTGTCATGGAATATGGGAGGATTATAAGGGTTCTATAAAAAGAAAGGGGTATGTTTTGCTGGGAAAGATGATGAAGTTATGAGTTTTCAATTCATGAAAAAGAAATAAATGGGGTTGGTGCTCGTCCTTGTTCCTGCCATTGTATTCGAGGACAACTTCTTTGGCTTCTTTCTCTCTCTGAGTATATACATTTAAAAAAAATATATTCTGGAAGTCGGTTGTGCTTTGGATTTTCACAATCTATTTCTACTATTTATTGGGCGATATTTGAATATTTGGATTATTAAAAAATATATATATTTAGATAATTTAACAAAAAAAAATTGAATTTTAGTGCAATAAATTTAATAATTTTGCGATTTTGAATATTGTTTCACAAGTATAATGATCCACAGTAGAAATATAATTTAATATTGGCCTGTCAATAAAAAATAAATATTAATATTGAATTTAATATTGGCCTTCACCATCCCCGGGGCTATGGTGCAGCGGTAAGGGCGTTTAATTGTTTCCCAGGCACCTACTGTTCGATTCCCAGTTACGGCACATTTTACAGGAATTTTTTCTTTAAATGAGAATTGTAACTAAGGGACGCTGGGCTTCTGAGCTGTCCACCGCGAGCTCTTCCCGATTTACCTTGGTGATCGATGGGAAACTTCTGTGGGGCCGGACCGGTCACCCCAGAGATCGTTTTAATATTGGCCTGTCAATAAGCTTCATGAATTCTTTAAGATTAAAAAATAATAATAAAATAATTGAAAGATGAATTTTGCGATCATTGGAATAAGAAAAAATAAATGTTTTCCTTGAAAATAATTTTAAGTCCTTGCTTCCTTGATTAATTTTGTTTTGAAAATTTTAAAAAGATAATGGCTCGAAGGGAGAGGAAGATTAGGAGGAAAGGAAGAAATTGCCCTCGTGATCCAAAAATCCCTCCATACCATTCCCAAAATTCCTCTCGTTTGTAGGTGAAATTATAAAGAAGCAAACTTTTAGGAGTGTCTGGCTTATGGTTTTTTTTGTTTCTTTTTATAAAAATAAAAACAAAAATACATTGACTTTTTGATATTATTGTCATAAAGATGGAGTGAATTTATTCAAAAATAAATTAAACATCAATTTATAAAATGTTGGAAATAAAAATAAAATGAGGATAAAAAAATGGTTTGAATTTGTTAAGAAATTTAAGATGGGTATCAATATTGGATGATTAGGAAAGCTCGACAAGGTAGGAGGAGAACCTTCTAAACACCTTACTCGATGAACAACCAAGAATGAAGAGCTCAATTGAGTAGAGGCTCTAGGAGACAGTTCTTACAAAGAAGAATTAAAGGGGAAAAAAAAACTAGAGAAATTATTTTTATCCTTCAAGAAATTTGGTTCAATGAGGATTTTCTAAGGAAAAAGAAACGTGAATATAAGATTTTATTTGGGTGTCCTATTCATAAAACAATAAAAATGCATTTTGTGATGATTTTAATAATATGATGCCCTTTTACTTAATCTTGTTTCATCAGTCAGTATGAATACATCATTACCATTAAACTTTATTGTAATTGACTTGAAATTTTGATTGTCAGTAAAAGAAAGCACTTTGTACCTAGAAATGCCACAACCACTATTTTAACTCCTATGTAACTATCATGGAATTGAATAGGTTTTTTTTTTTTTTTTTTTTTTTTTTTTTTTTTTTTTTTTTTTTGTTTTGGGACGGTGTGATGATTAAGATATGTGAGTTTGTTATATGAGATTTAGAGGTTGAATTTCGATACGTTCGAGTATATACCTCTCCCCATTTCTTGACCATTTGTACTTATGACTAGTAGCCTCTCGTGATTTACCTCCTCCGTGTTGGCCCTAGGACGGGTTGGCGGGGACGTTGGGAGTAAGCGTATTCGCCTTTTGCCACATGAATGGAACAGAACAGTCCCCTCGGGGCGGTGTTAAAATATGGGAGCTTGCCTGGAACAGAACAGTCCCCTCGGGGCGGTGTTAAAATATGGGAGCTTGCCACATGAGGTCTAGAGGTTGAATCTCGGTGTACCCAAGCATATATTTTCCCCATGTCTTGACCATTTACACTTATGGCTAGTAGTCACCCGTGATTTACCTCCTCCGTGTTGGTCCTGGGACCGGTTAGTGGGGCGCTGGGGGCGAATGTATTCGTCTTTTTGCCAAATGAATGGAACATAACATGTCTCCTCGGGCGGTGCGATGGTTAAAGTATGGGAGGTTGCTACATGAGGTTTTGAGATCGAAACTCGACGCGTCCAAGCATATACCTCCCCCATACTTTAACCATTTGCACTAATGGCTAGTAGTCATCTATGATTTACCTTCTCCATGTTAGTCTAGGAATGAATTGATAAAGTACTGGGGTAAATGAATCACCTTTTACTGTATGAATGGAACAGAACATGACTCCACCGATAGAGTTAATTAGTAGCTAGTGCATACAGTGTTACCGTCAGGTGAGATTCAAAACTTAACGAAGTCAAGTAAAAAACTTTCTTCTCAACTCTGTTCAGTATCCTATTTCTTCTCTGGGTAACAATTTTTCAACTTCAAATATAAACATCTTCAGTCATTCATGCATAGGTGAAGAATAAACAAACTGAAACTTTTCCTTTTATACTGACTGACATGAAAGATACATAATATATCCTAAAAATGAAGATGAGTTTCACAACTACAACTTATAGGGTTCAAGTGATTTGGTTAGGTGCTGAGATTTTTGAATCTGGCAATAGATGAGGAGGGGAAAAAAATGAACACCTTGCAATGCTTAATGCGATTTCAACAAATTAAAGCCACCTCGCAATGACATTATGATTTATGAAAAGCACCTTATAATGTATGCCTTAACCACCTTTACAAGTTTTGATGCAAATGAGGTCAACATATGGCGGTTCAAGAAAATGGTTGTTCAAATCAACTTCGGCTCCTTTGCGGACGACAAGAGCACTATTGACAATCTCACATGGACAGAGATAGACCCTAACATAAAGACCCTCCTTATCGGTAGCTTAGTTGTGAATGATAACATGGGCACGATAGTAGCAAGGGAGAATGTCTGAGCAACTTTTCCATTACCAAAAAGATCATGTGGTTGGTTATCGTATCACTCAATGACGAGAACATTGACTTGTCGTGTTTATCATATGTCATTACCAACTTGTTAGAGTAATGAATGTTGAGTCTCTTGAGAAATAGAAACTATGATATTGGTAACATACAAATAGATTCTCATGAGTGAATTATCTATAGTGAGTTGCTTTTTAACTAACGTGCATATGTAAACATCACACATGTTTAATTTGTGAAATCACTTTACTATTATCATACAACAAAAATATAACAAATAAATAATAGTCATATTGTGAGCACCATTATTTGGTTGTAAATCATAATTGTTAAGTTCCCATTACTTATTACTTGTAGTTTTCTTTCTATGGCTAAGGGTCTCCAACAATTTTCTAAGTGTTGTTGAGTCATTCAGCTTTTATGCTCCTATTTATTCTAAAGCGGGGATAAAAAATAAATAAAAAATAAAAAAATCTACAATAATCAAGATTACTTCCTCCATTTATCTATCCTAAAAATAATCCACAAATGAATTCTAAATCGATTTGGGGATTACTTTTGAGGTAATTTTGTTGTTCATCTAAAAATAGGAGGAACGAAGTTCCCATCTCGCAAAATCTTTGGTCGAATGAATGTAAACTTTGATTGCAAAATGTGAATTCTAGATCAGTTAACAATTGTGAATCCGGAACAATCACAACCCAACTAAAAGGGCTCATGGCCCGACTGCGAATCCTGATTGTCACGAGCTTGCGGCTTGCGAATCATGACCACAAGTCTGCGAACTCTAACTAATCGAGAGGTCAAACACAGCCAATGAATCACTTGTGGAAGCCGTGAGCTAGTGTCTTGGTTACGAACCATGCATGTCAATTTGGTTGACAATTGGGACCATCAGAAATGATCCTTCTTTCCTCTTTCTGTGAGGTTCATGGTTTTTTTTTTTTTTTTGGCTTTTCATCAAAAGGCACATTAAAATTCTAGTATTTCCCGAAAAATCACATCATACTTTTATATTTCTTCAGCGCACTTAATTTCAAAAATATTCTTTCCACCTTTAAACCCGTAAATTAAAATATTTTTTTATTTAAATTGAATCAAACTGAATGGAACTAAATTAAATAGAATCAAATCAAGGAGTTTATACAAAAGTTATTCATTATTGATGACTCTGAAAAACTTAAATTTTTTATAAAAAATTATGTCATTACGCTCAGGATGTTCTCCTAAATATATATATATTTTTTTAATTTTGAAGTTTTAATAAAAAAAATTTAAAAATTTAAAATACAAAAGAAGCTTAATAAAAATATTATAAACTTTAAAAATATTAATACAAGTATAAAAATAAAATTAATTTTATTAATTTTATCTTTTTTTATTAACTAATTATAAGAGAAAAATAATATAAAATTAAAAAAAAAACATAAATAATAATAATAACAATAAATGCTTTGGTTAAAGCATCACCACCTTAATATTGATTTGGTTAAAGCATCACCACCTTAATGTTTATTTCATCAAAAGTAATAACTTTTCTTAATTAAAATGACTTGATATCTTTTGTTTCACATTTCATTGAATAAATAGATGAATGTAAAGCAATTAAAGGATAATTTATACGTATTTGAATATTGATTCCTCTCAATTTGCAGTCATTTGTATTAATTATGATTAATTTCTTTCTATCTACCGTCCTATGAATAAATTATGACTAATTTATCTCTATTTATAGCCTTACGTACTAATTAAGGAAATACAAAATAAATAGGAGGTACAAAGTAACTATTTGTTACATATGACAACATCTCTGTTAGGATACTCTGAGAGCTAAGGGTGAAGCTCCAATCATTTCGTTGAATTGATTTGTTGCAGAAGAAAACTCTAAACAAACGCTAACATCTCCTATTTACTTGGTATCAACCTTCTTAAGATGACTAACCCAAGGATTCACACAGTGTACACACTCTACTATGAAAACATGCACTCCTCGGAAACAATCCGGAGGCGGAGAAACCTCGTACAAGCTCATAACAAGAAAATACAACAAGAAAATAAATACACAACACAAAGAACACCTTGTTTGATCTCTTGTTGCTCATAGATGCCTTTTGATCAGTTGGAAAGTGCAGAAACACTTGTCTTCTAAAGCCTCAAGAACTGGTGGTGAAGAATGGAGAAGAAGAAGAAGTGATTCGAATCCTTGCGACAACACCTTTTATCAGTAATCTAGGGTTTACAATCGATTGGCCTTACTCTCAATTGATTGTCACGTCAGATTCATTTTTTCAAACCTCGCAATGACTCGTTTGTGCTTTTCTCAATCAATTGCCTAATTTATTACGCAGCTTCAAATGATCATCTAATCGATTCAGAAGCTCACTATTCACTCACGAACTCTCCCAATGGATTAGGGAAAAACTTGATCAATTACCCAATCAATCAAGACACCTTTTGTACTGGAATTTGTGAATCAATCAAGATATCATAGTCAAAAGTTATAACCTTCGGAAGTTTGCTACATCGGAACTTTCATGTTAACTCCCTGTTGGACTTACGATCGCTAAGTGCCTAGTCAACCTTTGATCCACATGGACTTTCTCTTTGCCAACTTTCTGTTGGACTTTCGATCACCAAGTGTGGTCCTCCTTGACCCACTTGGATTTTTCTCTTACCTATTTTCAGTTAGGACTTTCCCTTGCCAGCGTACAATCCTCCTTAACCCACTTAGACTTTCCTTTGCCTAACACAGTTAGAACTTTCCTTTGCTAAGGTGCAGTCCTTCTTGACCCACATAGACTTTCCTTTGCCTAACCCTAGTTAGGATTTTCCCATGTGTAACCTCCAGTTAGGACTTTCTAGCCAAGTATCTAGTTCTCCATGACCTATTCGACTTCTCTCTCACACATTATTAAGTATCTAGTCAACCTTGATTTACTTGACCTCTTCTTCACATATTTTCTAAACATCAAAACTCAAGCTCAAATCCACTCGGACTTAGTCAAACTGGTCAACCTTGACCCGAGAATGATTGCGCCAAAATTCTCCTAACAATCTCCTCGTTTTTGATATTTGACAATATGTTTAAGTTAGGCTAACTTATTCGCCCAACTCTCTTATTCATCCCATGTCAAAGCATGAATGAGGTTTTCTAACTTAAACTCAATATTTTATTATTTTCTCCCCCTTTAATATACATAAAAAAAACACTTCACCTTAAGAGTCAATTTTGTCAAAGAATCTCAATGAAAGTCCATATCTTTCATTGTATCCTATCACAATGATGAATTTCAATCTTCCATTATCTCTCCAATGTAAAAAAAAAAAAAAAAATTCATGCCTTTAGGAAGAAACTCCCCCTTGAACATGCTCTAAACTTCTATCATTCTACCAACAATGGTTTGGAGTTTCTAAACCTTTAGGAAATCCAAAATTGAAGTCGTTAGGTTAAAAATTCAATATTGAATACACACCTTCTAAACTCTAAATTAGTCCCTTTTAACTATTCATTTCTTATTTTCATCAAGAAAATTATTCTCAAATACTCATCAAGTCACTTTAGAGGGTTAGGGATAGTTAACATGATTAAACGTGGCTTAATGCGGACTGAAATCAAACCACTTAAACTGAAATAATGGTGTTTAATTGATTGGTTTCAGCTACCAATCGATTCTAGTATGTCTTAATCGATTGAAGTTGGGTTCCTATTGATTACGCCACTCTCAATCGATCACTTGATCGATTCCACGAGGCTCTGTGCTCACTAAAATTCACTGGAATCGATTACTCCATGCTAGATCGATTGCTTGATCGATCCAACATATTTTTGTTCATAAAAAATTCACTATTAATTGATCACCCGATCGATTAAGCCGGGTTCCAATCAATCACCTTATCAATTGGAGTTTCTGATTTTTTGAATTCAAATTCATAAACTCATAAATAATTCTACGATTATCGAAAAATTATGAAATTTTACATAGACATTATGTATGTCATATACTATTATGAAATTTCCAATCAATCACCTTATCAATTGGAGTTATTTATGTATGTCATAAATAACTCTCATTTTCAAAGATTGATACAAAATTAGAGACTATTGAAAACTTTAACATTTCACTCTACTTTGTATCCAACTAATCAATAGTGATTCTTATCAAAAGATAGACTTCACATAGATTTTCTAAAATAATTTTGAAATAATTTTCAAAATAAAATTTCCAACTACATTCTTTGGGCTAAATGCACATGACTTGTATACTTGATTTCCTAATGATTAGATTTCACATAATCATTTATTTTGATGATATTAAAACTTAAAGGATGGACTAAATCAATATCTTGAGTTTTGTTCATCCTCTTATCATCTCACTTATATCTAATATGTCTCAATACACATACAAGTTAAGCTTATGGTATTGTGAGATGTAAAATGGATTTTCCCTAAACTAAGGAATCATGCATATCTAATTAGACATTTAAACTTTGATCATCCAACCTAGGATGTCAATTAATGTCATTGTCCTTAATTATAAGAAATTTAAAATAATGCATGATAATAAGCATGACATACATCAAATGAGTAAATTTTTTTTAAAATATCATGGATAATGATCTATGTATGACATGACATATGATATTTTTCATAACAATATAAATACAAAATATGATGACATGGGATATGATAGGTATACAAAACAAGGCAATACTAACAAAAAGGAATACCTAGATTTTCATCTAAGTCCTAACCTTAACCAATTGCTAAGCCAAAGTAAACCTAAATTTCCTTTATCTCGCAAGAAAATGTCAAAATCTCAACTTGTAATTTCTTTGACTTCTATCAGTCATTATGTTATCAATAGGGAGAAACTTTGGCATCAATTGGCATATGTCATGGTAACATTTTTCTAAAAAATTATGATATGTGATGTGGTGAAGAAGGATGAGCACATAGGGCTAGGTCAAAGTCGATAGAACCGCTAGAGTGGCCGCCTAGTCAAGGATAGCTGGTGTCAAACGATTTGATCAACCAGCAAGTTTCCGAGGCAGTAAAGTAGGTCAACCAAGCCGACCGGCCGTCCGACCTATTGACTCAGATTCGTTGGCTATCTGCAAGTCGACCAGGTAGACAGGTTGGGTTAAAAGGCGCTCCAAGGTTAGCTCGGGGATCAATAGCCCAACCTAACAGACCGGCCAATCTGAGAGGCCAGCCTATCGGCTAGGCATACCTGGCCTGGCATACCGGCAAGCTCATTTACCAGGTATGCTATTGATAAGGGTGGTCAGAACTGTAGGACCGTTGTGGGCCGGCAAGGAGGTCGTGAATAATCCTGCAATTCAAATAAATATCTCAAGCTATTTAAGTAAAGATTCAAGTTAGTCCAACACAACTACTATAAAAATAAACATTAAAAGAAGAGGCTTGATCTTTTACTTAGTTACAACCTAGATGGTTATTAGTCCAAGGGGGTTGAAAAGCTCACTACAAATGTCTCATTCGTTGAAGGAGGAGAAGTCTCTTACACTCTTTGAAAAGCTCAGAAAAAGACTAGAAAATTACTACAGAAGTTGTGGTTGAGTTGTTGATTATTTCCTAGCTCCAGGGGCCTTTTTATAGCTCCTGGAAAACTCATCTTGAGGGCTGAAGGTGTCTTCAGAGAGGTCCAAGGGGCCTTCGAGGGGATAAA
>JBAMIE010000041.1:3047265-3058702 GCA_037177295.1 Kaempferia parviflora | reverse complement strand
AACATAAACCCTAAACTAAAAGACTAAGTCTAAAGAAAGACTAAGTCTAAAAAGACAAAATCAAATAAATATATATATTCTAACAATTTCCTCTCTCTTAATTTTTCCCAACTCATTATATAGCGCCTCACGCGGCTGCAGACTACAGACACACACGGCTACAAATAATGGCCTCGTGCGAGGTCGCCTCTGTCATACCTCAGAAGAGTCCTTGTCCGATGAAAATCGGGCAACATCTCCCTTATACTGGTGACAATATGAATCCAGTATACATAACAACCAACCTCGACCAACACCGTCGGAACATATACAATAATTAAATAATCACAACCACGTAATTTAATATTAATACAGCCCTCGACTGACTTAAATAAAATAGCACAACCACACAGTTAAATAAAATCAGCTTCCCGTTGATGAACTAATACAATAACTGGAACAATACTTAAAACATTGTAGCGGAAAAATCATGGGTAGACCACTCAAACTCGATATAGCAAATCCACGAGTGCAAGAACCAAAACAAGTCTGAAAATAGTTTCTAGATAACATAAGAAACACAAGACCGAAAATAGAAAACCATTGTGACACGGGGGACTGGCAGCTGGACTCTCTCCTGACGACTTCAACCTAAAATAAGAACAACTCAACGGGTTGAGTTCAATGAACTCAGAGGATATCGGGCAGACATGTATAGTAAAGTATAACTATCAGTAATAATCATGCCAGTACAGCCTCCTGAAAATAATAGTAGAGATGCAAAATGAAACTACTGAAGAACTATACTTACCTAAACCTCTTATCCTGACAAAAGAGTGGGAACCATGCAACAGGTGCAAGGTCGTCAAATCAAATACAAAATGTCTCGTGTATGCATGACAATCATATGCAACCACCAAAATGCAGCAACCAAATTGCAGCAAACACACACAAATAAATACAGTCCATGTAAAATGTATATGATGTAAATGACATGGTCATCCCTGACGCTAGTCAGCCACCGTCATCGCGATGGTGAGGTCGAGTGGGTATGACTATGACAATTGTGCACTCTGCCATCACTGCTCCTGAGTGACCGAGTGGACAAGATGCTGTCAGAGTACACCTATCCTCCTACTCCATACTAAGTGAGGGAGCAAAGTTCTCATCTCCCTGTATCATAGTCAAGAGCAGGGATCCCTGTTGCTACCACACTACATCACCGCTACCGGTGAACGGGCGCGTGGAGCCTGACAGAGCAACTGTAAACACCCTCCTGATGTACCACTAACCCATGAGCGGCTGTGTGTGCAGATCATGTAACTAGCGATGAGCTCAACTACAAAGGAGCCGATGATCGCTAGCATGCAATCATGCAAGATAATGCATGACACTAATGCATGTAACACCAATCAATATATGCCTCCATATGATATGCACCAATATGAGTCTATATCAATGACTTGAGTATCATATATATGTTTAGGTATATATGCAAGGTATATCTAGTAACTAATTGAGTACTCAGTAATGAATGATCATAAGAACACATGGCAAGTATAAAGATGATATAAAACTAAATGTGTAACAGATAACAATAAAAACATACAACAAGTATCAAGTAGTGACATACCAGGGACAGATATAAACATAAAAATTACTGTTAGTTATAGTATACTATGCATATCAATATGACAATATTAAAAAGATAAGTCAAGATACCTGCCTCGAAAAGAAGACCGTATCAGAAAAATCCCACGACACAATAGCATCGCAAATCAACCTCCTGCATCAATGTATACAAACTTAGCTACATGCATATGAAATCAAATATCTAAACTAACTTCCCTAATCGATATGCGATCTCCGCTCAACCCTTAATTTAGGGTTTAGGTTTCTCTAATCTTGTCCCTTGCTTTCTTTAGGGTCTTGTATCAAGTTTGTCCTCAAATAGACTTGTCTTCTTAATTGGATTAGGTTAAATTCCTTGATTAATCCCTAACCATTATGCGATTACAATGGATTAACTAACTATGATTCTTCTATAGATCACATAAGCTAGGAATTAGCCCAATTCACCTAAATCTGGATGCTCCACGATTAACCTATTGTCGAGGGTGTTCACCGCTTGAATTATGACTAAAGAAAGGAAACCATGTTGTCCAACAAAACCCAAGACTTGATCAGAGATCTAACATTCCATGTTCTAACTCTAATGCTACGAATGAGGGCTTACCTAGGGTTAGAAACAAGGTATCGATCTGTTGTCGGTGGAAAGAGATTCGTTAATGTGAGGGTGAGCAGAGGAACAGATGGTCGACTAGAGAGCTAGGGCATGACCAAGGGCAATGTAGTTTCAGGCGATGATGTGCGGAGACAACCTCGTCATCGTCGTGTGTGAGATAAACGCAGTGGGAAGGCATCCCGATGTTGGCTCTTATGGCAATCAGGGCATCTCGTCGGGTAGAGACGCGTGAAGGCGAGGACCGGGGTGGAGGATTGAGTGATGGGCCAACGACCGGATCAGATGGTGGTGGCGACGACAATAAAGAGGGGAAGGGAGACGATGCTCATAAGGTTAAGTTCAGGCCGAGAGGAGAAGAGATTGGCTGCATCCGATGGTGGAGCTCACAATTGCCAGCGTGGTGATGGCCAATCGGTGCGGCGCGGATGGCAGCGGCACAGGGTGAGGAGTCACGATAAGTCGGGCGAAGCAGATGGAATTTTGCCGACTAATGACTGAGACCTAGGTTATAATTATCTAGACTTAGTTTTAATCTCATACAACTTTAGGTTAATAAATAATAACCTTAGTTTAATTTAATCAATCAACTCCCACTTAAGGGTTATTCCAAACAGGCTTTATCTAGGCCTAATAATCATCCCGTAAACTCGTTATATGAGATCCGATTAAATCCCAAAAAAAATTTAAAAATTCTTAAAAAAATCCAATAAGGTTATTCGTCCAATAACACTTATTATTTAATTATTATTTTATGTGGTATCTTACATTCTCCCCTACTAATAAAAATTTAGTCCCCAAATTTCTGCTCAAACTTAGAGAATGTTCATCCAAGGGTAACAACTAAGCAACATACCCATATTCTAGTCCATCCTAATATCATGAATAAATCTTGAACTGTAAGAGACTTCAGACTACATGATAATTCATATCTAAGTCAATAGTAGTAACTTGTGGGTTATGAGCTCACCATGCTTTCACTACTCTCACATTTCTGTCTAGCCAATTATGGGTAAATCAACTACCTCTAAAATCCATAATGTACATTATCCACTGATCCTACAATGTCTGTGTAGTATGCTCAGACTATCCATCTGTCCGAGGATAGAAAGCTATAATTTACCATTTCAAACATTCCAGGGTTCAATTCCATAACAGCATCTATTCTTTTCTAGGCTTAGCTTCCTAAATTCAGACCAAACTCAATGCCTAAAGAATTTCTGTGTTTTGATGATCAATTTCAGAAACTAGATTCAAATTCCATAGAATTGCAGGCATGATCATCCATCATGTTTGAGTAGCTGCCTAATTTCTAGGCTGACAGCTGAATCCTAATTGATTCTTATGAATGACACAAAGCTCACTTTCAACAGTGTTGACCATATTTACTGAATTAATAGTCTAATGTCTGATGCAAGCATCTATAACATTTAAATATTTATTCCAACTAATTGAGGTTGGCTAAATGGCAATGAAAATGATAGTGTCAAATAAAATTGCAGGTGAAACAAGAAGAAGAATACAATCCTCATGGGCTCACCTCATCTTCAACCTTCATCTTGAACGAGAGATATTCCATTACGAAAGGAAACAATTTGCATTACCATTCAACTTTTTGATAGTAACTGCAAAGATAAAATTCTCTAACCTTCCCATCCCCAC
Organism: Kaempferia parviflora; assembly: GCA_037177295.1. Classification (NCBI taxonomy): domain Eukaryota; kingdom Viridiplantae; phylum Streptophyta; class Magnoliopsida; order Zingiberales; family Zingiberaceae; genus Kaempferia; species Kaempferia parviflora. Next base: position 3,054,819 of record JBAMIE010000041.1, on the reverse strand, counting down.
AAGGAAAAGTTCAAGTACTACCTCAAGCTGTCTGCCAGATGCTGCCATTTAGGCATTGTAACGCATTGCTAAGAGCAGTGTAGCCTACAATTAGTGACTTATCATGTAAGGAATCAGTAATTTGGCATAACGTGGTACAATCATACCTCCTCTTGATATGACCAATGGAGTCACTATAGAACAGTCTTTATCCAAATTGTTCTCAGCCTGTATCTACATAGCATTCAACATGGCAAGGGTCAACCCATGGAAGTAAAGCTCCCAATGGAACTATGACCCTTTGGAATCTATCAACAAGCAAAACTTAAGAAGACTCCTAGAGACTCAGATAGTAAGATAAGGTGGAATGCCAACAATATTAACAACGTTACTAACATACAAGGTACGAAGACCAACATAATGATGCAACTAGGGGTCTAATTCTCCACAAATTGTTCACCAAGACTTTTTCATTTAGTAGTTGTCTTTTCCTTTTTGTATACATAGCATGCTAAGAATGGCTAAGATTTCCACAATAAGATATAGCTCATTTGATCAGAAGAGAAAAGGAACATCGTATTATGCATAGCTAAAATGCCTTTGTCTTCCATACACCACCTGAGCTTGTTACAGTGGAGATGTTTAAAGAATCAACCCTAACAAATTGATGATTTTTTTTATAGCTCCTTTCATGCAGATAATGTTGCATAAAGAGAGTCCATTGCCTTTCTCTAGTGCATGCCAACTTGACCCTATAGAAATAAGGTATCGATCTGTTGTCGGTGGAAAGAGATCCGTTAATGTGAGGGTGAGTAGAGGTTAATCTCATCCAACTTTAGGTTAATAAATAATAACCTTAGTTTAATTTAATCAATCAACTCTCACTTAAGGGTTATTCCAAACAGGCTTTATCTAGCCTAATAATCATCCCCGTAAGCTCATCATATGAACTCCGGTTAAATCTTAGAAAATTTCTAAAAAAAAATCCAATAAGGTTATTCGTCTAATTACACTTATTATTTACTTATTATTTCATGCGGTATCTTACATGGTGTACTTTTATGTTGGCAATGTAAAAACTGACTTTAGGTGAGAATTATAATCCTACTTAGGCTGGTTGTTTCCTAACTTTGGGTTTGAAACTAATGCTGATATCAGTCCCCGGCCAGTCCTTGGTAACGGGGCATGACTTTAATTATGTATGAATATTATTTGTCTCATAATTAGTATTTTTAAACTTTGATCCATGGATTGTGAACCTTTCAATTTTTTAATTTTTATTAATATTGTTAATTGTTTTAACAGGGTTGATGAAGCGAAATTTATGTCGGAAGATAAAGTGAGTATTAAGTATTTACTACGCATAAATAACTTATTGCACATATCTGATGATGCATCAAACTTTTTAATAAATTGTTTTGCTTTTAGTAAAACCTGTTGGATAATCATTTCTATTAACATTTTCTATTATATTATTATGTTCTTGCAGTATTAGATTCTTGTAGAAGCAAAATCATTCTTATATGTATAAATAGATAATTGTTTGAGTAATTATCTTTCTTGTTAGTTCAAGTACTTATCTTTCTAATTATTTAGTGTTTTGTTTATTTTGTTTGTTTTGATGCAAGGAAAAGAAGATTGGATGGAGAAGCAAGTGTTTGTGGAAGAAGATGAGTGGATGTTTGTTTAGTTTCTTGGAGTGTTGGATACTTTTAGATATCATGACTTGTATGTTTTAATATGATTCTTTTGACTTTGTTGTATAATTATATTTTGAACACTTTGGACGTATTATTGTATATTTGATTTTGAATGTTAAATAGGATGTGTAATAAGATGTGATTGTTAAATAGAATGTGTTGAATGTGTGTAATTTGATTGTATTAAGATGTGAATGTGATTGGATTGTAATTTAGGATGTTAAATAGGATGTGTTGAATGTGTATTAATATTTTGTTGTAGTTGGATTGTATTAACCCGATTGATTGCAGAAATAAAATGGTGTTGGTCAAATTTTTTGTATTAGGGACGAATTTAGCGACAAAAACAATTTGTTACCAAGCTATCGTAAAATGTTGTATATATCTATAATTTTTCAACAAATTAGTTTTTGTCCCAAATTTCATCCCAGACATAAATTCGTCCCATAATTTGGGAAGAATCCATATATTCATCCTAGAATTCATCCCAAAAACAGGGACGAATCTGAGGATTCGTCCTAGAATCAAGGATGAATATGAGGGTTTGTCCCTGATTCATGGATGAATTCTTGGACAAAAATGATTCATTGCAAAATCTCAATTTAAAAAATTAGCGATAAATCGGTATTCGTTGTAAATTTACCAACGAAAATAATAATCGTCGCCAAATTCACAGATTTGTCCCATATTCTAGGACAAATCCACATATTCATCCCGGATTCTAGGATTAATCTGTGGATTAGTCCCAAAATCTGGGACAAATAAACAGATCCGTCCCTGATTCTGAGACGAATCCACAACGAATCCGTGGATTCGTCCCAAAATCTGGGACGATATCAAGGACAAAAGTGTTTCGTTGCAAATAGCAGATTAGTGACTAAACCTAAATTCGTTATAGATTTACCAATGAAATTATTATTCGTTGCCAAATTTGGTCAGCCCACCGAACATATTTCCTTTGTAAAATTTGTGACGAAGTTAGTGGATTCATCCCAAAATATGAGATGATATCAAGGACGAAAGTGTTTCATTGCAAATAGCAGATTAGTGATGAAACCTAAATTCGTTATAGATTTACCAATGAAATTATTATTCGTTGCCAAATTTGGTCAGCCCACCGAATATATTTCCGTTGTAAAATTTGTGACGAAGTTAGGTTTCGTCGTCAAATTTACAACGAAATTTGTTTTCATTGCCAAAATTGCCTATTGGTATTTGACAATGATTTTTTTTCCAAATTAAGACGAATTAGGTAACGAAAATATAATTCATCATAAAATTTGGCAACGAATTTGATTTTTTTCGTCTCCGTGTTTGGCAACAGTAATTTTGGAATGAATTTTTTTTCATAATATATTTCGTCTCAAAATTTTTCTGATGAAAATTAATCACAAATTCATCTTAGAATTTACCCTTTTTTATGGACAATACAAGCAATTGAACAACTGCATGCAGCATGCGGTTGCACTTGCTGGAAAAAATATATAATTCGATTAATAGCTACACAGCAAGCACCGCCGTAGTTGAATTTAATTAAAGACGAATGATCGTGGCCCATGTATTGCATGCATGTGTATTTGTATCCAACATCGCATGCGTTATGTTCGGATTGATCTTACAGGTTATATGTGACCTGTCTGGCCCCATGATGAACCAAGCTAGCTAATTACTTATATATGAAAGGCTAGATAAGAGGTAAGGAGCCTTTCAAAATTTGATTGCTAGGTCTCTACGGGCCATACACAGGAGTTGGAGGCCATGATTCTCTCTCCCTTCACTGTTGGCACACATGGCTTTTGTCCTCGGACCACCTCGTGTGGTGGAGTGTGTGGACCCTCCTTGTTGTATATCTATGCCCCGTCCCACCTCTGCTAGCATTGATATTAATACTTTATCCTAGTCTTGAGTCAACATGCAGTTGGGGTGCTCCGATCCATACGGTCGAGGAAACACCTGATCATTTATTTTGTCGTTTATATATCTATTAAGAAGACATCTTTTCTTAGTCAAAATGGTACGACGAGACATCCTGAAATTAGAATGGTTTGTTCCCATTAGTCTCATATATATGAACAAGTCTAGTGATTTGTTATGTCTAACATATATTAAGAGTGTTTCACCCTAATAATTAACCATTTCAGATAAATAGCAGTCATTTTAGATAAGTCCAGATGGAAGATCGTCTGACATGAAATCGTTAAATCTACTAGTAACTGTTTAGTGACTGTTAGACTTTGACATCCTTGTCAAAATCAATTGAATCTTCAAAATCTTTTGAATCTTCAAAATCTTTTGAATCATGAGTGTTCAATTTCCGTACCTCAGCATAACCTTCCACTGTAGTCTTTTTTGAGAGAACTTGTACCCCCAACATGACCTTCCATTGTAGTCTTTTTTGAGGAGTTCCTTTTTGACATCATTAATGATGAATTTCTCTCTATCAACTTACTAGTAGATTTACCCGAAGAAAATTTCTTGATATCAGAACTAGGGGACTTGCTCATTTGATTTTCACTACTACTACTAAGTGATACTTGTGTTCCTTCTCAATTGGACTTTTATCAAAAGCTACTCTGGCAAGTATTTTATTTTCTCTGGCAATAGCATCTAATATATAGCTTGTCTTTTGCTTCTAAATGGTGGCAAAAGGCGACTTCGCTCGCCCCAGCACCCTCATCAACCCGTCTACCATCTTTTGTTTTGCTTCCAAAGGCTTACTAGAAGGAGGAGGAACTGACTTTAAGAACTTAGCCTTCTTCTCCAATGATTTCCTTTTCAACATTGTCATCAACTTCTTCTATTTCACCATCATCATAAATTGGATCATTAGTGACGCCGGATATGAAAGCGATTATCCTACAAGAAAACATAATTGAAGAGAAAGCAAGAAGAAAACCAAAAAAAAAAAAAAAAACAAGAAGAAAACCTGTCATTTGCTTAAAAGGAAACTTTGTTAATAATTGAGGAATGAATCCTTGTACACACTAAATAGAAGTTTATATAGACTCTACATCCTAAGACAAAGAAATGAAAGAAATTCCAATATATGGACCTCAATTCATATCTTGTAAAGAAAATAAAATTTCTTACCAAAAAAGGATATTTCTTGACAGAAATTGAATTTAAGAAAATAGGACACCTATATTGACAATCCATAATCTATAAATATAAAAAAATACCCTAAATATCATAAAAGCAAAAATTACTAAAAATAGTAATATAATCTTCGGAGGTTTCGACAAGGGCCTTATATTGCCATTTTGGCATGAAACATAGCGGTTATAGGTTCTCCAATAATAAATGTAGATCTCTGAATTCGACACGTCTAACCGCCGACAGATCCTGATTATGAGTTCCTAGTCAAAAGTTATGCCCCTTTTAACTTTAAGAAGTTATGTTGGGTTTCTTGCATCAGATTCTCCGAGTTAATAAGAACTAGTCCTCGAGTTCATAGTATCAACACCCAACAAATAAGGAGTCAAGTGTGTACGATCGTAGCATATATGTGAGAGGAGAGTGGGGGTGAATCATGTGCATTTTTAATAAACAAAGTTCTTTTTAAAAGTTAAAAAGAAATGTAGCAGAAAACTAATTAGTAAAGAAGAAACAAGAAAACAAGACACAGTCAATTTACATGGTTCAGAACCTTCGGCGACTCCTACTCTAAGACCACTATGTAAATATCCTTGATATACTTCAGATATTAACCGAAGTCGTAGATAGGTAATTGCCGAAGTAGATGCACGTGAAGTAAAAGGGTACTATTTTACTTCAGATTATCACCGAAGTCATATATATGAAAAATAGCGAAGTCTATGACCGGTTCAAGGCGACAAAACCGGTTCAGAGGTGGACCGATGCCGAAGTAAAAAAATGTCTTTTACTTCGTTGGTTTTGTAATGTGCCGAAGTAATTGATGATATATAACTTTACAGTTTATATTGATTGCTGAAGTAAAAAAACATCTTTTACTTTTGTAAAGTGACGAAGTAGTAGATGATATATAACTTCATAGTTTATATATGTTGAATTATTTGTTATTATTTTCCTTCGCAGTTTACATCTATTGACAAAGTAATAGATTTAAATTATATAACTTTAATATTGACGAATATAAATCTTACAAACAAGTTTATCCACAATAACATCCACAACTATATACAAAAATATATCCACATAACTATATCCACTGTTTACCATAAATTACATCTACAAGAGCAATACTAAAATCTATAATTATCCCAACATACATGACTTAGACATCTTATACATACAAGTAGACAAATTTGCTCCAGTTACTTCTGACTTCATCGAATTGAGATTAGTTGTAATCTTTAGTCTTGATTGTTCTTGTAAACTGAAATGTAAAAAATACAAAATTCATTAGATTCAATATAACTATAATTCACTAATAATATAATGATAAAATTAAAACACGGTAACAACTAACAAGATTTTTATCTCAACACAAAGTATTTTTATCTCAAGAAAAATACATTAAAAAATCAATTAGAACAAATCTTATGTGTTGTATACAATTTGTCTTTGAACAAATCCTATGATACTTAACAATTTGTCTTTACTGCAAAGAAAAAAATTAGTGGCACAAATTGCAATATTTCACTGTCTAAATCACTAAAGAGATGATGAAAAATGTTATATACAATTCCATGCATTATCTAACAACACTGCATACTATATGTTAAGCAATTTACTTAACATAAGACCTATCTACATTGAACATGTGAAAATATTGATGGTGCATAAAAGAAACAATACCTAACCACTGAGACCATTGAGCAATAAAATTGGAGGAAAGAGATGTCCAATGAAGGTTTACTTCCTTTCTTTTGTCATCCAAATCTTCATGACTTGCATCATCGTATCCCTTGAAAGAACAAACAACTACTGATATATAATGTATAAATATATTTCAAAATAAGTTAACAATTTTATCTAGTTAAGAAGCTATGACACTATGAAATTTTAATAGACTTAAATATATAGAAGGTTGTACAAACTAACTAAAGACTATACAAACTTTCTAGCAACTAGCATGTTGCACCAATATCAGTGCTCTAAAATTCTTATTTCAACTAACTAACCTATTAAACAACTAAGCAACAAGAGCGAAGCATGAAACTATGCAATTTTTAATAGACTAATAAATATAGAATTTTCCATCCACGACTCTAACTAATCTAAACTATGTCACCATATCTAATCAATTAACATAATTGTGCATATGAATAACATAGACTAACATAGATTATGCTTCTAATGGAATATTAGAATTCTAACAACCATTTCAAAGACATCGTGAGAGTTTTAAGAAGCATCGAGCTGAAACTTGAAATTACTAGGCAAGTCAGTCTTCATATAAAAGGATAGCCAAAAACCAAAGTAGTCGACAACACAATGATTAAATGTCATTTCAAAGCAGATTATCCACAAAAATATATATGCTTCATTTTAGTCCAACTATTGAAAAGATTGGAACACCATGATATATAAAATTAGATCGGGATGAATATACCTACAAACCATCTGGAGCTCGTTTCAGAACCACTACCAGATGATTCTATGCCAGAATTAGTGATAGAAACATAACCAGATGGTGAGCTAGCATCCTGCAGCTCGCTTTGATTTGAACAATTTCCACTATCTAACACCTCAAATTTCTGATCGCCATTATTAGAGTCATCGTCTTTATCTTCAAGTTCTCCATCGTCACTCTCACTTTCGCTTTCATTCATTTTTTCTTTCCCATCCTACGAAACCAGGTTAATCAAGGATTAGACAACAAGAAAAGCATACTATATTACACTTGTCGGTTGAAAAAATAATGACCAGGAAATGCCAAACAAATAAACTT
>JBAMIE010000041.1:3005558-3024884 GCA_037177295.1 Kaempferia parviflora | reverse complement strand
ATCCACCGACGGATTGGTTTGGGTTCGTCCACCTTACGGACAAGCCGTGGAGTAGGAGTAAGTGATCTCCGAACCACATTACGCAAACGTGTTAGGGTTTGTTTTCTTATCTTTCTTTGTTAGTTTCTTTTGTATTTTCGCTGTACATACTAACGATTGTAGGAAGATAAGGATTTAGGGTTTCGGGCTATTCACCCCCTTCTAGCCGACGTCAAGGTCCCAACATTCTCATCCTCCACAGAAAGTTTGTCTTCTTCGTTGTGCTCATCGTGCATGGTTTGCAAAATTTAGATCGGGTTTTACTTCCAGTTCCCATGACTCTGCCTTATTTATTCATCGTACTGACAAGAGAGTTGTTCTTTTGCTACTTTATATGGATGATATGATTCTTATAGGTGACGATTCTTCATTAATTTCTAAGTTACAAAACTACTCACCCAACATTTTGAGATGAAAGATTTGAGATCTATCAGCTATTTTCTTGGTCTTGAAGTTTCCAATGATTCTGATGGTTACTACTTGTCTCAAGCGAAATATGCATCTGATTTACTTTATAGATCTAGTATCACAGATTCATCTATTATCTCTACAACATTGGACACCAATGTTAAATTATCTCCATTTGATGACACACCTCTTTCTGATCCTACTTCATATCGACAACTTGTTGGTGGTCTTGTTTACCTTACAGTGACTCATCTTGATATAGTTTATGTCTACTCCACAAACCATTCATTTTACAATAGCTCTTCATATCCTATGGTATGTCAAAGGCACACTTTTTCATAGACTTTACTTTTCTTCTCATTCCTCATTAATCTTATCTGTATATTCTGACATTGATTGGGCTGGTGACCCTACTAATGGTCGCTCTATAACTGGCTACTGTTTCTTTTTGGGAGACTCACTCATTTCATGGCACAGTAAAAAGCAAGCAGTCACATCTCGATCTAGCATAGAATCTGAATATTGTGCTCTTGTAGACATTACTTTGGCTCCATTGGTTACTTGAAGATATGAGTGTTACATGCTCCACTCCTACTATTTTGCATTGTGACAATCGTAGTGCCATCCAAATTGCTCATAATGATGTTTTTCATGAACAAACCAAACACATTGAGAATGACTGTCATTTTGTTCGATATCATTTCCAACGTGACACTTTACAACTTGTCTCTATTTCTTATGAAGACCCCACTGCTGATCTTTTCACTAAAGCTCATCTTCTTGGACGGTTTAACTGTTTACTTCGCAAACTCAAGTTGGTATCTGCTATTCCACCTTGAGTTTAGGGGAGGGGTGTCAGTGTATCAATAATTAGAGTAGATCTAGGCTAGAATCGTATAGACTTTAATGGTGTAATTATTGTCATTGATTTTCTAAAGTCTCGGTTGAAGAGGATCCACGTCGATCGCCATCCCGGGCTAAGCTACGTAGACGACCGCACGCTTGAAGTGCCACCCATTGACCAATCACATGAGCGAGCCTTCTCTTTCATGTTGACAGTCGTTGGTTTGTACTGCCAGCTTTGCCTAGTTGTCAGTGTAATATCGCTTTCTCTAGGAGACTATTGGCAAATATTTACTCTGCATTAGATGTGATGAGAGGTGAAATTATAGAGGAGTCGGCTCCTGTATAGTAAACCTTTGACGTGGCTGCTTGGCCCAAGGTTGAATGGGCCACACTGAGCAGGAAGGGAGGCTGATTTAGTATAGTAGATTCGAAAAGACCCATGTCCTGATCAGGTTTACCTGAGCAGCATAAAAGATGATGAAAAAAAATACTTTATGAACTCATGGAAGAGGATGAGCATGACGATGAGACTAAGGTTGAGAAAATATTTTATGCAACTATGGAGAAGGATGAAGAGATGGCCGATAAGAATTTGGAGGAGGATTATGTAATCACTATGGATTAACTATGCATTTAGAGTCCGTTTGGCTATTTGGCTGAGCTTATAAGCTCTTCAAATTTGTTTGGTAAAATTTTTTTCAAATAACTTATAAACTGCCAAAATAAGCTGTTTTGGAGCTTATAAACTCTTTTTTTAAAAGTAAGGGAGACCTTACTTTTTTTAAAAAAAAAAAAAATCTTATTTTAATAATTTTTTTCTCTAAAATATTCTTATATAATTTTATTAATCCTCATCTTTCCTCCATAAATTTTTATAAACCTAATATCTTTCTCTCTCCGCCGATGCCCCCTTCTAATTTTTCTCTCCCTCGTGTAGAAATTCTCCGACATTTGGTTATAATATGATTTTTTTTCCCGTCGGATTTCTTTCTAGATCCTTATTTTTCGTAGTTGCAAAAAATATAATCCCTGATTGAATATTCTTTAGTCCAGATTTTTCTCAGATTTCAGTATTATTTTTATCTTCAAATCTGTTTGGTAAATTGTGAAAATACTGGTTTTTGGTCTTATGACTCGTGTCTTGAATGTCTCTTATAGTTTGTGGTCAAGTGCCTTTATGTATGGATAAAAACTTGAAGTCTCATGGAACTTGGATAGGGGAATGATAAATCTGTGGGAGTGCCTAGGGAAGAATGAATTAGAATCAATTGGCTACGAGTTGAAGTGTGTGGCCTTTTAACAAACTCACAAGACTTACCTCCTCGAGGGGAGTAATATACGTCAACTCATATGCTTAACAAGTGTTTGAGCTGATGAGATCGATGAAGTTGGCCGTGGAAATCATGAAAGCTAACGATTTGAAGCCCAAAACCCTCTATTAATAGTATTATACCTTTTTGGTAATTTTGTTAATAAAAAGGTCTTATAATACCAACCACATCAATACCTTTAAGTTGATTAAAATAAGTTCACCTAAACACTTTATCAGTTTATTTTTAAAACAAGACCAAACAACTTACAAGCTCCTAAAATAGCTTATAAGTTATACGAGCTTGTAAGTTATTTTTAATAAGATTAGCCAAAACCCTCTTAATATAGATTGAGAAAATCTTGACATTTATTGAGATAATTGAAACTGAAGGATCGTGTGGGGGGGGGGTGAATCTCGTCGCTTTTAAAATCTTTCTTTTCTTTTGAAAACTTTTGAGAGATTAGAGTAAGCAGCGGAAATTAAGGGGAAAAGATAATTTGAATGTTACTTGGTTCGAAGTCTGTGTCGACTCCTACTCCAGAGCCCGCAATCTTTGACCATTTTCTATGCCCAATTCACTATGTGATTAAAATCCAAGTACAAGTGCAAGTATGTAAATACAATTATACCAACAATGAATGAATAATAAGATGCGTAGATTGTCAGTGAGCTTTCCGGCATCGTAGGGGTAGAGCTTGCACGAGTAGCATCAGAATGAAGCACAGTGACAAAAGACTTGAATAGAGAAGTTGTAGTTAGCTTGGATCCTGAGCCTTTCTTTTATAGCACATGTTCAGTCGATGGATAAACTTTCCGTTGACTAATCCATTCTGTCGACTGAAAAAATCAATCCGTCGATTGATCTTTGATCCTTTCTTATTTGCTACTATCTGATCCGTCCTATCCTGGAAATCATGTTGTTCCTTCGATTGATCCCCCTGATCCGTCGATGGAACCTTGGTTATTCCTTGTTTGTAGTGATTCGACTTATCAGATCTCAAAAATCAAGTTATTCCGTCGACTAAACGCTCTGTTCCATTAACGGAACCAGCTTTCCTTGTACACTCTGATTTGATCTATCGAATGGGTCTGATCCGTCGATTGAACCCATTGTTCCGTCGATGGAACAATCTATGGATCCGTCGACTGATAATATCTTTCCATCGACGGAATACCTGTAAAACAAAGTTAGTCTATTTTGTCTGTAAAATAATGTTAGAATAAGTATAACATATACCTTGCAAAACAACGTTAGGATATATATATGCATGATAGAGACAGTTAGACATATCTTGATCTCAACTTAGAAATCTCCTGATTTCTTCAGTTGGATCAACACCTAAGGTTTGTCCCTACTGGGACACAAGCTCACTGCTCTCACTCCAGAAGCTTACATTGCTTACCATTTAACAAACTTTCCGTCTTGATGTCAAATCTCTAATCCATTAGGTCTTTCCTCACCTTGATGTCTGGTCTACAGTGACCCACCAAGTCCTCTTGCCAAATATCTAGTCCTCCTGACCTATCTAGACTTTCTGCTAGTCCGGTCCTCCCGACCCTTCTAAGCTTTCTGCATGGTGTCCGGTTTTCAAGATCCATTAAGTCAAATGAGTCTGCACACTTCAGACATATATTAAATACATGTGTTCTAACTTTAAACTTTTTGTCATATATGAAAATATAAATTTAATTATCAGTACAATCTGCACTAACAATAACAACCTAAACTAATATACATATAAAATTTCCATATTATTAAGACATCTTTAGACCTCTAAATTAGTGTTTTTCCTTAATATGTCATATCAAAACTATAAAAATCTATTTCTTTCTTCTCTATTAAAAATCGCCCTATAATCCACCCACATTTAGTATATTTTTATTATATTAAATTTTTATTATTTTCATTTAATATCATTACGTATAATTTTCATTTAATATATTTTTATAGGTTCCTCCTGCATTCTCGTTGTTGAAGAAAAAAATAACTTAAAAATTTTACTACTGCTTTTAGTGAATATCATAATTGCTATTATGAAACTTTTCTGACCACTATGATAAATTTAAGAAACACTCACAATAGACAATACATCAACTTGATATTTCTAGATCAACCACCTATTAAAAAAATCATTCGTTAATTCGTTGAAACTTAAACTCGATCATTAGATAAGCTATTATGCTTTTGTTATCCTTATCAAGGTGGTCCGAGATGGTAAAATCTTAAAAAACCAAGAATTTAAAAAATTATGTGATTTCAAAAAGGATTTGAGATTACATATAAAAGACCAAAAGCTACAACATGAAATTAGTTTGTAAGGATAAGAGTTATAAATGGTGCATTATTACCGGACCTATAAAGAAAAATATTGGATGATCCTATAAAATATGTAGTCATTCTTATTGACGATCGAAAAAACCATCTGAACATAAGCAATAAAGAAGCTCTATGAAATAAGCAATAAATACAGACCGACAATGCACATCTAAAACAAGCTCTATTAATATCATTAGCACCAAGCAACTTTTGCATACCACTTTGCCGCACACATTGAACAATATAGAGTACAATTGGACAATGAGTACACTGGAGAATGACTATGAACACAGAGAACATTGCCAAGGCATATTGTTCAATACACATACAAGTACATTTAAAAACTATTACCTCATGACTTCATTTCGTTAGTGCTCTTGTGCAAAGAAGCAGATACCCTGAGGTTGCAAAGCAAAGCATCACGTCCAACTAAAACAGTTTGGAAAAAGTCATCAACTTCCTTTGAAAGGGAATCTAATTCATCCCCAAGCCTCTTTACTCTATCAGCCAACTTTGTGGCACACTCTTTAATCCTGTGACTTTCTAAGTGGGAGCTTTCTGCTGGTGGAATTGTTTCCACCTCAGGATTGATGCCTGTGCTGCATTGTAGATGTTCTTTCTTGCAACCCAAACTCTTTGTCAAACTATGCAACTCCATTTCCACTTCTTCAATCTCTTTACATGCTTTCAATTTCCCACCAGCAAATTGTCTCTTTATTTCCTTGTTCAAAACAACTTGCAAGTCACTGAAGGCTTCAAACCAGAAGAAACCATCAGAAACATGTGAGTCTACCACTGCATTTGAGCACCCTGATAGCATTGCTAAAAAGCAGCCACAAATAAAAACAGTCATTACTTTGACTCCATGCAAGGCCCTCATCAATACCTTACCTTTGGGGCTCTTGACCTTCGGATAACCAAGAGTTCCCTGAAGACACACTATCATGGCAGGACAGCTTTCTAGTTTAGAACTTTTAGATTTGGAATGTTCTATCCGTTCATGAATATGCAAGTGAGCTTTGGTAAGTACTTCGGAAGAAGGACCACCTGTTGAGATATCCAAAAGATGCAGCACGTATTGAAGAAGCAGTTGGCCTTGATTCAATCTGGACAGCTCAGAACTTAATACAATGCAGATATCAAGCAATTTCACACTGCTGTCCAAATATATGTCAAACCACTTTTCATCCCAGTCAGAAACAGGTAACTGAAGATCAGTTATTAAAGTTCTTATGCTATTATGCATATCTGATAAGAACTGAATGGAAAGTCTCATCCAAGAGAGGGTGAAGACATCTTCAACATTCTTAGGCTTCAGCTTCTTTAATTGCTCTGCCAGATTTTTCTCAAAAGATAACAGTAATTCACGAAGCTTCGGGGATAAATTAGATCCCTTGTGGAGGTAAATCCGAAAAGGATTTCCAAAAGGAAAGAAGTTTCTCTGTCCATTCTGTGGTCGGCTCATGTTTTTTCAACTCAAACAGAGTTGATCTGTATTTCACAATGGTAGACATAAGCACAAACAACTAATGAACAGAAGGAAAAAGATCAGGAATTGGCAATATGGCAAAAAATATAGTATATAGGAAAAATTATATTTTAACAAATTGATGAGAAAGGATAAACGGATAAGATCTGTTTGTTTCCTTCACGTGAAAAAGTGGAAAAAGAATTATGCCTCTATTACTTTGTCTGAGAATTGGAAAATACTAAAGGGCAAACAATAGAGCAACCAATCTAATTCAACTATCCTCCGGAAAGAAATTCAACAAATCCGATAACATTGATTATCATGAGGTACGAGGAAGTTCCTATGATGGAATCATACAAGGAAACTTTGAAAAACTTTCTAAAGCCATTGAACCTTATTTGAGGAAAGACACCGTATCAGGATATCAGTTATCTGAAAACCACATGCATCTGATAATTGAATGATAGAAGGGGGGAAACAAACTTCATAGGCCAAAGTTTAATAAAGAATCAACTTGGCCATACCTTAGATCGATCAAATCTAAAATCTGAAGTTGCTCTAGTTAGTATAGCAAACGACAATAAGAATAAGCACCTTTCAACATCCATTTTTACTCCAAGGATGGAGGTTCAATGCAGATAAACCCAGCCAGAAGGTAGGAAACTGGTTCTGCAGTTAACCTTGGGAAGGTTGCAATTGCAGCAACAGCGAGTGGTTGAAATTGGTTTCACTTCAGATGACATGAATGTATTTATTGGAAGGAAAATCAGGAGGGGAAGAAAAAGGCTCACAAATTCATATCATCATTATGCACATCTTTTGTGTCACTTCCCCTCCTTCCCTTATATCTTCCATCCAAGGGATCTTGGACAGTCTACTTATAAAACTAGGGTATCAAATAAGAATGGAGAAGAAGATACCTTATTAAAACTGTCAGGTGTTCAGATGATAAAGACAAAGAAAAGCTGCAGTGTGTTCATGGTTTATAAAGAATCCCTTCCCCGTGGATGTATGCCTATCATGTCAGAGTCCAACTATTAAAGATGACAATTAAAGATTGTTGTTAGTTGTATCCATGCATTTTATCAATGTTTTTCTTCTTGGGCATATTGATTCATTACACAAGTTCGCCTGGTCAAACTCTACAGAAAACAGAAAGTCTGGGGAGATACCCTAAATTTCATGTTACCAACATGTAAATCAACAATTTATTGTAGTTTCAGTCAATTTTGGGCATTATCAGTTTTACTATGCTGATTCAAGTATAATTTCGCAATTCAATGTCCGGTATTGTTTGTATCCACGGCCTTGATGGTTTTCAATCAATAAAATCACTAATAAGACCCCATATGTTTTGGTGTTTCCAGCTTCTTAATGGTAAGCCTTTTCACAAAAGGTTATCACAGCTTCCAGCCGATGTATCAATCTAGGCTAAAATAGATACCTTCGAGGATGTCTAATAACAGACCATGCCTTTTTTCTCAATCTAAGTTGTAATCAACAATAAACAACACTTGAATATCCATTTGAAAATTTGAAGGTAGTTCAAGTGATACGGAGATAAATGGAGAGTGGGCTGGTTTGTCCACTGAAACTAGCAAGCGGTGGTTCTTCTTTAATCATGATCATATCAGAACCAGTTCCAAGCTTTTTGCCCTTGAAAGCTTATGCCAATGTTGATTGTCGACTGTCTGGAAGGAAAGGAATAATATACTTCATGAAAGATAGCCAAGGAAAACATCTCAAGAGTTAGTGGGTGAATGGGAAAGACGGATGGTTTCTTGGTCAGTTAAGGCCCCAGTAAAACTTAAGAATTTGATTGACAGAAACCTGAGGAAGCTTCAAAGATCAGAATTGGACAGATTTCAACCTTCAAGGCATTACAATTACAGGCTCTTAAAATCTTCTTATACTTTGTAGTTAACTTTGCTTGCATGTTGTTACTCAACTACTATTTAGTCTCTATTGGTAGTTTGTAGATAGTTGCGTATAGTATTATCCAATAGCTTGACGATAGTTTAGTGTAGTATTATCCTATAGCTTGACAATGTAACCAGCAGGTATGGTTTCTTTACTTGCCATATATATATTGGGAGAATGATATATACCCTTTTTTCCTTTTTCATAAAAAGGGAGGTTTTTAAAATGTATTCTAGTCTCAAATGTGATGTATAGGTACCAACTGTTAGAAGTTTTTGAGATAAAAATATAACATTTTCCATTAACATTTTGGAACAGGTACTACCAAGTTATAACGTAAACATCCTCAATTAACTTATCCACAATTCTTGTAGCCTTGAATTCAAGGTTACAACCTAGTAATTTTCTTGAGCAATTGCCTGAATAGAGCCCATGAGAATATGAAATGGACAAATTCAGGCTCTCATATTCCAAGATACCCAAATCAGTCTCATGTGAAAACAATCAAGCTATTTCGTGAAACAACTTGACTGGTTCAAAAGAAAATTCAAAGAAAATAATTTAAAAAATAGGAGGCAAATGACAATTTATTTATACAAATAAACACTTTTTTAAAATTTTAAGTACAAGATTATTCTATTTCAATTAGTTAAGCTGGTTGGTGAAGTAGATTAAGATTGACTTGAAAAAAATATTTTCTTCTAAATTGCAAATAAATACCTATTTTAATTAATTCATAGTAATTTTTAAAAAAAAGGAAAAAAATACTTTTGTTTTTCTAATTTTAGTCCATAAGATGTTTATTAAAATATCTTGATAGAATGAAATTGATATTTGACTATTTTTAAAACCAAGAAATATTTACCTACGAAAATAATTGGACATTTGCCTCTTTCTAACTAACTTTTAATTATTTCTCCATAAATTTCATAAAGTTAGAACCCCACTCTTTTTATGAAAGAAAATTATTCAAAAAAAAAAAAAAAAGAATATCTAAATTAATGGATAATTAAAAGAATGAAGGAAAAAAAAATCAACAATAATATCATTTAGCCAATTTCAGTCTAGCACAAACCAACTTGTCCAATAGTAATTAACAAATTTACCTTTTTATAAATAAAAAATACAGATTTACTTATAAATTTAAGCAAGCATTTTCCTCCATTTATATATATTTGATTCTTTGAATCAGCTTCTTTGGCTTAAATGTAAAACCTAGTTTGGTCAAGAAAAATGAAAATGATTTTGTTTAGATATTGTGGAACAAAATGACCCAATTTGACATCTTCCAATATCAAAAGGTCCTATTGCTCAATTTTCTGCACATTCACATTCAATAAAACCCAGCAAAACCACTAAATTGGCTTGATTTGGAGCGATAACTAAAAGGCTGATCTATACCACGAGCAAACCTAAATAATTCAAGACAATGTAAAACACATCTATCCATGGCGCATGTTCCACCAATCTACACGCTTATCGCTTAAAATGAAAGGCAACAATAAATAATAAAGAAGATTATTTAACTTACCAGAAAATCACCCTTACTTAACTCTCTGTGCATGAACCAGCAGAGAGCAACAATCGCAAGACATCAAGAAATGCCCAAATCTCAAATCGGCAACTCCTCCATGAACGACAAAGAAGTGCGGATAATCACACCATCCATTTATAAGAACCACGCGAACCGTACTTCATTTCGTTCTCCCAAAGAAACATTCGGTACGTCGATCAATCTATTCCGGGAAATAATAAAAAAAAAAAAAACGATAGTTTTTCGGCGCAAGCAATGGATCCCTTGAGAAGATTAGAAGAAAAGGCAATAAAATCGAGCTCGGAAGAGCTTTCGTACCTGAGAAAGCGGAATCCGGCCGAAGGAAAGCAGAACGAGATCTGGATCGACTACTCCGCCGAGCAGGCGCCGCCAACCCTACAGCCCTACTCCACCGAAGACATCGACAATGCCGAGGGTAAACCAATGCTTTAAGATGCGTGTAAAACCAAATGGTCTGGTTCGATCGAACCATTTTTGGACCGTTTTTGAACCATTGTTGATTGAGCCTATTTATGTGGCAAGATGATCGCATCTGGCAGGCACTTGTCATGGCCATGAAACATCGAACGCTATTACCGGGGAGTTTGTTACTGACTTTAATGATGATAAGCTTTAGATCTAGAGAACTAATCCCTGATTAAGATATACGTATTTTATTTTGGTAATTTTTTTAAAAAATTTTAAAAATGTCTTTAAAATTATTATTATTATTATTATTATTATTATTATTATTATTATTATTATTATTTAATTTGATTATTTTGTTTTTCTGGCCTTGTTGATGCGGTGGTGCGGGGGAGATGAAGTGGCTTCTTGTCGCCTGCTCTCTTTTTAGTCTGCGAAGAAGGATGGAATTGAGTTGAGGCGATTGATTGGTTTCAGTTCCATGGAGCGCTACAGCTGCAACCTCTGCTTCCGCCGCTTCCACAACGGCCGCGCGCTCGGCGGCCACATGCGCTCGCACGCGGTCTCCTCTCTGGCCGCCGTGGCTCCCCTGCTTCCGGCGGGAGATTCCTCCGCCTCCGCGTCGTCGAGCCAGCCCCAAGAAGGAGAGGCGGAGGAGGGGAATGAGGCGGCCGGTTCTTACGGCTTGAGAACCAATCCCAGGAAGAGCATCCGCCTCGCGGACCCTGAGTTCTCTTCGTCCTTCGCCGCTCCGGAGCCGGCGGGATCCAGCGTCATCGTCCAGGACCGGGAGAGCGACACCGAGTCTCCCCGAGCGCACCGTGGTCAGGACAAGCGACCCCGAGGGTACCCGGTTGAGGCGGAGCCGGCGAGCTCCGTCTCCGACGTGACCCCGGCGGAAGACGTCGCCCTCTGCCTAATGATGCTCTCCCGCGATTCTTCTTGGACCGTCGCCGGAGAGATCCACCCTTCCGATGGATCCAACGATGAAGACGAGGTCGAGGAAGAAGAGGAGGTGGAAGCGCGTCGGGAAATTACTCCATCGCGGGCACCTCCGATGCCGCCGCGGAAGGGGCGGACCCAATACCAGTGCGGCGCGTGCAAGAAGATATTTCGCTCGTACCAAGCGCTCGGTGGCCACCGGGCGAGTCACAAGAAGAACAATGGTTGCGTCTCCGCCGCGGAGCCCGTCCAGATCTTTGGCGAGGCTGACTCCGCCGACGCCAATGGCGGGGCGAAGGTTCACGAGTGCCCCTTCTGTTTCAGAGTCTTCAGCTCCGGCCAAGCTCTAGGCGGCCACAAGAGGGCCCACTTCAGCTCTTCCTCCTCTATTTCGGTCACCCGCAACATGCCTGTGTCGGCCCCTCTTTATCCGCCACCACGCTCTCGGCTGTGCATGTCACCTGTCGCCGGCTCCACCACCAAGCTTGCGACAGGCGTCGGCCTCTTCGACCTCAACTTGCCGGCGATGGCAGAGGACGAGGTCGAGCTGTCAGCCGTTTCTGACATGGATTTCCTTGCCAACCCCGCATCGAGCTGAATTTACAAGCACCATTTCCAACTTCTGAGCAAGCAGGAACCGAGTCCAAGTTCGAGGTAAGAAATGGATGGATAAAGAACCCATAACAATGAAGCTCAAATTTTTTTTCTTTCTTTTTTCAGTTGGATAAAGCTGGTGATTATATTTGTATGCTTCTGAATCTGCTTCTCTTTTGCTTTAGCTAAATCAGTTGCATATATTTTCGTTGCTTGAGTTGCCATTGTTGCTCACTGCATCAGTTGATCAAGAACAGAGTAGGTTGAATCCATTGCAATGAGACATCTTTCCCTAGCTAATTTGTTTCTTTGTTCCCTCTATTCTTGCTAAATGTGCTTTTCTATCGTCTTAAGGTGGATTAGCAAGTGACTAACAGCACTCTTCGTTTGCAATTCTGTCATAAGTGTGCAGGAGAAAGAGAATGAGAGATGGTTGGGGAAGCAGGGCAGAGCTGAGCAGAGAGCAGAGTAGAACCGCTACTTTTTGCTGCTGCTTTTGTTCTTTCTCTGCCGCCACACCCGACCTGGAAAACCCTACTGTTCCACTGTTACTCGTTCTTTTCTAGTGTTTGGCTACTTCTTCCTCTTCCTCTTAAAGAAGCTCATCGAGATCTCTCTCCCCCTCACTCCACTTTTTGGAACGTAGTACGTCACCGCTTCTGATGCCATCTGACCTTAATGTCCTTGTTCTATTAAGCGCCATGTTGCAGTAAGCACGTCCGTGAGAAGCGCAGCGCACCACGCCGGAGTTGAGCTCACATTCGGTGTGTCCATTAATTGCCATCGCTTTGGAATCATCGCTCACTCCTTACCCCCTCCAACTCTCCCTTGGACTTACAGTTTGGCCGTCCCATCGCTCTGGACCCTATCAGATCTTTAGACCTTGTTTCACAGCCCCTTTTTCTAATCAAACTCGAACTGCATTTATTGAATTCTAGTTTTTAAGATACGGATCAAATCAAACACAAGACTTTCTCTTTTAATTGTTTCTTTCTCATCCACCACAACCTCCTGCCTATTCTAATCCGCTTTCTCCAACTCCATTTTCATTTTCTTCGTGAATTGTATATCGACTAGACTGTAGCTGAAGGGAGAGTAGTGTAGTAAAGTATTCCTTTGATCAAATCACATGTTTGGTAGGCCTTTGGTTGCTTTCAGTTGCTCAATGCTCATGACACAAGTTTTCTTGTCTTTGAATTTAAGCATCCACAAGGCTCTAATTAATGGGGTGAAATATTGAAAGGGGTGTAAGGAATAAAGTAGGAAGCAAAGAACAATAACATATATCACGAGATGAGCAGGTCTTGTGACAATGAGTTGGTTGTTGTCGGCTTGGATCAAAAGGGAACAAAGAGAGCGTTGGGTGTGGGGTTTGTGATCTCTCTCTCTCTCTCTCTCTCTGCTTTCCACTGCTCGATGCTCATACCAGTTCAACTGTGAAGGAAGTTCTTTTGACTCGATTGATTTTACTTACACTGGTTATGGTCCTGGTAGTAGAGCCCCACCATCCCAACTAAAATTTTAACTGCTCCAACAATGTGTGTGTTGAATCAATTCTGGCATGACTTTTGTCTATTAGTAGCAGTTAGTAGTTGGTCGAGAATGATTGAAGTTTGTCCTCAAGATCACAATATCACCACTGGAATATTCTGTAAATTCCTTAATCATCCAGAAAGAGTAACCCTACCACTTCAAAGCTACAATGTGTGTTGAAAAGAGAGGTTAGATGGTGAATTTCTTTCATCAACAAGATCATTGATATAGCTTTGCTTTAAGTTGGTGACCTATTTGGAATGCATTCCATGTGCACCAGTGGCAAGTCAAATACTTTCATCAACTTTGATTCATGCTCTCCATTGATTAGTTCATTGTAGTTGCATTAGGTCTTCAATGCCAAATTGGATCCATCGTATATAAATGAAATGAAAGTACTTCTTCCTTTTGTAGGAGAAAGCAAGCTTCCTTACCTATCAAAAGTTGTGACCAAAAAACATAGAGAAGAGTTAGTATCATACTAGTGTTATTAAAATACAGGAAGCATCTACTGAGCATCTGCAAAAACTCTGCATATTTAATGGCTGTCAGTGGAAGCTAGCACAAGCTGCAAAGCTTTAGGTAACTGCAATCATGATGTTCTTTCTGTGAGTCAAAAACCTAAAGGCACCAAATGCACATTCAGGGAAAGAGTAGCCAGAGATTGGGGAATGCACTGATTTCTGAAGTTTCACTATTAAAGAGGGATGGAGCAGGGCACATAAAGAGATTTTAGAGGTGGCATTTAAGTTGTTGCTTTCTTCTAAAGCTTTAGGTATACTGATAAACTGGATAGAAACTTGTCAGTGAGTCACACATTTTACACTTCCCTGGTCCCCCTCTCTTTGATGTTGATCCTTTTTTACTCATTTAATGTCTCTTATGATGCTTGATGTCTAACTACCAGTTGGCTTTAGGTTAATAGTAGTTGGTCAGTGCCAGAAGAAAGCCATTGAGGTTTGTTCTGTTGGGGCTGGATTGTACTGTTAGCAGTATTATAGGGATTATTTATTTGTATCTTGGTCTTTGCTGAAAGAAGTAGTGTCAAAAGAATTGAAATTGAGAATCTAAATCAGTACAAGACTGTAGATAAAACACTTCACTTTTTGAGATGGTGGAAGAGACAATGTAGGAGATGATTTCCAGTAGTACACGTAGAAAATTTCAAGTTTGCAAGTAAGCTGGTCATGCAACCGCCAAGAACTCCTAAGTAGTATGCGAACTCACAAGAAGGGGAGATCGTGAGCTTGTATTCAAGTGCAGAGCAGTAAGCAAGTTATGTCAAGTCGAGCGTAAAATGAATCAAACCGTAAAAATGATTGTTCAAGTTTTATTTGATTTCTTTTTTATGAGCTTGAGTTTGGTTTGTTTAAATATTTTTAATCTCTCAAATTAATTTATTTAATTATTTGAAATTTTTACATTTTAAATTTGTTTAGTTGGCTATTATTGAATTTGATAATAAAAATTTATTTGTTCATTTTATTTTTTTTTTATTTATCATATTGATAAGAGTTTATTAATAAAGATGATTTATAAATTTTATTCATGAATATTATTCAAGATATTCAAGAACTGAGCACATATTCAAACTTACTCATTTAGTTTAATAAACTATTTAAGTTCATTGTAGCCGAGTTCTCACCATTTATAAATATTTTCCTGAGAGAAGCAAAGTTGTTTTAATTAATACAGTCATGAGGCTATTAAGTAGGATCTCATCACTACAAAAAATTCTCGATAACTGAGTTTGGGCCTAGCTTATTGGGCTAGTTTGCTTGTGTTTTTTGTAATCAGAGCAATCAGTTAATTCAATTGAAAATTAAATTAATTAATTTTTAAAAATAAAAAATAAAGAACAATCTATAAAACTTAATCGGTTTAATAAAAAATTAGTTTAATTGATTTTTAAAATTCAAGATAAAAAATACCAACTAAATATATAGAGAATATGAACCTTGACGATTAGATGTGCTGAAAAAAATTAGACTTTTAATATTTTTTAAAAAATAAATATTATTTTCATCTTCTTTTTATCCAACTTTGGATAAGCATCAACTGTTTATTTTTTTTATAAAATGAAAATATAAATTTTTTCATACATTTTATATACCTAAAACCATATTGTTTTTTTAATAGAAATATTTATATTCAAATTATAAAAAAAATATAGATCTCTAATATTTTATTAAAATAAAATTACTTAAAATTAAAATTAAAAGAATAATAGAATCTGATTTATATTGTTCAATTATTACCTAAAAAATATAATAAAAGATTAAATAAATATTAATTTTTTATTTGAATGAAGTAGAATAAGCATCTCAACAACTAATCAGTCCAAATCTTAATATTAACTATTTTTAAATTAATTTGGTGAAGTATAAAATTACGTTAATATCCTTTTTTTCACACAAAAATAATTTTAAGATTTATTAATAATTTTAATAAATGATCTAAAGTTCGAGACTCAGCTGGGCGTATTATTAAAAAAATTTTCATTACAATTAAGGATTAAGAGTTGGAGACTCAGCTGTAGCGTATTATTAAGAATTTTTCTCATTAATTAATAGATATTGCACTATCATGATCTTTTTAGTTCCACATCTTAGGATCTATAAATATTTTAGGTCGGCGACATTAGAAAATACACCTTTCTTAACCTTTTGGCTAAGATCAAGCATCTCTTTGCTGTGTGTGCACGATGACTAGTATATATAACATATCATTCTCAAGCATTACATAACAATCTATAAGTTTCACTATAAATTAAATATTATGATTAATAAAAATCTTTAGAAATTGGTCTATATATCTAAAATTTTCATTTAAAAATATGAAGTGATCATTTTTATTTATGAAATAAGAAAAGACTCACTAAAGAAGAAGAAAAATAATATTGAACATCGACTAGGGCATATATTTTTAAATGATCATAAGTTGATTAAGTTTAAAAAAATAACACACATAATTAAAACTAATAATTACGAAACAGTCTGAAATAAATAAAATTAAAATAATTTAGGATTAAAAATAGACAATTCCTTTTTAAAATAAATAAAAATAATCTTAAATTACCGAGAATCATGAGCTCCATTAATATTAGGATACTATAGGCCTTAATCCTTGAGCCTGCACCCCGCAGACCCAGCTCAAGGCATAGACCTTCATTCATATGCCTATGGTCCCTATTTCACTTGCGTCTCCCCTTTCAAAACTGTTGGGGATTCTGCGTTCAACGACGCTGCGTAACAGGGAGTTGACGACGTCGGTTATTGGAGTATTGAAGGCCAGGGTTCCAATGATGCTGTCAATGCCCTGCAGTTTTTTCTCTGCGTCGAGAACAGACTCTGCATCGAAGTCCTCCCTGATTGGGTGCGCCGGCAAATTCGGCTCCCAAAAAACTTTGTTCGTCGGACTCTCAGCGGAGTCCATGGAAATAGTGGCGTAAGTCTTGCTCTCGAGATGGAAGTGAGTTGTAGCGATAGGAGATGGCGGATTGGGGTTTGGGATCAGGAATGCGGCATCGTTCAAAATCGGCAGAGGAGGTTGGGGGCTCTGAGAACGGGTGGAATGGATTAGTGGGGATGGAAACGTAAGGCCTTGCGGTCTTGCCAGCGAAGAAGACGACGGGGGTATGTGGCGGAGAGATTGACAGTGACCTCGTTGTAGGTCTGGTTGGGCCGCTTCTGAGGAGTCCTCGCTCTCTTGATGGATATTGCGAGTGATGGCGAATTGCTCGACTCAGAGAGGATGAGAAAAGGGGAGGAGGACGATAAAGATTCCCAAGAGCGAATCCACGATGAAGACGTCGACTTGACTATGTCAAAACCACAACTCTGCCCTCCATCATCACTGTGGCCGCACGAAATCAAGGTAGGGTGGAATTAACTCCCAAACAATCCTACTGTAGCAAACTCCAATCTTTTTGGAGGAAGATGATGTTGATCAGGCAAAATTTCTAAAAAAAAAAAAAAATAAAATCCTTGAACTTAAATCGTGAGCTTCAAAATACAATTGGGGACAACAAAAGAATAGAAAACAAAGGATCAATTAACTCAACTCAAGAACGTGATTTAGAAAGAACAAAGCAATTATGTTTATAATGTATATTACTTCCGTCAATTAAAATGTATATTAATGATAATATATCACTGTCAATTTTTTGTATTTTAAATATTTTATTGGCAAAATTTTATTTTACTTAGTTAATTAAAAATATTTATTAGATGGATATATTATTTTTTAATAAATTATGTTTAAAAGTTTAATAAAAAATTATTTTTAAATTTACTAATAGAAAAATAACTTTAAGGGCATCCACATTCATTTAACGTTATAACAACCACCAGCTCATAAAAGACATAGGGTCCACGTATACATTATAATAACACATTCATTCTCTCACATTCGTTTTAACATTAACCCTCATTATTTGTGGGGTCCACGTATTACATTATATTAACATATTCAATTTTTTACACATACATTAATAATCATTTTTATTTTATTTTAAATTAAATACATGGAATTTTAAAATTCTTTTATCCGACATTATTTATTTTTAATTTTTTTTACTTTGTATTAAATAAATATATTTAATAAATAAAATCTTATTTTAATTTATAATATATCAAATATGATCTCGATTTTTTTATTTTTATAGAAAAAATAATATTTTTATAAATATAATTTCTAAATACCTGATTATACTTCCTAAACGCCCAAAATTTATTTATTTTTAATTTTTCTTTTAACTTAACACTATAATCTAATTAGGACGTCTAAACTCTAGAGATAAAATCTTAATTTTTTAAAAAATATTTTTATCCCTAGAATTCAAACTTTTCAATTGGTTTATAATATTCAAGTGGTAAAATTTTAAGATTCTATCTCTAGTGTTTAGACTTTCTAATTTAATTATAGTGTTAAGTTAAAAGAAAAATTAAAAATGAATAAATTAAAAAAATTAATGCGTTCATTTCTTTGAACGCGTTAATTGCCACGTTGGCAGCTGCATTCATTTTAACGTGTTAAAATGTTATAACATCGACGTAAAAATGCCGATGCAGATGTTCTAACACAACTATAAATTAATTACTGTGTGACCTAGTAATCATTACTTTGAGTTGCTAAAATAACCTTTTAAAATCTCTTTATTTCCGCCACTCGTATATCTTCGACACCCTCTGATGCGTGTTCATCAATGACTCAATGTAGGTAAGACCGAACTTTTACTTCAATAGCCACCCTAACCACATTATCAGCCAACCTGACCACGTTATATAACTCTCCGCTCAAGCTAACTTTTGGCATTTATTCTAGCATCCAACTCAACATCCACATGAACATTAAGTATTGGTTTTCGACAAGATAAATTTAAATATGATTTAATGATAACAAAGAACGTGTACATTTCGCTTCCCTTTCTAATCACATGGTGGATCGATCCCATAATTGTGATAAGACATATATCGATTATTTTGTTTTGTTTTTTACTTGGAGTAGCATGCATGGTCCGATCATTCTAATAAATCATGTATGATCAGGAGGCTTAAATAGTTGTCGCTTGTGTGCTCAATAGCTTGAGCAAGTTGAATGAAATAAATGGAAAAAGAAAAAAGAAAAGTAGATTAGAATGATGATTTCGTTGAGCTTGGAGGGTATAGATAAGCCAAGTGGCGTGAGTGAAATAAATAAGTTAATTCAATTGAAACAAATAAGTTAATTCAATGTGACAGGTGGATTGGATAGGACATCTAGTTAGATTAAGACATTCTAAGTAAGGGCGCTGGCATAGTCAAGTTGGTATTAAGATCGTAGATTGCCATTAGACATACCAAATAAGGCTCCCATGGGTGTGGCGATGAAATATCTTTGAGATCTATTTTTGAGTGTACATAAGATCTATTTTTGAATGTACATAAGTTGCGTTTTAAATTTATTTGATAGATAACAAATTAGGGGGAAAATAGTCTATCCCA
>JBAMIE010000041.1:2978022-2988755 GCA_037177295.1 Kaempferia parviflora | reverse complement strand
CGGTTGGAGAGCTACGAGATCAGCTCGGGTCATGGTACAACTAATGGCCTCATGATTAGCTAAAACCTAGTGATTTGGAAGAGTAGAAATTCGCCGTGAAGATGCCTCAGTGATTCAAGCGCTTATTGCAAAGTATATAGTAAAGAGGGTGTTCATAGACCGACAGTTCTGTTAATATTATTTTCAAAGAAGCCCTTGACCAACTACAACTAGACAGGTAGGAACTGCATCCCGTGAACATCTCTTTGTTTAGATTTACAAGACAGCAGGTACAACCAATGAGTCAAATTCACCTCTCTCTCTCTCTCTCGGAGAGGAACCAATTTCCTCATTGTAAATACGGAGTTCACTTACAATGTTATACTAGGGCGACCAACATTGAGCACCTTCTAGGCGGTAGTTTCTACCTTCCACCAAAAGATCAAATTTCGGGTGGATAACTAAATCAGGGAAGCGAAGGAAAGTCAGAAAATGTTAAGTTGATGTAATTCGGGTTGATTGCCGAAAGGCTCGCCCAACCCACAACACTTTCTTCCAAGTTACCAAGGAGACACCAATGATGGTGCCCGAGGATGGCTACCAAGAGGTGTGAATTCATCCTAGCCAACCAGGAGGGGTCACCTGAGTCGTCATAGATCTTGATTCAGAACTCAAGAAAGCATTGATTACTTGTCTCTCGTGCAACCATAATGTCTTCATCTGCTCTGCCAAAGAAGTTACAAGCATCTCTCCCTCAGTGATGGTTCATCAGCTGAATACGCTTCTGGAGGCTCGACCTATTTGGCAGAGGAAGCAAAATTTCTCACCTGACCAAAACCAGGTGATTTAGGCATAAATGGAGAAGCTAGGTACATACGGGAAGTCCAATTCTTAACTTGGTTATCTGATGTGGTATTAGTATCCAAACCCAGAGGCAAATGGCGAATATGCATCGACTTCCGAGACATTAACAAAATATGCCCAAAGGACTGCTATGCGCTTCACTGTATCAACCAGTTGGTAGACTCGACTTCTGATTGTGAGCTCATGTGCATGTTGGACGCTTAGTAAGGCTACCATAAAATTCCCTTAGCTCTGGAGAATTAGGAAAAAGTTAGTATTATCACACCAAACGAAACCTTTTGCTACACTATTATGTCATTTAGTTTAAAGAATGCATGGGTGACTTACCAACGGCTTATGGATTAGATTTTTAAGCACAAGGTCGGAAAGAATCTGGAGGTATATATGGATGATATCTTAATCATGTGTGTACATGACGAAACTCTTATCTCGGACATTGTGGAAACCTGCTGTACTCTAAGACAATATGGGCTCAAACTAAATCCCCACAAATGTCTCTTCAGGGTCAAAAGCAGAAAATTTCTCTCTCGACTCAGACATAGTCGGGGTCGAGATCTATCCAGTTGCGATATTAACCTCCTCTTCGTATAAAAGTCGAGTGCATATCGTATCACTCATGTCCTTCTCAAAGTACAAACTCCATCGACTCAATAAACCCTAATTCTCTTATGCATCTTCTACTTCTTATTCGAAGACTTACTTGAGCGTCGGAGTGACTACGCTAGGGATCATTCTAACTTACTCTTGTTGACGTGTTTCTCATCCTAGACTCCTTGATAAAGCTTCACGAAATTACATGGCCAGGTGATCACCTAGATAGTCAACCTCTCCGTATAATCGCTGACAAGTTAACTATCGGCATTCTCAGAAAGGATCGGTTACCATTCTGAGAGATATCCAACCGGAAACAAATAACCGGAAACAAATAACATAGGTGATATGTACATCAACCCCTCCTTCATAGCCACTCACCGACTGCCCCAGCTTGTCGTGGCTGCAGCAGATCAGGATCAAAGAGATGAAATTATTTTTAGGTTAGGCAGGTGGTAGTACACATAAAGGTAAGTCTTCTTACCCTCTCCCTCCTCTTCTTCTTCTTCTTCCTTCATCTTCAATTCCATCCACCTCCTTATCATCACACCTAAACTACACATTCGGCACACCAACAAACTGGTACTATTTCATTTCATTAGGAGATCAAAACTCCGAATGAGAATTGTTAACTTTTGCCTTGCATGCTTTAGGGGAGTCCTAATAAATACTCTTTTTTGCATTAGTTCTTCACACTAATCAAGATATAGTAACTCAAATGCATCCAAAATTCCACAATCCCATGTTGTAAGTGAAGTCACAAGAAAAAATTACCATGTACCATAAGATGATATCTTAGTGATGCATGGCGATGTTATGGATGTCATTGCCATTAGAAGAATTAGAGACGTTAACAAGCATTCAGAGCCTTCAGAATACTCATGCAAGTATTGTGATTCTGAGCTTAAACCGTGTACAATGTAATAGGAAGTTTTGCATTGGCCTTCCCCTATTTAAGAAGGACTGTACTATAGTTATCAATAAGTCTTGCCTTTTTTTTAAATCGAAATTAACTAGATTGCAAACTGAAAACCCTCTGGAGTTCAGATGCCATAGCAGAGAAGATATACGCTAAGTTTCAGATTTGCTGTAAATCTTCAAGCAAATCAGTTACCACTTGAACAGCAAAAGCACAATAGAACTGAGTACTTAAGCAGTTTATCAAGACGACAACACTCAGTTGTTAATTCCATTATATCTCTCAAGTTGATGAATTCAGCATCTTAACAAGAGTAATTAACATTGCATTTTACACAATCAGAATTTCAGTATCTTAACAAAATGTTTAAATTCCACAAAAATGAACTTTCTATAGATTCAAGTATATGTGATCAGTAAAGACAAAGGGACTAAGGTTTAATAGCATGCAACGTTACTTCAAAATAACGAGGCTGAGCTACTCAAAGAGTAAGACTAAGAACATAAACCATAGATAAACAGACCCAACTTAGTAACCAGACGAGAACGAATGTGATACAAAAGAGTAGTGAAGTCGAAACCAATCCTAGCATGTTAACCGAGTAGCATGGCCCTCAAATACAGTACAAAGACAGCTGATATACTGAGTTACCTGGTGAGATGATGAACAATTGCAATATGATATCTAAGTGAAGAATGACCTGACAAATCCACAAAGCAACTGGTTGACTATATCAAGCTTTATCATTTTGCCAAGCTTCCAATGAATCACTGTTGGTGTTCTGATGGCTGAGTTGGAAACCCATCAATGATTTCAACAGGGTATCTATGGATGCAATCCTGCCATGGACTGTTATCTGGAGAAGCTTTCACGTTGTGGAGAGCCTGCCACACTGCACTGTTGCATTTGAAGCCGCTTCCAAAAGCAATCTGCCACACTCGATGTCCCTTGCGCATCTTCCCCTTGGCCTCAGTGTATGCGAGCTCGTACCAGATAGAGCTTGAGGAGGTGTTGCCAAACCGGTGCAGGGTCATCCGTGAAGCTTCCACATGCTCAGGTCGGAGTTGCAGATTCTTCTCTAGCTCGTCGATCACAGCCCTGCCTCCAGCATGGATGCAGAAATGGTCAAAGGCGAGCTTGAAATCCGGAATATAGGGCTTCACCTTGCCATTGAAGAGCTTCTTGGCAACGAGAGTCGCGAAGAAGAGGAGTTGTTCGCTAATTGGAAGGACAAGAGGGCCGAGGGTGGTGATGTTGATCTTGAGTGCCTCCCCGGCGATGGCCATGAGGTCCTTGGAGAGGGACACGCCGACCGTGCTGTTCTCGTCCTCCTCCTGGTAGACGCAGCGGAAGGCCCTGTCATCGGCTCCGCGGTGGGTGCGGACCACGTGGAGGAGCTTGTACTTGGCGCGACGTCGGTCGGCCGAACGGTTGGAGAGCAACACGGCGGCGGCTCCGACACGGAAAAGACAATTGGGGATGAGCATTGACTTGCGGTTCCCAAAATACCAATTTTGCGTGATGTTCTCGGTGCTGACCACGACCGCGTAGGTGGCGCGGTGGACCTGGAGGAGGTCGCGAGCGAGGTCGAGAGAGATGACGCCGGCGCTGCAACCCATGCCGCCGAGGTTGAAGCTCTTGATGTTGCCGCGGAGCTTGTAGCGGTTGACGATCATGGCGGAGAGGGACGGAGTGGGATTGAAAAGACTGCAATTGACGACGAGGATGCCAACGTCCTTGGGCTTGACGCCGGTGCTCTTGAAGAGGTTGTCCAAGGCGCCGAACATGACCTGCTCCGCCTCCTCGCGGGCGGTGGCCATGGAAGGGCGGGGCGGGAGGTCGTGCAACGCGGCGGGCAGGTAGGTCTCCTGACCGAGTCCGGAGCGCTCGAGGATCCGGCGCTGGAACTCGAGGGCCGACTCGTTGAACGCCCCGCAGAGCTGCGAGTGCGACATGAACATCTGGAAGGGCACCTCAAGTTTCGCCGGTGGGCGATAGCAGGCGTAGTCTACGAGATACACGGGGCGGGGCCGCCTCATGATGTACACGGTGGCGCCGACGACGAAGAAAGAGGAACAGAAGAGGACGCTGATGAGATTGTACTGAAGATGGCGCCATAGCTGCCGGAGGTCATCCGGGTCGGTCTGCGCCGCCTCCAGGAGGACCACCACCATCAGAGGTATCAACAGCAGTGTCAGCAGGTGGGTTATAAGGTAGTGGTACCCCAGCTTAACGTACTTAAGGTTCACGCTCTGCAAGAAGTCCGGCAACCGCCGGCTCTCCCGCCGTGCAAGCGGCGGCGCCTGCTCGCCGGCCTCCTTCGGTGCTCCTCTCCTCTCCATCCTCCCACCTTCGCTGAGATATCAGTCCCTCCCTCTTTCTTTCAATGGCTTTATCCTATCACCCTCCGTTATATGCACGTCGCTGACTTTTTTTAATAGGAAAAGGATACTCGCCAAGGAACCCCGCTGGGCTCGTCGACAAGGTTTTCGTAGAAGGAAGAGCCGCCGTCTCCCACAGTCTCCTCCGTGTAGCCGCCGACTGGGAGGGGACAAAGTGCTGGAACAAGGCCGTCAGCCGACCACCCCGTATCCGCCTCGCTGGGATCCCGCGGAGGGACAGTGACAAAAGAAGGGAACGGGCCGGTGGCTGCCTGGCTGGCGATGATTCCGGACCTCGCCTCCGCAAACCGGACAACGTGCGCCAGGCTGTCGCCAGTTAGCGGTCCAAAAAAACGGACGGACCGCGACTGAACCGCTCCGCTAGGTTTTTTTAGCAAAACCGGTTGGTTTAATTTAGTTTGGTTTGCTCGACGCCGTAAAGAGTGGATTCAGACTTTTTTTTTTTTAATCAAATTAATTTTAATATATTTATCGACTTTTGTCTTTATATTGAATAAAACTTGACCTTTAAATGCAATGATAAAAAAAAACTGAATTGCTCAAAGTCTTCTTTATAAATGTCAATCCCCCCAATTTATTGTTCAATCTTTCTTTTAATTTAAAATTTAAAGTGAAATATTGTGTTCAAGTTTAGTCTTTTATATATTACCTTCTCTACCATGCATAAAATGGGCAACGAAAATGGGAGGATAGGAAGAAAAAAAAAATTATTCCGGCTTAGATGACTTCCGTTGGTTAGTAACTAATAGATGATGGACTTCTGATCATCCACCGTGAGTGCTTTGGGAAATTTTTGTGGGACTTGATCGATCACCTCAATTTGGTGTTACCTAATTTATCATTTTTTTTCTTCCCCTTCATTCTCGCCCGGTGTGTGATTTGCATGTCTTCATTTCGCTACGGAGTCAACGATGAGGGACACTTGGGGGATGTGAAATCACTTTTTTACCGCATTCTTCCCTTTCATTCCCATGTCAATGACCTTAATTATCCTAAATCAAATTCGGCCATTTGTGATAACCCTAAACCCTAACCCTTTTGAAGAAAATACATGTCACTTTCTCAACGTGGTGAGTTTCCATGAATCAAGGTTAACTCTAAAGGTCATTTGTGTCTCTAAGCTAATTTTATATTGCACTTGTAGGAGACCACTAGTTAGTTGATGAGCATTGGGCCAACTAGAAATCTGTACAACCTCTCTAAAGGATAATCTCAAGATAGGGTTACGTGTAACAATTGGATATACAATGGCCTACAAATGCATAGCAGTTGAGTTGAAAATGTTTTATAGGTCATTGAATCCCTTAGAATGGATTGTAAATTCTCATCAATTGAAATCCTTGCAAGTGATGTTATATGATATACATACACGTCATTGTTCTTGGGACTTGGGCAGTAAGAGTTGCCATATAGCAGATGTTCGAAATTACACCAGTGTTTATGGAGCGTGCGTAATAAAATCCTATATATAGGATTTTATTATGCAATATACGTGACATAACATTTACATATATCATGAAGAGTGTGCAAGTTAAAAAAAAACCTTTATATATATAAACGTTATGTTCCAGAACAAACGACGCGCTTACGGATCCAGACGCTTGAATTCCCATTTTTTTTAATCAACATTTCTTTTAAAATAAAATAAAATTATACTCGATGAGATCTAAAAATTTTTTATCTTAAACATTATAACTCAAGAGAAAAACATGAATCCTAAGGAAAAATTTTATTAGCTTAAATCCACTATAACTCAACCCCTAAACTCTAAAATCTTAAACGCTAAGTACATATAATATACCCCATGAACATCTAAAATTTTTTATCTTGAACACTATAATCTAATTAGAAAGTTTGAACACTATTAAAAATTTTATTGGCTTAAACCCACTATAACCCAACTCATAAATTCTAAAATCTTAAACTCTAAATATATATCATATACCAAAAATAAATAAATAAATAATAAATAAAAAAACCTTCTGATTGAATCCAGAGCGCTTGGATTGAATCCAGGCGGCCGTCTGGCTAGAAGGAAGGGGATAAGAGACCAAGTTTTGTTTGCTTCTAATGCATCAACTTCAACTTTTCATACCTTCAATCCATTCAGAGTCCTTGCAAGCTTGCTCATATGTCTCTGGTTCAATGAATTGTGAAATATTATGGATGAAAGTATGAGGACCATGAGAAAGATTGGAATATGACATGAACCTTAATATGCGATATGAGTGCTGGATTTAACTTGAAGAGACACATTTGTAACTAGCAGAGTATGATTGATCTAATAATCTCGAAGGTATATTGGTATGCAATTTTGTCGGGTGGATATTGTTGGGCAATCTTCCACAATCTCATTGGAGATATTCGTCAGAGTTATAAGGAAAGGCTAAATTGAAATTGAAATTCAACTTCAACTTATCTGTTTAATGACCTGAGCTGATAATCTCAAATTGACAACGTTGCTATATATTACTGGCACTACCAAGAGATGGAACAGATGTTGCTGGAATTGTCTGAACCCAAATGGGACATCACTGGCAAGTCCAAGTGTCTGAGTGCTCCTGAGTCCGTGTTGGAAGTCGAGTGAGTTGGAACGCTAAATGTCGAGTTGAGTAAGCAATGCTGAGTTGGGAACCACGTGCCCAACTGTCAAATCTGAGTAGGAAATAGAGATGTTGAGCAGTTGAGAAGTTGAGTTGCTGCCTAACTGCCACCCGAGTGCCAGGTGCTCAAACGCGGAGTCCAGGTGCTTAGAATGAGAAGTTGAGTGTCAATTGAGAGAAGAAGAGGGGAGTGATGGTGGAAGACTTCTCCTTTTTCTGTCACTCTTACTCTGCTCGTGGCATCCTCCTTACATAGTAGCTTAGACTTTCGGTTGTAATAAATGTCGCGACCGACATTTAACAACAAAATCACGATCACAACCTAGGTCATGTTATCGTGGCCAACTAAGTACCCGATTGAGAGAAGATAAGGGGAACGAAGGTCAAAAACTTCTCTTTTTATCTATTTCTCCTTCTTTGCTCATGGCCTCCTCCTTATATAGGAGTTGAGACCTTTGGCTGCAATAAATGCAGGTCTGGCATTCGACGCACGTAGGTTGTGTTCACACATAAGTCAACTTGGTTCAATGTAATTCAGGCCCTAAATTTACCCTAAATCTTAATTTTTTTTCATCTTCTATATTTCTCACCTTAACTCAATATTTCTTCTTCGTTTACCTTCTTTCTCCCGGAATTAATCTTCCTCCAATTCATCCTGAAAACCTCTGTCATGACTTTCACCGTCGATTATGTCGTTATTGATCATCTAAATTCAGAATTGATTATAATGCAACCTAAACTTTCTATTAGTAATTGGTACCAAAATTTTGAAATAATATCACAACCTTAGGATGAGTCGTTAGTCCTATCTTTCTTCTTTTAGTAATATACTAACATTAACATTCAGTATTCTATTTATTTTTTAATTACTATATTTTTATTATTGAAATGAATATACCACTTATAATAATTATTTTGGTCAGTTAGTATGCGGTCCTTCAATCCTAAAATCGTAGTTCTACCCTAGGAAAAGACAACTGTATATGTGCTCAAGCCCATGGGGCAATTATACAGTTGTAAGGCGTCTTTTCAGTTTTTCATATATTTAAGGATTGAGTTATTATTTCGGTAAATTAACAAATAAATTTTTTTAAATCGGTGGTTGACCTAAGAAATTTGGGTTGATGAGCCTCCTTGCGAGTACTTTCCGATTTACTCTGTTAGTTAATTAAAACTTTTATGAGACCGGACTGATCATTTTAAGATTAGTTGGCGTAAACTGATACCTAATGTCAATTATAAAAAATTATACATGTGCTCGAGTATCACCCCAGCGCCAATTATAAAAAAACTATACATGTGCTCGACAGCTCGAGTATCAAAATTGTGAGTGAGATGTAGGTTGGTAGAAAAACAAAGACAACACATAAATATGAGTAAGAATGTGACTTTTTTTATAAACGTATAATGTTTTGTTGTATTAAGTTAATTAGTGTGGGTAAACGATTGTTGTATTAAAATTTAAGGGAAGCTTTGCTTGGAATCTAATATTAGCTCGTGCTACATTTAAAATATGACTGTTTGGGTTCAACTACCTTATTTTGTGAAGGAGTGCAAGTGAAAGATTAATGAAAGAGGGCATCATTATCATTGAAAAAATTTTGCAAAGAAAAAAACTCATGCCCGTTATCAGACTTATGACCCAAGTAAGAAATTTCTAATGATGGATTGGGTTTTAAATTTATATCGCATAAGGTGAATCCAAGTAATGAGAATAATCATCAAGTTAAGAAATAATGAACACTAGAGTAAGAATAAATTTTATCAGGTCCTTAAATGTATTAAATCAAAAGGTTTATGAGTATTAATATATGTTACTAGTGGGAAAAAAGTAAACAAGATTGTTTTGTAAAATGACAAACATCACAAATATCATTAAA
This sequence comes from Kaempferia parviflora, assembly GCA_037177295.1. Classification (NCBI taxonomy): domain Eukaryota; kingdom Viridiplantae; phylum Streptophyta; class Magnoliopsida; order Zingiberales; family Zingiberaceae; genus Kaempferia; species Kaempferia parviflora. Next base: position 2,979,517 of record JBAMIE010000041.1, on the reverse strand, counting down.
ATCAAAATAAATTTTTAAGCTAATTTAGATAGTACTTAAAGTGGGTGAATGGAAGGGTGCCGAAGACATTTATGCCAAAGGTTGGATATGCAATGAATAACATTGGACACGTGATTTTGGACTTGTAGTAAGATAGTACAAACCACTCTATTTAACTAATCCAATTAAATCCTGCATCAAGTCAGGTAAAATATCACATTACAACTTAAGACTTGTGTAAATTTGATAATGGAAAGCAAATTCAATTTGAAATTCAGAACATGGAACACATCATCAAGAATTATATCAATATGTAATTTTATGGATCTAATGAATTTAACTTTAGCAAGACCTCTATTTTGGCAGTTGTATAGTAGTATGCTTTGGCCTCCATAGACTGACGCAGGTGATTCATGTAAGGATATTATTGTCAACAAACCTAGGATCGATTCTTAACTGATATATAATGTCTTGCTGTTGCCTCAACCCTTCCTCGTATGCGTTGTTGTTTCTGAGCGAAGCCCCCTTAATTTACCGATGTGCGTAGATTATATATATTTTTAGACATTATTTGATGCACATCTACTTGTATTTCATGAGTAGAATTTATGTGTCACACTCCGAAGGAGTCCCTATCCAATGTAAATTGGACAACATCTCCCCCCTTATGACAACATATGAAATCTAGATACATTGCCAACAAGGCTACATAATCACAGCCCATACGTCTGGAATCAACATAAACAACTATAGCCCACACGACTTGAAATTAATGCAACGGAAGATAAAAAATAACTACATCACAGCCCACACGGCTGGAACAAAAACAAATCACACAGATACACTGAAGACAACAGACTGCATGCCGACATGACTTCCATTATATTTGTTCAAAGATCTGCTCTTTGCATGTTTTCATTTAGAAGACGTGATATGGAGTGAAAATGGATGAAAAATGCACATTGGAGCAACTTTGGAGGAGGCGCCAGCCACACCTTAACACCTCACATGGTTGTGCCATGCCCTGCCAACACCCTCCTGCACTAGGCTACTTGGCGGCGCTACTTGTCTTCTTAACTTACTTAACTTACGTGGAATAAACCCTACACATGTTTGGGAATACTTAAAATTTTGGCTTAAATCAAAATTCCAACTTCCACGGGAGCAGGCGCCTGATCCCTCAGGGCAGGCGCATGATACGCCGACCAGGCGCCTGGTGGGCGACCAGGCGCCTGGTGGGCGACCAGGCACCTGGTGCAGGCGCCTGTTCTCTGAAACAGGCGCCTGATACGCCTGAAAACCCAGTTTTCAGCTCCTTGTTCTCAACTTCAATCATGCAAACAAATACATAAACAATTCAACTACATTAACTAACATGTTAATAACATAGCATTGCATATTCTAGATATTTCTAAGCAATTTCTAGCAATTTAGAAAGAAAGAATACAAGTATCATGAATCATATAGTAACTAACAAGCAACTAATAACCAAATCATGAACTAACAAGTTAGTGTC
>JBAMIE010000041.1:2921911-2941210 GCA_037177295.1 Kaempferia parviflora | reverse complement strand
AGGTGGATACCAAGTAAAGGGAAGTTGTTAGCATTGTTCATCTTCTATTTAGTTTGTAGTTTGTATTTCCGCTTGTGCTAACCTCTTAGGGAGACAAAGTACTGGTCATCCGATCCCAACAGTTATGACATCTTAAAATTCAATTTGCATACACATTTTAGCAACAATGAAACTGTAGCTGCTACAACTATAAGTTCAACTTTAAGAGTGATAACTTTTGATTCAGATTGAAGTATAAGACACAATATATCAAATCGAAGATCTTTGAACAAACTTTGATTTGATATATATTATGTGTCTTGTAGTTCAACCTGAATCAAAAGTTATATGTTCTCAAAATTATAATTTATAGTTATAATAGCTTCAATTTCATAGCTACTACAATTTGTTGCTAATTTGAACAAACTAACGACATTGTTGTTACTTTCTTAAGATTTGAGAGACCGTAACTTTTGACTGTGATTAAACCACAAGGTGCACAATATATCAAATTGAAGTTCGTTCAGAGATCTTCGATTTGATATATTGTGCGTCTCGTAGCTAAATCAGAGTAAAAAACTATTACCTCTCAAAATTTACTCAACATATACGTGTTAGCAGATACGAAATAGTGACTTCTACAACTACAAGATAATAGAGAGATGTCTAGCAGTGAGGAGGTTGATGTACCAATGGAGTCTTGCATGAGAACTTGTAAAATGTTAATTTAGTTGATTTAGAATGACATCAAATGATTAAAAATCAGTAACAATGTCATGGTATATTGTATGATTTTTTTAAAAAAATTTCTAATTGGGGTGGAGAATATCAAGCACTTCATCGTCATCTAGACTCTTCTAGTATCTTTTATCGAGTCTCATGTCCTCGCGCTCCTTAACAGAATGGCTCTGCAGAGAGGAAACATCGTCACATAATCAAAACTGTCTTAGCTTTTCTCAATCATGCATAAGTTCTAGTTAAATTTTGGGATGACGCAGTTCAAACTACAGTTTATCCTATTAATCATCTACCTACTCCATTGCTTCAACATAAAAATCCCATGGAAAAACTTCACAATCAGTCTCCCAACTACACCTTACGTATCTTCGGTCGTGCATGTTATCCATGGCTACGACTCTACTCTAAATGTAAACTTAATCCTCGTTCTCAACAATGTATTTTCCTCGGTTATAGTAATTTACACCATGGATACCGTTGTCTACATATACCAACAGGGCACATCATATATATATATATATATATATATCGGCATGTTATTTTTAATGAGTCTTTATTTCCCTTTGCAGCCGCAACAACTCTATCTTCAAATAGTAGTACCTTCTTGACGCCACCTAACATCCCATCTGAATTACCACATGTTGTTCTTCCAATTAGACACACTAGAGATGCAGGAGGAGATGGGATCCTATGTCCTACTCCAGAACTCTCTAATAACTCTCTCATACCATCAAAATCACCTCAAGTTGCTGCTTCAATCTTTGAATCTTCACTAATCGAAGATAATATGCTCTCTAACTCTAGATCCTTAGACAATACAAGTTCATCATCAAAATCATCATGTCAGTCTACTTCGGCGTCGCCATCAAGAAGTGATTCAAATGATAATCCTCCTCGTTGCATGCTTCCCTTAAGTGATATGTATACACGATGTCCACCAATAACAACTCGACATCCCCTTCTACGAGCTCTGGTGCTCTCTTCAAATTCTATTGAACCAACTTATTTTACACAAGCTAACAAGGATCCAAATTGGCGTAGTGCAATGACTACAGAATTTGATACACTTCTTTGCAATAGAACATGGAACCTAGTTCCGCACACTCCTTCCATGAATATTATGGGCTCTAAATGGGTATTATGTCTTAAGCATCGAGCTGATGATTCTCTTGAATGACACAAAGCTCGACTTGTAGCCAAAGGATTTAGTCAACAACCAGGTATTGACTTCAATGACACTTTTAGTCGAGTCATTAAAATTACATCTGTCAAATTATTATTATCGATAGCTGTTAGTTCTAATTGGCCTATACGACAATTAGACATTTCAAATGTATTTCTTCATGGTCATCTTAAGGAAACTGTATTTATGGAACAACCACCTGGGTTCATTCATCCACAATTTCTATCTTATGTTTGACAATTCAAGAAATCCCTATATGGTCTTTGGCAAGCTTCTCGTGCACGGCTTCATTGATTATCTAATTGGTTACAAGCTCAAGGATTTTCTGGATCAAAAACTGACTCGTCTTTATTAATATAATGATGGATATACGATATTCTTTCTCATTTATGTGGATAATATTTTAGTAATCAGTAATAATCAAAAGGGCATCACAACTTTATTAAGTCTTCTCGATCAAGAATTTCCTACTCGAGATATGGGTAATACTCGTTTTTCCTTAGTATTGAACTTATTCCTTATGCGGAAGGTTGTCTCCTATCTAAGAGCAAATATATTACTGGCTTCTTCAAATAGCTAAAATGGATGGAGCACGTTCGGTCTCCACACCGATTGCTATTGCTACATTCTCTGCACCTTCTCCTGCTATGTCTGATCCTAAGATTTATCGAAGCATTGTTGGAACTTTGCAATATGTCACTATCATACAACCTAATATTACTTTTACAGTAAATCGTGTTTGTCAGTTCATGTACACTCCTCCTGAACAAAATTGGGAAGGTGTAAAGAGAATACTTTGCTATATCAAGGATACTATTTTTATGGACTTCTTTTATATCGTCAATCATCTCAAGATTTACATACATACAGTGATGTGATTGGGCAAGTTCTCCTGAAGACCGGCGCTCTACTAGTGGATATGCAATATTTCTTGGACAAAACCTTATCTTATGGAATTTAAAAAAAAAACAACCTACGGTATCTCGTTCAAGCACAAAGACAGAATATAAAATTATAGCAAATACAACGTCTGAAATTATTTAGCTTCAATCACTTCTTTCTAAACTTCATCTTAAATCAAGTAATGCGCTAAAAATTTGGTGCCACAATATTGGAACAATATATCTCACAGTTAATCCAATCTTTCATGCTCGTACAAAACATGTAGAAATTGATTTTTTTTTTTATTTTGTTCATGAACGTATAGCCACTCAGCAGTTATTCGTCTCTTATATTTCAACAGAATATCAAATTGTTAATATTTTTACCAAGTCATTGTTCAGACAACGTTTCAACAAGTTAACAAGCACACCCAACGTCAAAGATCTCCCGTTAAGTTTGTCAAGGGGTAAAAGAGACTCTTTTAAATATAATCAAATCAAATTATCAGACCAAATATATTAATATTATGATTTTTTTTCCTTATTAATAATTGACCAAGCACTCATTTCCTTATTAATTGATCAATTGTCCAAGTACTTTTCCTTTACTATATAAGGCAGTGTACATTAGGGATATCCGAGTTTTGATAAATAAGAATTATTTCTCTTTAAATATTGATCTGTTTCAAGTATTCGTTATTGATATCATCTTTTATCAGACTATGTATAAGACTTTTCTGTGTGTTATTCATTGTGTGTGTATATAATCCTGTCAACAATATGCTCTCGAAATCAGTATAACACTGCAGAAGACACAAGAGAGGCAGTAGAGACGATGAGTACTTCGTTGACTCTTCCCAAACATAAATAAATATTATTTGTGAAGTCCACACGGCGAACCAAGAGGAAGCACCGGTGCAGCTTCTCATTGACGCATCACAATATTAATTAATTCTGTGGTCTCCTCCCGGTCAACTAGAGATCTACGAAGCACTGGTGTGGTATCTTCGTGGAAATTAAAGAGAAATTTACAGACAAGTAAACAAAACTTCTAGAGCTCATATGATTGCAAAGCAAGTAGATCCCAACTATCCTTCCTTGCGAAGTTTAAATATGTGACTATCGTTCCTTAAGTTTTCTTTAGATCTAGTAGTTTTGAGTCCTTTTATGTTTGTGTGATAGGATGGCACGCCATGTTCAAGAATATTCATGACAAATATAATTTTTATAAAAAGAAAAACTATTATTATTTTTAAATTAAAATATAAAACCACCATTGTTAATACAAGTCATTAATGAGGGCGATGCCGATAAAGTTGCAACACGAATCATTACTCATGTGTAGGTTAATCTCTCCCGAAGTAAGTCTGTCTCCTCGTCACCTCAAACCCTTGGACAAAAGTATAAATGTGAGCACCACATTCGGTGTCTAATACCCACGAAGATGGGTTAAAGATAGGGAGATTTTTTACAATTTGAAAACATGAAATGCATGCTTCCAAAGTCTACCAAGACTCTTGCAGTTGTTTTTCCAGTGTTCTTACTTGTAGGAATGGAAGAACATTGCATCATCCTTCAATCTTCTTCTATGTCTTTGAATTGGATTTCTTGACTTTACTATATAGACCAAGAGTGGAAATCTTGCCCCTCCTCGTGGGCTGCTGCTTTTATTTTTCTTTGGTGGCATTGTCCACTTGATGAACCTCACCTTTCAACTAATTAAGAATCTTAGGTTTAGTCTTTCTAGACATAGATAACTTTCATGATAAATGAAAAATCTATTGGGCAAGCATTACAACATTAAAATATACACGACTCCTAAAATTAAATAGTAAAAATTAAAGGATAGGAAGCACAATATATTTAAGGAGAGGGCAAAAGTACAAATATTAGGAAAAATATACGGCGACTCGAATACAACATGGGATAAGAATAAAAGTGTCAAAAATCGACCCGGCTAGCCAATCTGACCAGACTCGACTCAAAAAATATCGAGTTAGGGTTGAGCGTTTTTGGGTTGACCCGGGTGAAGGTTTTAGTGGGGTTTTTTTTTGTTAAATCAAATTTTATTTTAGAAATTAAGATGTTTATATACATATATATATATAGAGAGAGAGAGAGAGAGAGAGAGGGGTTAGTATGATAACGATGAAGTAATAAAATAAAAATAAAGAACTATAGAAAAATATCAAAAAAAGAAAAGTCATTTTTAATTGAGTTATTCATGTTGGTCGGGTTATATGAGTTCGGGTTTAGGTTTAGGGTTTTCAAGTTGTGTTCAGGTTTGGCTCAGATTTAGGTTAGGATTTTCTTTTTCTTTTCTTTTTCTTTTTTTTTTTTTTGTAAAATCCTTCAATCAAACCCACTCGGCCCATCCAAATTGACACCCCTAGTAATATGATATAAAAGTTCAAATAGTAGTCAAGAATGTATTGGGTGAGTTAAAGAAACATGCACCACCAAGTAAAAAATCTTAGTGATGGAATGAAAAAGTACATGAAAAAATGAAGAAAAAACGAACAATCTAAAAGTAAATTATAAACATGTAAAAGCAATGCATGAAGTTAAAAATGAAACTTTTAAATGTTTATATCGAAAATTAGATAAAGAAAAAAAAGGTAAAAACGACATTTACAAAATTACTAAAATGAGAGAGAGGAAGATAAGAGATCTTATCCAAATAAAGATGTATTAAAGATGAATGCAATAGGATAATGGTAAATGATGAGAAAATAAAATAGTGATAAAAGAAGTATTTTCATCAATTTTTTAATGAAAGTTTAAATAATCAACTTAACCTAGATAATTTAAGATAGTCATATAAGTATAGAAATTTAAATTTTTATCGTACAATTTAAATTTCAGAAGTAGTACAAACTTTAAATATGATACACAATGGAAAAGTAATTGAACCAGATGATATTCTAATAGAAATATGGAAGTGTTTAGGGAAACAAGATGTTGAATAGCTTACAAAGTTATTCAACCTAATATTAAAAAAGAAAAAAGAGTGTCTGATAAGTACTCTAGTTCCTTATATAAAAGCAAAGGAAACATACAAAATTATAGAAACTATAAAAGTATTAAACTAATAAGTAATACTATGAAACTTTAAAAGAGTAATAGAGAAAGGACTAAGAAAGGAAATCACGATGATCGAAAATCAATTTGGATTTATGGCGTAAACTCGAGAATAAAAGTTATACATCTTCATAAATAGCTAATTGAAAAGTATCGGGAACATAAGCAAAACTTACAAATGGTATTCATCGATCTAGAAAAAGCTTATGAAAGAGTTCAAGGGAAATTATATGGAAAATTTTAGATTAAAAAAAGATGTGTTAGTATAACGTATATTAAACTAATAAAAGGTATGTATAAGAATATAATGTTGGTCCGAGATCGTGCATATTCCGGATGATATTCTTCCTACTATGGTTAGTTGCGCAAGCGGAAAATACAAGTAGGAAACTAAAACTAAGGAAGAAGATGCAAACAGCAAGACTCATTCATTTACGAGGTTCGGAGATTACTTGCTCCTACTTCTCGGCGTGTCCGTGAGGTGGACGACTCCCGCGATCCTTCAGTGGATCAAGCCCGGGAGAACTCCCGGCTAAGCACAACCTCCTTGTCGGTGGAGAAATTTCTCTACACCCTTCGTACAAGAATCTCGTATGCTTGGGCTGTGTAGACTACCAATCTAGTGCTAACCACACTAGAAATCGTCAACCGTAGCCAAGCACACAAGCTCAGCTTATATAGGCAAAAACTGAACACACTCAGCCTTTTGCTCGCCACCAGTTACCTGCTACAATCACTAGGCGAATGGTCACTCAACGGTCACAAACAGCTAGCCAAACGGCTAGTCGGGAGACCAGGCGACTGGTGCAGTCGCTTGGTCGGAGACCAGGCGACTGGTGCAGTCGCTTGGTCGGAGACCTGGCGACTGGTGCAGTCGCCTGGTCGGAGACCTGGCGACTGCTGTGGTCGCCTGATCAAGACTGGTCCACTCGACCAATCTTTCTGTTTACTCCGTTTTCACTGACCAAGCAACTAATACAGGCATCAGTCGTCTGATCCAGAGTGTTCCTCACTCTACACTCTTTCTCTCGACTCTCTTGACCTCCCTTTGCAACCTTGACCTTTTGCCTTCAAGCTATCTTCCTTTTGGCTCTCGTCCCTCGGATGCATACGAACCCGCGGCTCGTTTCCTCATGCCATCCTTCGCGTATGCCTTGGCTCTCGTACCTCGGATGCATCCATCCTTCACGTATGCCTCAAAGTATGCTTCCCTCGACCTTGTCCTCGCTGTCTCTTCGTCCACGGTCCCTCAGATGCGCCATCATTCTCCGAACTCAGGTTATCAAGCAAAGTCATCTCCAATGTGTCAGAGCTCCGCTCCATGGACTTTACATCATCTGCATTTGTACACCTGCACACTTAACATGCATATCAGTACACAATACAAATCCTAACTTAAACTTTGCCTAACACCAAAACTATGAGTCACCACGATTGCTCCAACAGAGGCTTCTCCGCCTCCGACGTTTCAATCAAGAAGGAGATTTTGATATTGAGCTACATCTTCCTTAGATTAACTATCTCCCCGGTTGTAACCAAGTAAATCGCTATGTCTCGTACTACTTTTAATTACATTCTTTAATTATTAAGTGTGTTTAATTGTGCTGTAAAAGATCAAGAATAGGTTTGTTTTTCATTTCACAAGCAATTCACCCACCCCCTCCTGTCGCTCGTAAGGGTCCTAAAATTCGTATCAGAACCAAGTCACTTCAGGAGAACTAACTGCCAAATGAAGCACGCAAGATAATGGTCGAAGCAAGCATCCACCCGCCTAAGTTTGAGGGAGAATTCAGACTCTGGAAAAAGAAGATGGAGATATATTTTAAAACTAATTTTGATATATTTGTAATTTTGAAAAATAATTTTGAAGCACCTATCAACAACAATAGTGACTTAAAAGAAGAAGAAGACTGGACAAAGAAAGAATAAACAACGTTTGTAGCAAATGGAAATGTAGAATTCCATTTGTTGAGAGCGTTGCCACCTCAAGAGGTAAGTAGGATCGGACCCTACTCTTCCACGAAACAACTCTGGAAAAAATTCCTAGATCTTCATGAAGGGAACTCCGTGTTAGTAAGAGCCCTAGAGTCAATCAAATGTTGATTGTTGTATGGACACATTGTATCAAATTTCAATATTAATAAAGGCATCTTTGGCGGCAAGGGTAAAACCTTTTCCTTCTCTCTTCTTTAAGGTTTTTGAAACTCATACATGTGTTTTTCGTAAACATTTTTCTCGCACGGATCCGTGGCCTGGATCTTTCCGGGGTTTCCGCAACGTAAAAATGCGGTTTTTGCGGCTCGGAAAGTCCAACACTCCGAAGTCAAACTCGCAAGATGAGACCTCCTTCGGAACCAAATAATGAACCTCAAATTAAAAGAAGGCGAAATCATTGCGCAACTACACGCCAAGCTAAAGGAGTTGTTCACCAAGCTAACAAACCTCGGAGAAAAGGTAACCAACCAAGAGTCTATCAGATATACGCTTAACATATTTTCTGAGAAATTAGGTATGGTCGGCCCTAGTAGATGTGTATTACATCTCTAGGGACCTAGAGGTAAGTTCATTAGAAAAATTATTTTCCACATTTGAAATTCATGAAACAAGATGTGCAGATTCAAGGAAAGACACGGACATAGCTTTTAAAGCCATGAACAAGGACGAACCTGAGTCTAACTCCTCAGTCGACGAATCTGAAGCAGCATTAATGGTAAGAACCTTTAGTAAATTCCTTAAGTCTAACAAATTTCACAAGTCACAGGGAAGGAAGAATAATCAAAGGAGGAGAAAGGTCAAATGCTACAACTGTTAAGAGGAAGGGCAAATCATGAACGACTGCCCCAAATTCAAGAAAAACAAAGACAAGGGAAAGAGTCAAAAAAAAAACATAAGAATCTGAAGGCAACTTGGGACGAGACCTCTTCTGAATCAGAGATTGAAGACTACGCCGGACTTGCAACGATGGAAAGTCATTAAGAAGATTCGGGCAATGACACTTCATTAGAAATGAGCATCAACTCAGGGGGAGGAGCATCTAGAGAAAGCATCGACGAAGGGGGAGGCATCATCGGAAGAAAGCTACGATGGAGGGGAAGCATCAGAAGACAAGGTAAGTCAGGTACGCAATCTATCCTCAGCTCAGTCTTTCAAGTTTATTAAGATGCTTACTAAAGACTTAGTTAAATTAGAAAATGAAAATAAGCAATTAAAAATAACTTTAGCACAATCTTGTCTGCTACAAGATTTTGATAAATTAAAAACTGGAAGAAAAAGTAAATCAATTAGAAAATTCAAAAAGGGACAATGCATGCTTATATAAGGATGGAAATTTTTAAAATTTAAACAGGTACTAAAAATTTCATAATGGACAAATTAGAAATATTTTAAAGAAATATGTCCCTAGAAAATTCCTTGTTAATCATGTAGGAAGAAACTTATTTTGGGTTCCTAAATGATGTTTAAATTAATTCTTCTATTCTTTTTATGCTTTAATTGTAAAATTATTTTTCCTGTTGAAAATTCTCTTTCAAAATTTTTAGAGTAAAAGAAAATCAAATTTTTTGTTAGGGCGAAATTTTTTAAATTTTTTTGAGAAAAATGAATTTTCCATAATTTTATTTCGAAAATGTCTATTTTCTATTCAAAAGTCACTTTCAAAAATTTTCTGTTTTATTTTCCATTAAAAATTTTAAATAAGTTAAAAAAAGAAGCATGCATTTGAGAAAAAAGTTTTAAAATTTTTTGACGAAAAAAAGAATTTTCTACAAATTTTTTATTGAAATATAAATTTTATTATTAAAAATGTTTAAAAATTTGAAAATTTGAAAACTTAAATTTCTTGTTCGTAGAAAATTTTTCATATTTTTTTTACTTCAAAAAATATTTTTTTTCTTAATTATCTAAGTACAAAATATATTTTTCAAAAATTATTTATTTCTCTATCATATTAAATCCATATTTTTATGAAAAATATTTTACAGCTTTGGATACAATTTATGGTCAACGATAAATTTTTTCAAAAATTTTTACCAAGTTAAATAAATTTTAAAATTAATTTTTCAAATTTGGTGTGTAAAATACAAAATTTTCAAATTTTTGAGAATAAATTATCAAATTTCCTTAGTCTTTTATGACTAACTTAATCCTTACAATTAAGTTTAGATTTTTTTTCAATTTTGATGCCCCTATTTTTAATGTAATAAAAGGGAAGAATATGTATGTTACGTTTAGGGGTAGTATTAATTTCGCACTTTATTTGCAATCTTAAATTTGCACTTAAATTGTTTATCTATTGCACTTAACTATTTATTTATGTTTTTAAGTCAATGTTTACCCTAATATTAACTTGGATTGCTCACATTAAAAAGGGGAAGATTGTTAGTGCTTCAAGTTAGTTTTTATGTGATCAACTAAATTAGGTTAGGTTCTGTCATTATCTAACCTTGTGTCTAAGTATGCAGGAGCTTAGAAACACAAGAAGTCGAGCGAAAGACGCAGCAGACGAGAAGGATGGTGCGCAAGAGAGTCAACGGGCTCGGCGCATCCGAGGGACGAGAAGCTATAGAAGAGTACATCGACAGAGCGAGAAGGACGCACGCGGCGGTCTGAAGGACGAGAAGACGGGGAGGAAGGTCGCTCGAGGAAGGACGGAAGATGGGTTCAAGTGAGCCCTATTCCGGATATCCGAGATCACCCAAGCGACTAGAAGCAACCAAAGACAAAGTCGGAGATTTCGAGAGTAAGCCGGACGAAACTGGAACAAGCCGGACGGAATCGGATCAGTCAACACAAAGTTGACTAGTCCGGGCGCCCCAGACCCCTCCGTGCCAGGTTGGGCGTCGTCACCTACCGGGTCAAGCACCCTAGCGATCCGGGCACGGAACCGTTGCGGATGAGGATTGGTACATCTACCTGGGGCACCCGGATCTATCCGAGCGCCCGGGAAAGGTTCGAGATAAAACTTACCAGAGGCTATAAATAGAGCTCTGGTTCTCTTTGTTTCAAAACAATACACTCTATATTCACTTGTATTTCAAGCTTCTTCATTTCCAAACTTTCAATTCGTGTATGAGGCTTCTCCACTTCTGACGTTTCAATCGAGAAGGAGATTTCGATACTGAGCTACATTTTCCTTGGATTAACAACCTCTCCGGTTGTGACCAAGTAAATCGCTGTGTCTCGTACTATTTTTAATTGCATTCTTTAATTGTTTTAAGTGTGTTTAATTGTGCTGTAAAAGATCGAGAAAGGTTTTATTTTTCATTTCACGGGCAATTCATCCCCTTTTGTCAGCCGCAAGGGTACTGCAATAAGCATTACTTGTGGAATTGAATCATCTGGAATCCAAGTGACTAAGGTGCTTGCCATTTTGGCAAGTTCATTAGCCTTAGCAATGTCTGACCAAGATATCTTTTGAATTATCACCTCTTGGAAATATGCTCTTAGTCGGGCGAAGGCTTTGCCATGACATTGTAGCCGCTCAGTCTTAATTTCAAAACCTCCTTCAATCTGTTGGAAAGCCAACTGTGAATCTTAATGAATAATGATTTTAGACGCATCTACCTGTTTATCTACTTGGAGACCGACTAGCAGAGCTTTATATTCTGCTCATTATTAGAGACTTGAAAATTAAGACACATGAACAACTACAATATGTCCTCTTTAAGAGAGCTAAGTAGCATTCCGACTCTACTCTCCTGTCAGGTGGAAGATCCATCCACATATATCTCCCACATACCTTTCGACTCAAGTCTGGTTGATTCTACCATTACTTATTATGTTTATATTTTTTTTTCACAAAATACTAAAACTAATATATTATTCACAATAATGGAATATTTTTAGTAATATTTGTAAAATTTTAAAAGTATTTAACGATGCAAGTGGACAACTTTTCTGTATTTATTATCTCACTACTCATTTAATTTTAGAAAATTGTTCTAGTATAGTATTAGTTTTAAATGAACATATTAATAATAATGAATCCTTATCTTCTTACATATTAGTTATCAAAACTAAATGGGAAAAATATTTTTATATTATTCCTAAATTTTTTTTAATTATATTTGATGTAGATCCTAAACTTAAATTAGAAATTTTTTAAGAAATATTAACTTTGTGTTATGATACTTTAATTCTAATTAAATATTCATCTTCTCCCATTGGAGCATTAATATTATATATATAATGTTAGAAATTATTTATATGATATTTATAATCAATATTATACAAAATATGGAATACAACCTAATATTTCTGAAACATAATAAACTACTAGTAGTAATTTAAAATTTACAAAAGCACAACTTTTATTAAAAGAACGAGCGAAACGTCCACGAGGATCCTCAAGTTCCACACAGGAACTTGAGAATTATTTTATAACTTCTTTTGATTTTAGTGAAGCAGATAGCGAAAATTTTAATATCCTAAGGTAGTAGTCACAGAAAACTCAAAGTTTTCCAGTCCTTTCCATGATCGCCAAAAATTTTTTAGCATGTCCAGTGTCAACTATTGTTGTGCAACAGATGTTCAGTGCCAGCGGCAATATATTAGTTGAACGACGATCGACCTTATCTCCTGACTCATTGGAAGCTCCAGCATTACTAGACGATTGGACCAGAGCCAAGAAAAGAATGCAAGGAATGCAACTTTCAGATGATGAAGTAGAGGATTTTGATATCGAAGGAACAAATATAACAGGAACGGAAAATGGAAGTGAGTAACAACGCTACTTCCTAATGTAAAAAGGTAAAAATGTAAAAGAACTATATGAGCTTTAATTCTCATATACTCTAATGGGATATGTAGGCAACTTAATTAAATAAGTGTAAGCTCTTTTTTTAAATAAATTTTAAAATTTAAAATTTTTAATATAATAACTTTCAACCGTTGAAAACCATGGGAAACCGTGATAAATCATGAACAGACGATTTTAAACTGTGAATTATAATCTTAGATGATTAAAGTTAAAGCCTGATCTATCAGGCATGGTCGGTGATGGTTCCAAACTGTTAAATTGACGATTTTGAATCGTTTGATTTGCTCAATTGTTGCTTGATTTGACTTTGATCTGCTCTGCCCGTACCTCTTCCTTAATATCAAGCTCGTGGCCTGTCTCGATTAGTCGATGGATGTGGTTCAGAATTTTAATCGAGTTGCATCCTTTGCCGTTCTAAAATTAATGCTGCTGTTTTTATTATAACGGTTAACGTTACTGGAGGGAGTGGATAGTGATTCACGATGTTTTGATTATTCTTCATTGTTCGTTGTATTTGTCAATACAAAATTAAACATGCAGTAAAAAAAATATAAATACACGAACTAAAATACAAGCACGACACTTGAATTTTATGTGATAAGAAATCCCACTTCCTACTAACAAAGCAAAAAATAAGTATACAAATGATATTAATATAAATCAAATGAATAATTTACGGTAAGAAGCTTTGCTTTGATGGTTGTTGTAGCTCTTAGATTGTCTCCTTAGATCTGGAAATGTAACAGTGTCAGAGCTCGAGTACAACTAGACCAAGTTCGAGTCGATGAGCATGTTGAAGCCATGGATGGAGGAGCAGGCACCAATGACCCAAATGACGCCCCCAACTTGGCATTGGGCCCCGATGATGTCGACCTCCAATCTGGCGCTAGCACGATATTATTGGCTCTGCATTCATAGACAGAGGAGGCAAAATCGGCATGGAGGAAGGGTAGGAGGAATTTGGGATTGTATTAGAGCTCCCGTTTCATGGTAATAATAATAATAATAATTCATTGATGATGATTGATTGATAATGGTCTTGGTGTGACAATTGTTGATGATCCCGTCTAGAAGCTGAGTCAGATGGAAAGACGAGGGTAAGAACTTTGATGACGAGAGGACTAAGAGCAAGGGTTAGAAGATGAGCTGGAAGCCACACGGACCGCCACACATCGTCGCAGAGAGTTAGTAGAAAGTCGTACTCGCAAGCCTGCACACACTCCAACAAGCACACAGGAGCATTAGAACTCAAAACTAGGAAAAAGATCCCCAACTCAAGTACTCCGACGCTCAAGTGAAAAATCGTCCTTAAATACAGAAATGCAGAATGCAAGGAAGACAAAGATGAACAGTAAAAGTTGGGAAAAAAGTCCCTTTATATATATATATATATATATATATATATATGCGCGTACCTTTTTATACTACCTTTTAAAGTCTCGGTTGTAACGAGGCGATAAGGAATATTCGCATCAGAGAATGTCGGATACAGAGGTTGTAAGGAAGGTTTCCCAAAGCTTCCATATGACCAGCTGACAAAATATTCTCTGGTGCAGGTCGTTATTCTCTGGCAGGCCGTTGCGATTCTCTGACAATGTTGTCTTCAGGAAGTGAACCAGTTGGCTCCCGGGCCGCTCGGGTTTGTGCTGGGATTGATAACCTTGGGAATCGAGGAGGAGCTTTCCGAAAGGGCCAAGCCGTCACAAGAATCGCTCGGTTGTGACTTAGAACTACGATCACGAGCGGGGAGATGAGTCCCGCGGGACCCAGCCAGCTTCAGCTGCTTCCTCCACATTCATCTTCTTCCTCTTGTGCTTCAGGTAGGTCTTGAAGTCCTTTCAGCCGGGAGTCAGTTTCTCAATATTGCTACCACCTGGAAGGTTTCACTCATCATCATGCCTTTTGAGTGAATCTCGTGCAGAATCACCTGAAGCTCCGGGACTTGGCTAATCACTGTCTTGGAGTCAACTATCTTGTAGTCCAGGAATCATCCCACAATGAATTTTATGGCCCCGGCATCCTCTGTCTTGTATTTCTTATCCAGGAACTTTGTCAACTCATTCGTCATTCTCTTTATGTTATACATATCATATAATGAGTCGACAAAGCTGTTGAGGATGTGTTTTCAGCATAGGTATTCAGAATGAGTCCATGAATCCACTACACTGATAGTTTGGACATCAACATTCTTGCCATGCTTGGGAGGTTCCTCTGTCAAGAACCAAGCAAAATTCAGTATGGCCAAGTAGAAGAACGTCTTCTGCTACCACCTTTTGAAGACTTGAAGTCTAACCCATTAAACTTCTCTGTCTTTTCATCGTTGTTGATTAGAACATTTCCAATTGGAACAGAGGGAGCCTTCATGTGATGAGTCTGTTGCACCTAAATATTTTCTATGATAATCTTAGTAGAAATGAATTTGTTTTAAGATAATTGGACAAACTTCCACAATGAAGATTGCTTGCCAGAGATAGGAGCTTTGCTGAAATTGAAATTACAAACTAAAATCAACTTCAAACCTTTTGAGATGACATGAGCTGATAGTCTCAGGTTGCCAAGCAAGGAAGGATGAGCTGCTTAGAAGGCTAGGTTGCCTGGAAGACTTGCTTAGACCCAAGGTAGAGATGTCTGCCGAGACCAGAGATGTCTACCATGACTAGAGATGTTTGTTGTGACTAGAGATGTCTGCCAAAGCTAAAGACGTCTACCGTGACTAGAGACTGAAGCTTGCGGTTCACGCATTTTTGTTAAAATAGCTTCGTCCCCCTCTGATAGTGTTACGAGGTTATGATGGACGTTTGTTTCTCAGGATACAATGGAGAAATCATTATCACAATCTAGCACAGATTATTCGTGCCAAACTGAGAATGCACTTGAGTGCGATCACCAGAAGACTGTAGATTGAAATCCAGCTACTCGATCATCAATAGTGATCGTTTCAAATCGGTAGTTACATATTATCCGTTAATCATCAATTAATGTATCCCTTATATTTGAGCAACAAATAAAAAAATTTAGGTGGTAAAATATTGGTTCATTCACCTAGGCAAATTTTGCCCTGATTGGTCTGACTTTTAATGTGCGCAGGTCATGTTCATATACGACTCAACTTAGTTCAATACAATTAGGCCTTTGGATTTACACTCCTTGTACTCATGCATGAGAGAGTCTCTTTCCATGTATTTATTCACAACATACATACTTGTGAATCAATATAAATCAACCAGCCTTGAAACTCCCAATGTGGGAACTAAAGACTCATTCACAATGAAGTCTTTTTTCTCTTAACCTCTTTTCCTTTCACATGTATCCAATATTATGAATCCTACAAAAATGTGTTAGTATAAGACAAAAGGTGATAACGTTCAGTATCATCCACCTCCTCAGTAAATACAGGTGGGTAAATTACAAAAAATTTTGCCTAGCAACAATCGGGTATGTAAAGGATGAGATAATTCACAAAACTTCCACACCCACACCCTTGGAATCAACGTCACAGTTTATATGACAACATGATGTGTTGGTCCTACTGAAAGGGCCGGCTGGAGGAGTTTAAGATAATCCTACAAATTAGAATAAAAATATCTCAAGCTAACTAGCAGGGATTCAAGTTAGAACGGCACAACTTCAATAAAAATAAACATAAAAAATAGAGACTCCAGAAATTACTTAGTTACAACCAAGGTGGTTGTTAATCCAAGGCGGTTGAAATGACTCACTAAAGAAACTCCTTCTGTGGGCGGAGAAACCTCTTACAAACTCTTAAAAGCTTAGAAAGAAACTAGGAATCGAGGCGCCTTCCAGTGCATGGCTTCGGCAGTTTGCCTGGAGGCGCCTTCAATGAGTATTGAAGGCGCCTTCCAGTGCATGGCTTCGGCAGTTTGCGTGGAGGCGCCTTCAATGAGTCTTGAAGGCGCCTTCTCCATTGCTGGCATCTCCATTCTTGTCTCCGATCGCTCCATAAGCTTCCGATCAGCTCCGTTAGCTTATTTGGTTGATTGGGTGATCTCGGACATCCAGAATAGGGCTCACCCGAACTCAATTTTCGTCCTTCTCCTCGAGCACTCTTCCTTCCCGGCTTCTCATCCCTCGGACAGCTGCGCGCATCATTCTCGTCCGCCAGTGTACTCTTCCACGACTTCTCGTCCCTCGGACGCACCGAGCCCGTCGACTCATTTCCCGTGCCGTCCTTCTCGTCTGTCGCATCTTCCGCTCGATTTCTTGTGTTCCTAAGTTCCTGCACACTTAGACACAAGGGTTAGACCACACAAGACCTAACCTAACTTGGTTGGTACATCAAAACGACCTTGGGGACCAACAATCTCTCCCTTTTTGATGTGAGCAACCCAAGTTAAGTTAGGATAAACAAAAAACAATTAAGTAAACTAAATCAAAGTATTAGTGCAAATGAGAGATAAAATTCTACCTCCCCTAAACTTAACACTTCTCCCTCTTTGATCACATTAAAAAATTGGGGATTATACTTTGTTAAAAACAAAAAGAATTTAACAAAAAATATATATTTATAAATGAGTTGTCAAAAAAAATTTCTAACATTTCAAAATGTGTTTAAGTTAAAAAAAAATTCTAACTTTTCAAAATATTTTCAAGTTAAAAACAATTTCTAAAAATTTCTAACTTTTCAAAAAAAAATTCAAGTTAAAAAATAATTTCGAATGAGTAAAAAAAATTTCTAACTTTTTTTAACAAAAAAATTCAAGTTAAAAACAATATCTAATGAGAAGAAAAAAAATCTATCTTTTTTAAAAATTTTCAAAGTTAAAAACAATTTCTAAATACTCATAATTCGAAAACTAAGTTTTTCAGTTAAGGTAGAATTAAAAAACATTGATTAAAAAAATTTCTAACTTGTATTTTTATTCTTTTTTTTAAATGAGTTAAAGATAATTTCAAAGAATTTTATAACTTAAGAAAAACAATTTTCAAAATTATTTTTTTAAATTTAGCATCTGAAAAAAAAAAAATTCTAACTTGAGTAGATATGTTCAAAGCCATATGTTGAAAATTTTCTAAATGCAAAAAAAAAAAAAACATAACTAAGAAAAATTCTAAATTCATCAAGCAGATAGAATATTAATTTTTTTAATTACACTAAACAAAATTTAGGAATCCAATAAAGATTTCTTCCTACAGGGTTAATTAGGAATTTCTTAGGAATATACTTTTGTGGTATGTTCCTAACTTGTGCAGAATGATATTGATAAAACCAATTTAAATTTAAATTTTAAAATTTTCTAAATCTAACATAGAAAATATAAGGGTGTTACTTTTCCACTTGCTATGTATTGTTAGGAATATATGAGAATGACATTGATGATGCAGATGAAATTCTGTATAGCAGTCAGGGTAGACATGATTTTCTTGGAAATAAGCAACAAATCAAAGATCAAAAGTTGGAACGCGGTAATTTGACAATGAAGATTTATCTCAGTGTACTATTGATACTCATTTATGTAAACTATAAAGATATACTGAATAACTTTTTCTCAGTAGTTCTTATAATAATTAAATATGCTCTTCAACTATATTCTGAATTAGAGCTATGTACTTAGAAGAAATTGAGATATTTAAATTTTGATGTCAACACATTTATCAGTTTTTATATGACATCTAAATTAAAAAATAAAGCAATGTCCCCTAACTGGACTAAATTAAAAAAATAGATAAATACCAACATTAAATACTTAAAATGGCAAGTTCCTTGCCTATAAATATAAACTATAAATAATTATTGTTAGGCGCCAATATGTCTATGCAAGTTAAAAAATAGTAAATTAGCCTTTAAAAAGTTCTAAACACTACTTGATTTCCAAAAGGTAGTTTAACTCAAAGTTTGAAATTAACGTAAATCAACTAGATGTCATATAAAAAATGGATAAATGTGTTGACCTCAAGATTTAAGTGTCTCAATTTCTAGTTCCAATTGAGAATATATTTGAAGAGCATACTTAAATATTATAAGAATTACTGAGAAAAAAACATTCATCTTATCTTCATAGTTTACATAAAGCAATATCAATAGTACACTGCGACAAACCTTCAATGTCAAATTATCATGTTCCAACTTTTGATCTTTGATTTATTGCTTATTTCCAAGAAGATCATGCTCACCTTGACCGCTACACAGAATTTCATCTGTGTTATTAATGTCATCCTCATACATTCTGACAATACTAGGCACACTAGTGACATAGGCAGAATTTTCAATCAGAGGGGGTAAATTCAAGTCGATGAATTCAAGCCGGCTGCTGTGAGACCGCTACCAAACCGTCGCTAAGAGGAGAGGGAAGGGGAGAGAATCGAGCATTTCGACGGGATGTGTGACGGTGCCAAAGATTAAAGAGGAGAGAAGAGGAGCATGTCGGAGATCAAAGAGGAAGTCAATAGAAGAGAATCAGAAAGGAAGATTTTAGGGCGTCAGGAAGAAAAAATTGGGAATGAAAACCTTAATTAGAAAATAAATTAGCAATGGAAACTTAATTTCTTCGTTAAAATAGCAACGGAAGTTTAATTTCATTACTATTTTAGCGATGGAATAAGTTTTCCTCGCTAATTAAATAGGTTAAATAAGTATAAAGACAAAATTGATGATGAAATTTAATTTCCGTTACTAAATTAGCGACTGTAATTTATTTTAATTGCTAATTAGCGACGAAAAT